>JACCID010000133.1:0-365219 GCA_018906775.1 Sycophila sp. Sp_5 | reverse complement strand
CCCTCCTGCTTACTTTTGCGATGGAAGACGACAAGAAGGCAGAGGACTTCAAACCCATCAGTCCAGCCTCCTCCGTCGGCGACATGGAAAGGCCTGGTCCATCGCAGCTTCCACCACTGCAATTGCTCGTCCCACCAGCCAACACTGAAGCTCCAATGCATCGGAGCCGCTCATCTTCTCGCTCAAGCGTTCCTGAGGAGAGTGACCAGGTACCACCCCGTGTGTCACGCTTCCAGCCTCCAAGGGAACTCCAGAGACTCTGCAATGCTCAAGACATGAGGCACTCGGTCCTGGTGGAAATTTACGAACAACTCACGGCAACCGAGTCTCCTCCTGTCAGTCTGCTCATCGAATGCAAGACTCAAACCAACGCTCTGCTGGAAAAATCTACACAAGAGCAAGAAATCATCGAGACGATGTGGACGTCAGGGGCAGCGTCCATGCCGTATTTTAAACTCAATTATTTTGCTCAAATAGTCAAGCTCTCACACAGAATATTGAGAAGAAATATCTTTATTCCATGTCAGCTCTTCCAGGTCCGCCAGAAACTCATGCCCAAGCTCAGCTCAGCGACACTCAAAGCTCCCCGACATCAGCTGCCAACATTCTCAGGAGAGTATGCGGATTGGCCCCACTTCAGAGATTTGTTTAAAAGCCTCATAATGGATAAAGTCGACCTCGCTCCAGTTGAGAAGCTCCACTACCTCAGCAGTTGTTTGTCGGGAGAGCCAGCTCAGGTGATCTCCGGACGATTTCCCATCAATGACGCTCATTAGAACCAGCTTGGACTCAGCTGACTGAGCGCTACGAGAACAAACGGCTCGCAGTGGGGTCCCTGCTTAATCAACTGCTTGATATGAAGCCGCTCACCAATAAATCAGCTCAAGGACTACACGACCTGGAGATCACCCTTGGCCAAGTCAAGAAGGGTTTAGCAGCGCTCAACATTACCGACCAGCTAGGGTGATATTCTTCTGACTCACTTGACGGTCAGAAAACATGGATCGAGCAACGAAGAGAGACTTGGGAGCATTTCTCTCGGCTCATCTAACGAGCTTCCATCCTCCGATCAGTGGAGAATTTCTCAAATCTCGAGCACGAGCTCCTCGAGAGGGTGGAAGAGGACCACTGCTAAATCCAAGCCAGCTCAACGACGTTCATTCCAACGTAGCCAACGCAGCTATGGCCATCTGCTCAATCAAAGACTGTGGCTTACAGTTTAGGTCACACATCTCACCCATGTGATCAATGCCAAGCAGCCGCATTTTATAGTCATGTGTCCGCAATTCCGGTCCATGAATGTCCAGCTCGCAGGAGGGGTAGGTAATACGTAACAAGCGGCTGTGTTACAATTGCCTGGGAAGGCACAAACATCAGTGCATGCAAGAGCACCACTACTTGCAGGTGTGCATCAAAAAAATCACACCATGCTTCACGCCCCCGCTCGTACTCAACTACCATTGTCAGCGTCAACAAACAGCTCCAGTGCCCTCCTCAGCAGTCCAGCTCTTCACAAGAGGCTCAACCTTCAACATCAGCTCAACAACAGTGAAGTGTTGGTGCAATCGTCGGCTCACCACTCAAGAATCAAGACTGCTCATCTCAATTTGTTCTGCTCAACCCACCACTCAGCTCATCGCATGTCAACGGCTCAGAAGCAACATTGTTAGGCACAGCCATCGCTCATGTAAAAACTCAACTGCTCAACCATCCTGTTCGTCTGCTCATCGATTCCGGCTCAGAATTAACGTTTGTAACCGAACGTTTAGTTCACCAGCTCAAGCTCCCCCGTCGTGCTTCATCGTTGACGATACACGGAATTGGAGGGGGGTAAATCAGCTCAAACACTCGGCTCAGCTCAGCTCACTCTACAATCAAGATTCACCAGAGAGGCTGTCATCATTGAGGCTCAAATTCTGCGAGCGGTCACCTCAATGACACCATCCGCCAAGATCACCCACCATCATTGGCCGCATTAACAAATTTAGATCTTGCAGATGAACAGTATTTCCAGCCACGACCAGTGGATATAATCATCGGAGCTGATTATTACGGAATCGTTGTCAACTCCAGCATTATCAAAGCTCACCCAGGAGCTCCAGTCGCTCAGTCATCAATATTTGGATGGCTCATTATTGGACCCTCTCAAACTCAACTTGCCAAATCTGTCTCGGCTCATCATGGCATCGTCAAACAAGATGATGATCTCCACGAACTGCTCAGCAAATTCTGGATGCAGGAAGAGCTCAGCGGTGACTCAAACCACAGCCTGAGTCCTGAAGAGGAAGAGTGTGAACAACATTTTCTCTCCACGCACTCCAGAGATGCAACTGGCAGGTACATCGTCCGAATTCCGCTCAAAGAGGATCCTGCAGCTCTTGGACACTCACGCTCAACGGCATCAAAATGCCTCGCTCGGATGTCAAGAAAACTCACTCAAGATGAAACATTGGACACGCTCTACACTGCTTTTATGGAAGAATATTCAGCTCTGGGACACATGAAGAAGGTGGACACGACGTCAACGTTGGACTTCTCACCTTTCTATCTGCCACATCATGGTGTGCTCAAACCAAACAGCGCATCCACCAAGCTTAGAGTTGTGTTCAATGGCTCATGCTCAACCTCCTCTGGAAAGTCGCTCAATGACATCATGCACACTGGTGCAAATCTGCTGCTCAACATCACTGAGGTGCTCATCTGGATCCGCCATTTTCATCATTTGTTTGCCACTGACATTGTCAAGATGTACAGACAAGTCAAAGTGCATCCAGACGACTGGGATCTTCAAAGGATCATCTGGAGAAACCATGATCGTCAAGAGGTGGATTTTTCAGCTCACCACGGTCACATACGGGACCAAGGCTGCTCCCTTTCTCGCTACACGAGCCTTGTTGCAGCTCGTCGACGATGAAGGCTATAAGTATCCGCTCGCTGTTCCCTCGCTCAAGCAAGGAAGATATGTTGATGATATCTTTGGGGGAGCAGATAATCCAGATCAGCTCAAGGAAATCGCCCAGCAAGTAACCCAGCTCTGCAATGCGGGCGGATTTCCTTTATCAAAATGGCATGCAACTCACGAGAAACTGTTGGTTGCTTCACCAACTGATGGTTCACCACTCACTCTCGACGATTGCGAAACCTCTCTACTCGGATTGAAATGGCTTCCCAAGGAAGACACATTTACTTTCACATCAAAGTTCTCATCTCATTTTGGACGGCTCACCAAACGGCTCATCTTGTCAGAAGTTGCTCAGATTTTCGACCCATTGGGGTTTGTCTCACCAGTTATCATTAATGCAAAAATTCTTCTACAGGAACTTTGGCTACTCAAACTTGGCTGGGATGATCCACTTCCAGCTCAAGTATGCTCAAGATGGCTCACCATTCGAGAGGATCTCATTAAGCTGGCCAGCATCTCAGTTCCACGTTGGTTTGGGACTTGGAGTTTTTCAACTATCGAACTCCACGGCTTCTCGGATGCTTCTCAGGACGCTATGGCAGCAGTAGTCTACTTAGTCGTCCGCTCACCCTCCACAGGCTCAAGGACGTCACTAATTTGCTCAAAAACAAAAGTCGCGCCACTCAAGAGACTAACCATCCCTCGGTTAGAACTCACAGCTGCTCTATTGCTTGCAAGGCTCATCAAGGCTGCTCAATCGTCTCTTCAAGTGAAGATCGACGCCACTCATCTGTGGACGGACTCTCAAGTCACGCTCATGTGGATCAACTCACCAGCAAGTCGTTGGAAGGACTTTGTCAGGAACAGAGTTGCCCAAATTCAAGAATTGTGCATAACTAACACCACCTGGCGACATGTACCTGGCATAGAAAATCCAGCAGATTGCGGCTCTCGAGGCATCACCACAGCTCAACTTAGAACTCACCCACTCTGGTGGAGCGGTCCTCCATGGATCATACTCGACTCAGCTCAATGGCCTCATCAGCCATCTTATCACTCAGACGAGGCTGCTATTGAAGCTAGACCTGGAATCACTCTTGCTGCTACAGCTCAACAACCCACATATCACTGGGACCCTCATTTTCAAGTACTCCTCATTAAACAAATTATTAATTGTAACATCACTCATTTTTAGAGCAAGAGATGCATTCCGGAGACAGCTCAAAATTTCACCGCTCTACGACGCTCAACGCATCCAACAGGCTCAGCTTTTCTGGATACGCGCAACTCAAGCAGCCTACTTCTCTCAAGAAATTAGACAGCTCGACAAGGGTGCAGTGCTCTCATCTGGTCATCCGTTTACTCGTCTGACTGCCTTCATCGATTCTGAGGGAGTGATTCGTGTTGGTGGAAGGCTAGAATTATCATCACTCAGCTTCCACGAGAAACACCCTGCAATTTTGCCTCGCCACTCACAGCTCACCACACTCCTCATAGACTCAGCTCATCGCTCAACTCTTCACGGAGGTACTCAATTGACGCTTGCTAAACTCCGGCAGACGTGTTGGATTATAGGAGGGAGAGCGTCAGTCAAGACTCATATTCTCAGATGTGTCTCGTGCGCCCGGCAACGAGGCATAAAGGCTCAGCAGCTCATGGGGCAACTCCCAATTTCACGGCTCACTCCCACACGAGCCTTCCTCCATACCGGAGTAGACTACGCGGGACCAGTCACGATGAAGACGTGGAAAGGACGAGGATGCAAGACAGATAAAGGCTGGATTTGCGTCTTCATATGTCTCAACACCTCAGCAGCTCATCTGGAAGTCGTGACTGACTACTCAGCAGACTGCTTCTTGGCCGCCTTCCGTCGCTTCACTTCTCGACGCGGAATGGTTGAAGTCATGTATTCAGACTGCGGCACCACCTTTCAAGGAGCCACAACTCAGCTCACTAGACTTTTCAATCAAGCTTCTCAACATCATCAGCTCATTTCATCTGCTCTCGCTACTCAAGGAACTCATTGGAAATTCATCCCTCCTGCTGCTCCACACATGGGTGGCAAGTGGGAAGCGCTCGTGAAATCTATCAAGTTTCACTTGCGACGCACTGTTGGAGAGACGCTTCTGACGTTTGAAGAACTTACAACTCTTCTGACTCAGATAGAGGCTGTTCTCAACTCCAGACCGCTCGAACCGCTCAGTGATGATCCTTCGGACGTTACAGCACTCACCCCAGGACACTTTCTCATCGGCTCAGCTCTAAATTGTGTTCCAGAACCTTCTCTCATTGATCTCAACTCTGCTCGACTCTCAAGATGGCAGCTCATCCAGCAACGTCTCCAGACTTTCTGGAATCAATGGTCGACTCACTACCTGCACCGCCAGCAAGCCATCTCCAAGTGGCATCATCCAGCTCACCACTTCAAGATCGGCTCTATGGCTCTTCTCACCGAAGAACGGTTGCCACCTGCAAAATGGCCTCTCGTTCGCATTACTCAGCTCCATCCAGGACAGGATGGGCTTACTAGGGTAGTGACGCTCCGAACCGCTACCTCAACGATCACTCGTCCAATTACAAAACTCGCTCTGCTGCCAGTTCTACTGCCAAAGGAGAACTCAGACGACTCAGCTCAAGCCTAACTGGATTTACGACCCAGTTACGGATAATGTTCAACCACGTGGATTTACGCCCCATTTGGTTCTGTGCTCAGCTCAACAAATTGGACGTCACACGCTCAACACTCAAACTCAACATCATATAGCTCTAGCAGAAGGATTTACGACCCTGCTGCACTTCTCATCATCTCACTTGTTCTTGCAGAAGGATTTACGACCCTGCTGCACTTCTCATCTCTTCACCTGCTCTTGCAGAAGGATTTACGACCCTGCTGCACTGCTCATCATCTCCGCTTGCACTGACTGGATTTACGACCCAGCCTTTGCAATTCATCTCGACATCGCTCTTGGACTCAATCATCAAAGGCGTTGATGATGCGGGCGGAATGTTCGCGATTTCTCCATTTGAATTGCGCGCGCTAGAAACTCGGCAGGGCCAGATGGCGCTGAGAACTTGCGTACGCACTCAAGCGAGTCTTCGCGGCAAGATAGCGTCCCTCGACGCCATCTTAGCTCTCTCTCTCTACAACCAGCTCTGAAAGGAAACGGACGTGCTCTCTACCTTTAAGGCTTTTTCGACCCGCTCAACCCCGCTTCTTTCATCATCCAGCTCAACTATTGTATCTTACAACCTGCTCAGCATCTTCCAGCTCATCGTTACATCGCTCCAGCTCAGCTTTCAAGATTATTCAGCTCATTTACACATCTCACACATACACAAACACAGAGGTTAAGGTATGCTCGCCTATACTAGAGGCGCAATAAATCAAAGTGCTCATAAACGACGTGTATTTATTTAATGTCCCCGCCCGCTGTAACTACCCAATCCTTTACATCAGCAATTTCTCAAACATTGGGAAAAACTCACATTTCATTAAATTAAATTTTTATTTATATTCCTATTTTAATTTCAAAATTTATTTTTTTTAACAAGTTAACATTTTATTATTACAAAGTTCTTTTAAATAAATTTGCAGTTTTGCGTTATCTCGAATGCATGCATTGAGAAAAAATTTTGTTCGAACCATATAATTCTTTTTAATAGGATAGCCCTTGAGACGAAAAAATGGTTAAAAGCAAAGTTATTTCATTTAAATTACAGAAATCGTTAGTACAAAAACACTGCAATTGAGCTGATACTAAAGGTATTCAGGTTATTGAATGAATGACCAACGATATTCATTAAAAACAAAAATTGTTTAATATAATGAAAGATTATTACTAAAACAGCAAAAAGTGTTATTTATCTTAAGTCATTATGTTTCATTAACTTTTCGTAAATTGGCACCCGAGCCGAAAGCGAGGGTGACAAACGTGCTATCTTAGGCATTCTTTTTTACTTCCCATGTTGCGTATACTATTTTTCGGCCTAGCGAGGCGGAAATCGTAATCTTTTCGATCGGGCACCGGGAGAAAAAAATTACATAAAAAGTTATTGTAGACACTTTTTGTTCAAAATATTAGGCAGTTACTAATATTTTGCACGAAAATGTCTACAATAACTTTTTATGTAATTTTTTCAGAAAAGTGATCCGATACATCTGAAGTGCAGGTAATGAAGAGTATTTTAAACCTGGTCCGGTGACATATAAGTTACTTTATTGAGAAAAAAGCTATGGCAAGTGGACAAATAAATAAAAATTTTAAATGTTTTTGATGGAACAATTCTAGAGGTAAAGAACACTGTTTGGATCTTAATAATGAATAAATAGCTTAAATTGTGCGAGTAGTTAAAGTGTAAAAAGTTCCAGCAATCAAAAAGTGATAAATACAATTATTATACTGGATAGTGTATTTTTATAGTATTTTTATAGTGTATACCTATTATACTGGAAAGTGTATTTTTTTCAATTTAACCCAGGCTGGCCGCCTTAAGGTCCATGCTCGAGCACGGTATGTCCGCATACGTCGTGATTGCTTATTATTTTACCAAATCTATTCTTTACGTCTAAAACTATTTTATATGCGCATGCACGATAAAAATACACGATATAGTAAATAAATTTGCGATGTAAAATATACATACAGCTGTCAAAAAATGCTAGAAAATTATATTCACTCATACGATCATATACACGATTGAATAAAAAGATTCTTTGAATAATTCATGCGATATTATAGTTCTGTCAAACCAATAGCTCTTGCACCGTAAAAGCAATAACTTTTGTACTACGAATTTACTACCTTCAAGCTATTTTTAATAAAATTTCTTGTTGTAAATAACTGGCAGTAAAATTATATAAATTTTTTTCTCATTAGGTTTATTATACGGGCAGGACTCTTGACAGGAAACTAATAGATTACAAACTATAATGTCCTAGAGGATTATTCTGTAGGGGATTGTTCCCACTGAAATCAACGTAAAAAAGTAACCTGTAGCATATTATGCATGATATTTCGATAAGGATTAACACCATAGATCATAAATTGGCTAATTATTTATAATAAAATATTAAATACGCACGTCCGTTAGTATAGAGATTATAATTGAAAGTTTATCATTTCAATACTTTATTTCTTCAAAAAAAAAAAAAAAAAAAAAAAAATTAAAAATATTATTAAAAATAAAACAAAAGTTAGAAATATATTAAATTAAAAGAAATATAATAAAAATTAGAAAAACAACGTATGACATGCAAATAGGATGTGTTGAGTGGCGATTAATTATACCCAGAACCGTAGTAAACTAATCTGTTGTTGCGCATGAAAATGGGGACTAACTGTGTTAGACAGACATTGGCTTCAAAGTGATAATTTGATCGGAATTACGAATCAGATGTTATGCATAGTAGCCGTTCCAGCAACTTTGTACCTCATGCGTATCTAGTCTCGTTCCCGCTTTCAATCTCTTTCTCTATCTCTCTCTCTCTCTCCCTCTCTTTCCCTCTTTCTCTCTCTCTCTATCTCTCTCTCTCTCTCCCTCTCTTTCCCTCTTTCTCTCTCTCTCTATCTCTCTCTCTCTCCCTCTCTTTCCCCCTCCCCCTCTCTCTCTCTCTCTCTCTCTCTCTCTCTCTCTCTCTCTCTTTCTCACACTCTTTCTCCCTCCCGTTTAATCTCTATCTCCCTAGAAAACACGTAGGCTTACTCATTGATTCTGCGGCAAAAGTGGAACAATATTGGCAAATGAGTCGATGCATTTGTGGTGCTTGCTTTTGGAGTGTGGAGGTGCGAATGGTGCCGGGTGTGTAAACTAAGTTTGGTAGAGACCCAGCACACAGGTAAACGCATCGCATAATTGCGCGCATTGTTTGAACCATCCTTTCGACGAGAAGCTGACTTTCAACGCAGAAATTCACGAACGCGAACCCCGACTATTCTTACTGCCAGAGTCCCCAGACAAACAAATTCAGACGTGCATTGTCCCGAAACGAGCAGAGGGGTGGTTTACTCTGAATCCTACTGGCATTTCTTTTTCCACCCGCGTTATTTTCTCAATTATTTTTTCTTTTATTTCAGTCTCATTTCAAACCATCGCTTATAATTATATTCGAAAATTTATCTCGAAATTCATATGTTCAGACGTTCGGTTATTACAGAGTAATTGCAAACATCCGCTGACAAGAGACAACGTTATCTCTATATGAACTATAGTTACTTCCAATAAATAATTAACGAAGCCTAGGATATGAAAAATTGCGAATTTTTTTTAAGGGTGAAGTACAGAGTTTCTCAAATTGTACAGTAATTTTACGTTAACCATTTTGTGAAATCGCTACCGTGATAGTAAAATTTCAATTGGATTTTTTTACGGTGTAGCAGACAGTTTTTAATACAACCTACATGAACGCAGATTTGTATAAAACTTACCATCATAAATAAATATAAATTAATAAATAATAAATTAAGAAATAAATTAGAAAAAAATTATAAGGATTTCCATTTTCATCAATCACTATATATTAATATTCAGTTATTAAATCAGATATGTAAAAATTCTTTAATTTATAGGTTAAAATAAAATATTTTTTTAAATAAAAAAATATATTCTTTATTTATATTTTTAGGTGGCAAGAATAACGCAACTCAGCAACTACAAATCATTTATACACGGAGAGAAAAAACTTAATAAAAATTACTATTTTCTCATAGGAAAGAAGTGACAGTCTTGAATAATGAGGAATTTTGATATTGATATAGTAAATTTTGTTATTAAAATGCTAAAATTTACTATTAATATTATAAAATTTAATAAATTTTGTTACAAAAATTGCTATTTTTTATAGTAAAAGTTGTAATAATAAATTGTACTAGAAATAGTATTAAATTTTACGAACAAAAAGTAGTAAATTTTACTATGAATATTGACAACGTTTGATAACTTCTGTTACAAAAATTACTATTTTCTATAGTAAAGCCTGTGGTCGGAAGCGTATGCGCATGCGTCTGAGCTCGCGCCGGTCGTGCCTGAGCTCGCGTCGGGTGCGCCTGGATCACGCATATGTAAAAATTGGATGTAATTTAATAATAAACGAAATAATAAAAATGCAAAATTGAAATAAAGTCTACTTTTTACTTTTTCAATCGATTTTATTGCTTATCAGCTTTTAATATTCGCCACAAGTTCTAAGATTCAAATAAAATACTTAAAATGCTATACCTAGGTGGCGCGGAGAAAAAATCGTCACCCGCAAGTGGTTGGAAGCCATATTGGTTAGTATATAAGAAAAATAAGTTTCTGTCATAGTACATTACGTGCGAAAACGTAGAAGTAGATTTATGTATGTTAGGTTAGGTCTAATAATAGGTCATGCGTATATTTGTAATTGAAGCGAATGCGTTAAATTTAAGCAATACTGTTTAGCGATAGAAAAGTGTTTGAGTGTTAAGTTAATTCGAATAAGTAATATATACAAGAGTCTCCAAGTCAAGATGGAGAATAATTTCAGTGACAAAAAAAAATATTTTGCAAAATTTGCAAATTGTACGTTCTAAAAATTGCTTTCTTAAATATTAAAAATTACTACTTTTAATACTAAAAATTAGTACTTTCAATACTAAAAATTATTACTTTGAATATTAAAAATTACATTAGATACATTCCAAAAAATGTTATGCCATAATTTCAATATTTCTTATTAAAAATTCTAAAAATTATTACGTATTTAGCAAAAATTACTATTTTTTTAGCAGTTATTGCTATTTATAAAAATTACTATGTTTCATAATAATTTTTAATACAGTACAAGACTGTCATTCTTTTCCTATATAAAATAGCAATTTTTACTATGAATTTTCACAATTTTTACTAGGTTCTTTCTCTCCGTGTATAACTAGTGAGATTGTATATGCACATTAGAATTTGGTAAGTAGTACACGGAGAGAAATTTTGGTGGAAAATTTACAAGGTTTATGGGAAAATTTACAAGAGTACTATTGTAATTTCCTCACAGACTGACAACCTTAAAAATTTTATAATACACTATTGTAATTTTGCCATCTTTGCCGACTACGAATTTTTACAATACTACCTTGTAATATTTACAATAGTAGCTTGTAATTTTTTACAATAATACCTTGCAATTTTTCTAACAGAACCTCTGAAATATTATTAAGTGACCGTTTAAAATTTACTGTATATAAATAATTATAATAATAAGATAAAATGTAATTTATTCAGTTTTTTTGTTTTATTGTTAGTTTCATCCTAAGATATTACTTGAAATTTAATATCCTAGTGAATTACTTTTTCTTAAATAGCCAGAGACTTATAACTACGCATTCAATCGCTTATAAACACATTTAACGAACGCATATCGAAAAACTTATCTAACCCTACCTAACGCAACATATACTTGGACGCACGCTATTATACATATACGATATTGACTAAACAAGTCGCACTTATATACTTAGTGTGCTGAATTTATGCACTTGCGAGAAAAAGAAATATCGCAAAATTCTCAATACGTAACGGACTAAGGAAAGTATAATAATTGCTGATGTATTATACAAGATGTATTTAAATAATTATTATTTAAAAATAATGTAAAATTGTTTAGTTTTATAAATAAATAAAAATGTGTTGAAGATGTAGATGAACCAAGTAAAAATCTCCCTCTAGTGAGTAAAAGAGGTACTATTCGTGACGAGAAATCCCGCGCCGGCTCGTGGGGCCACGCGTTCTCACATTGCGCATGCGTAAAACGACCATATATTAAAAATTCCTAGGTATGGTCATAATAATTCATATCTTTATAGTAACATTTGTTAGATCCCTGACAAAAGTTACTAGGCCACTGACAAAAATTACTAGGCCCCTGATAAAAATTACAATAGCACCTAGTAAAAATGTATAGGGCACCTTCCAATTTTTCACAGATCGCTAATTTTACTATGCAGCATTGTAATTTTTTGTAGGGCACCTAAGAATTTTTCTAAGTGGAAATATTAATATTATTATGGTAACTGTAAAAATTTATTAGGATTATTGTAAAAATGTCGACTTGGGTAGTCTGTGAGGAAATTACAACAGCAGTCTAGTAAAATTTACTAGAAACATTGCTAAGTTTACTACAAAATTTCTCTCAGTGTACTAATAAAAAAAAAAATAAAATTGCTTACATTTAGAAATTTATGAGCATTTTGTAGTTTTTTATTATAATAAGTCGTTTAACAAATGTATTTTTCTATACAAAACACTATAATATTTGTTATTGTATGATTTCAGATGGAATAGTAGATTTTCTTACAAGGGGGAGAAATGGAACTTTCGCACGGACGTGGTAGGACGGCCGAGGCGAAGCCGAGGCCGTCATACACGTCCGTGCACGAGTTCTACTTCTCTCCCGTGTAAGAAATAGTATTTTTCTCTATCCCCGGGCGAAAGTATGGCTATACTATTAATTAGAAAATAGTAAAATAATCAATTTCTAACCTTACACCGACCTCACCGGCAGTTGAGAAAAGAATTTTTATTATTGTAGTTACTAGATTGTGCATCGTTCAAAGTACAATCTCAATGTACGCTATAATTATTGAGTATTAGACTAAATGGCTGTAGGTAGTATCTTAATATAAGTCATCGATAAGATTCTCACAAGTTCAAGCCAATCTGTGACCCGAAGAAGTGAGACTCTCCTTGTCAGTGTAATAATTATTACAAATTCAATCTACGCTTTTTCGATTGACATCAATTTTCTTCCGATTATAATATTTTATTATCTCATCCACATTTTGTCTAGAAGCGCATACATCGAATTCGGATGTAACCGACGAGTTACGTGTTATTATCATAGTTGAGATTCGTTTCGATAAAACTAATAAAATGAAACGAATGTTCTGGTCGTAGAAGACGAATTTCTTTTTATTCTCGCGATAAAAGAATCTTGCATGGGGAAAGAAATTCCTTCTTGAATTTTGCTGGGGACTTGACGTAAGAAAAAGTGAACCGGTCCAACCAGTAATGGTCAGAGGACCAATTTCTGTTCTTAGAATGAGCGGCCCTGCGCGAATCTCGTTCTGATGAGTAAGGCTACACGGAGAAAAATCTTTGAGTTAAAATTATTATATTTTTTAATACTAGGGACCACTAAATAATACTCTACAGTAAGATTCCACCGTTCCATTTTGTATCTGCCCGCGTAAAAATAAAGAAGTTTGGCAAAAGTTTGGGCTAAACTTTAGCAATGAGACGATGCCAAACTTGGATTTTAGGGTTAATATCCCAATGTAAGTTTGGCTTAACTTCTAAAAACTTTTTTAAGATCATATTTTAAGTTTACTTTTTTCTCTTGATTATGCCCGCATAAAAAAAAATTAAAAAAAAAAATTTTTTACTTCTATCTGGATTCGAACCCACGAACTTCTGCTTTCTAGGCTAACGTTTAGCCATCTGAGCTATTTTATTGTTTTTATTAAATGACTAAATTCCAAATATAACGAAATTTGGAAGGTTAGGTCTAATAATTCTAATGTTTTAACCTTAATCTAATTATTTAACAAAAACAATGAAATAGCTCAGTTGGCTAAACGTTAGCCTAGAAAGCAGAAGTTCGTAGGTTCGAATCCAGATAGAAGTAAAAAATTTTTTTTTTTAATTTTTTTTTATGCGGCCATAATCAAGAGAAAAAAGTAAACTTAAAATATGATCTTAAAAAAGTTTTTACAAGTTAAGCCAAACTTACATTGGGATATTAACCCTAAAATCCAAGTCTGGCATCGTCTCATTGCTAAAGTTTAGCCCAAACTTTTGCCAAACTAAACTTTAAAAAAACTTTTGCCAAACTTCTTTATTTTTACGCGGGTAGTTTTTCTTCTTTTTCATGTCGTACCACTATTTTTCACTTCGCGAATAAAAAAGCTCATCGTTTAATTAGATTATTAACATATTTGAATGATTGTTTTGGAAATTTAATTGGAACTGCAATTTATTCACGGCAGTTTTGATAATTTCGTATATCAAACAGTTGGCTTGGCAAGTTAAATGAATTGATGACGTGGTTCAACGACATACACAAGCGAAATTTTAGAACAGTTATTTTGACGATGAACACGCCTCTAATTCAAAGGCATTCTATTAGCTTAAAATGCTAATTAATGAGGGCGCACTCAAATCATCATCAAACTGCTCGCTTATTGTCTCATCATCGTCATTATTATTACTGACCAGTTCTATAATCAAGACAATTTTAATAGATTTCAATAACAAAACAATAACATTTCCATCATAATTTTAGCGCTTAAAAAATTAACAATGAAGACAAATTATTTCACAAGTTTCATGTTTGAAAGTAGCCGTATATATACGTATAAATTAACAGCGATATCGATCAAACCTCATTGTACGTCATTTTAATCATTTCCAAGGGAATTATATAATTTCATAATAATACCGCTATTTTAACGGCAATGTTGGGTTTTTTCGAGTTGTCTATATTTTTTATTACACTTTAAAAGTTTAGAGTGATCTGTTCACTTTAAGAAAAAGTTCACTTTTCACTCTTTCAAAGTTAAATTAAGTGTGAAATCTTTACATTAGAATAAATTTTATTCACTCTGAAATTTTAAAGTAATTTATTCACTACATTGATTCTAGCGAAATAGTATGAGTGAATTTTATTTAGAGTGAACAATACTAGTTCACTTATATTTTAGAGTGAATTGTTACTCTAACATATGGATAATTTTAAATGCAATACAATTTTATTGTATTATGTGCATATTGCTTCGGGCTAGAGAATGCGCATCGAGTCATAGATCTTTTCACATCGGCCAGCACACAATTTATCAAAGTGCACATACACGCACACGCACACACACGCGCGCGCATTCACGCACGCACGCACATTCACTGTTATGAATAAAAACTCGTTCAAGTTTTTTAGATATAAAACTTTATTATCAGAACAACTCGTAAAGAGAACAAAAAGGTTACTAACGGCGGCGTCTCCGGAAAAAAAAAGTGACGAAAAGAGAAGAAACAAAAACTAGGAGGCCAGGGCATTCGCGCGACTCTTACTTTTAAACATTTGTTACCATAGCAGTAATTTCTACACGTTCGTCTTTGTGCTACGTCCGCCCACAAGGAGCCACTTGTGTCTCCGTGTCGGTACCCTTCAATCGAAGGGAAAAAATGCATTTTCCCGCAGTGCGTCGAAACATCATAACCGAATAAATATACAATAACTACTACTTAAGTAATAAAACATCTAGTCCAATTATTAAGCAAATAAATTTTCTTATGGGTAAATTGAATACATGCATTTAAAATACCAAACTTTAAGAAGTTTCAACATGAAAAATGAAGAAATTTCCGGAATGTAAACTCCGAAATAGACATTGTTTTGATGCGCGCATTCCAACGCACGCAGCTTGGAATTATTGTAAGAATTCGTCTGATTCCAGTATGTATCTATAGAAGTGAATTATGACTATAAGTAGAGAGATGTTTTATTGGATTTTCGATTGAAGCTTTCAATCGTGAGTAGAGTGAATAATGACTTCTTCATCGAATGACATTTCAATCTATGCCGAGAAGTCCTGATTCGACTTTAAGCTAGAGTGAAATTTGACTCAGAATGATTTTTCACTGTAAAAAATTAATGGTGTTTAGTTTGACTTGAACGATTTTATAAGAGAGTAAAATTAGCCATTAATTGGTGCTGGTTAGATAAACAGGAAAAACGATTGATGGTCGCTCGACTTCCAATCTACATTTCGATGCCGGCGACAAATATATACGGTGGAGTGCGCTAACTGCACGTGGCTATCTGTCAATCCGAAATTCATTTCGGAGAGGGTAGTCTGTAGCTGTGTGCACGCTAAAAGGGGGAAGAGGCAAGTTATAGGTGAAAGACCGGGTGCTGATTAATTGGGAAACAGAAATCTCGGAACGCTGGTAGATAGTATATAAATAAAGCTCTCCCGAGATGATCTTCTGGATTTCGATAGAAATCCAAACTCTGCTTCAGGGAAACTCGCACGCGCCACGACCTCTCAAGTCTGATAAAGCGGGCGCCCCTCTCTCAATCCAGCCACGTCCCAACTTCAATTGTGGGTAGTTTGAATCTAAAGCAACGTACTGCGCGACCTGCTCCTTGATGCATGTAGATTGAAATTTACGCGGGCGTGCCAATGACAGCTAACCATTGCTCCCCAGCAAATGGTGCAACTCTCACGTTTTTTGTTTTTTCTCTTTTTTTGTTTTAAATACTTCTACGGGTTCACAGTTTTAGCACTCGACCGAATATCGCCATTCATCGCCTACCAGTCTATCTGCTACAATGGCGCCTTAACTGCAGCAACGGATCATATCGTCACATCGATTTTCATTAAATTTTCGTACCCTAATTCAGAAATACCAAAATAGTAAGCTAACTAGGTCCTGGCTGAATGTTTGAAAAATTGATCTCAAGTAATTTTTCAAAATAAATAGCTTTCTTGTTTATTTTAGGTAATAATGATGAAGCTGCGGCGGAGGCGTAATATATATGCACGGTTTCTTCATTTTAGCTCGGGAGATGCCTATATCGCCATTCGCCGAGATTCAAAGGCAAGATTTCCGCGCAGAATTTCGCAAGACGCTTTCTGACATTTTCTTGAATTTCCCCTCCACCGCTCTTTTTCTCTTTGCCGAATGCGGTGATAAGATGTCGCCGACTACGCCCAAAGCATCTTATCCGCGCATTCGCGACTACGAAGCGCAAAGTTTAATCTCCTCGGTAGTCTTCACCCACTGTATATTCATGCAGTCGACACGATGAGTGAGCCTAGTTAGCGCAGACTCTACTCGCGTCTCTTTCTATCTTGCTTCGTTTCCGAGGAGCATAAGGCAGAAAGCGCTCTTTAAGAGGAGAGCGTAATAGATTTCTAAAAGCTGAGGAAGAAGACGGTAAAACATGACATTTTGCCGAGCTTTTCCTAGCTTATTCAATTCCAAATTCTCTTTCTTTTCGATCGTCTTGCGATCACTGAGTACCTCGCATATTTAAAGCAAGAAGGATATGATCTAAAAGTAAGCTTGCGTCATGCTCTTACTTCCAGAATATTCAGGAAAAAAGTTATTAGACATTCTTTAATTAAAAGTGGAAAGCTCGAGGTGCACGTAACATACTTGCTATTCGGAGACATGGGTCTTGCATTAAGAAAATTCTCTATAAAAATTAGCATCTTGCATTGGTAAGCCAGCCACAGTACAATCATTTTTAATAACCAATTTTATCATACAATTTATAATTTCCGCAAACTTGTTAAGCCAAAATGGTAATTTTTCGTAAAGCGTGAAGTAGCACGTGTGTAAACGATATCGGATTCTGATGTTATTGACCGCGTGCTTCGTTCACACCGGACGAGCAGGTAAGTACCTTATATCTCCCAAGAAAGTATTGATCGTCTTGTAAAATAGTATTGAGAGATGGGATACTACGTTTGTATAGGCCAGATACCGTACTGATACAATCTATATCTATTCTTTTGGTCGCACGCACTACTAATTGTTTATACTGGACCGTTGCTATCAGTTCTATACCGCTACGGTATCAAAACTATGCAAATTTAGTACGATACGATACTATAGTCTTTCAGCATGTATTTGATACTGCATTAATTGATAAGCGCTATTGCTATCTTATTATAGCATGCATTTTTCGCATTCTAAACCAGTATAAATATTAATACTAGTTTACTATTAATTTTCTCTCCGTGTGAATTGTAAAAAATATAAAATAACTGTAGCATAAATATAAATTTTCATTCATTGCTTATTTTATATATCAGTAATACTTAAAATAATAGTAATTTTCTAAAGCTATTTATCTTAAGATGGTAAGTAATGCAGGTTGCTTCCTATACTATGGAACATTCATATGGATTATAAAATTGGCCTTGTTATGAGTAAATTAATAAAGAAGTAGCCGAATGTACGGGGCAATAGGTAAATTTCTGGACGTTTACTTTGATTTTCGGAGCTAATCTTTAGCGATAAAAAGTTGCTTCTGCTACGAGTTCGAGCTTACTTATTCGAGATAGCGCGTTCGGTGATTGATACACGTGTAGCCAACATGCATCGTGATTTATGTGACCAATTCACGTTAATATGTTGACGATTTATCTCTTTCCCTTCCTTACCAGTGCAGATCAATGCACGCTTACACATTAGTGTATGCGATACTTCCGCTATATTAATTTTTTTAGGCTACTAGTTTCAAATATTGGCTTCTTATATGTTTTTTCACTTTTAACGAAAATCGATAATTCGGAATCCGAATAAAGAACGATTATTTAATCAAATTCATTTTTTAACGGAACTTAAATTGCTCTTACTTCTTCCTTCCACGGGCCAGATGTTGTATCGTTGACGATAGACTCACCTGCAACACCAAATAAATAACACATTTATTACAATCAATAATATGTCGGAATAAAATAGAATAAAATAACTTTTATTGTAAATCAACCCTCTTTACACTTTTTGAAATTAAACAATATACAAGTATTGTAATAATATCACAGTCAAGTTGCTATTCGGTTTGGTTAAATCAAAGGCAGCCTGTATCAAAAGTTAATTTTATTTTTAATTGAAGGTACTACAAAACTATTCAAACAGATGAAAAGATTTGGATGAGTAGTTTTTTAAAAAAAATCTTAAAAAAAGTTTAAACGCCTGTAAAAATGACTCATTCGTAAGACATCACGTTTAAAATCATGATTTTACACATTAATATCTCGATTTTGATGAAGCTCGGTCCTCCGAAATTTGAATAGGTAATAAGTATTAGTATTATAAAAATTTTTCGGAAACTCTGAAAAAAGTGACATTTTGCTCTAACCCTCTTATACTGAAAGGGCTGGTGATTTTATTGTTATGGGGGTGTTGTCAGTTTAAGAGCAACGAAAGAAGGAAGTTAAATATTGAAGCGGCCTCTAAATTTTGACGGCAAGGGTAATAGAGCAAGTCTGATAGTTAAGTGAAAACTCGAGCGAAGTAAGTAATTAAGCTTATTTGAGACGCGTTGCCTTAGGAAAGTAAGGTGGCATCGTTAATTGCCGAGACAAGTAGCTTGGAGTTTGTAGCCCAAGCGGTGGGTGTATGGGGCCCGAGGTCTGGAGGTTACCTCTGACGTCCGCATCCCCACTTAATTGCCAATTATAATTCCTATTAATTAGAACAATAGGGAGCAGAAAAAGGGGAGCTGTGCTCGTTTGCTCTCTCGGCTGCGGTCCTCGCGCCAAGATGATTACGAGCGCAGGCCCAGCGGCCCGATAAGTTTGGGGCGAGATGCCTGGATTATCGCGAAGGCACGCGGGGCAATTTGGCGAGAACTGCGGCGCGCAGCAGGTTCCTTTGTAATTGCTTCGGTGGCAGCGAAACAGCTGCGCGCGCGCTTCTCGATCCCGTGAGGCTACCTCCTGTCCGCACGCTTGTAGCTACATCCTCCGCTCGATCGTAAACAGTTCTGCTCCTACAGCCTATAAAAGGCTTCGCCAATTAAAACTATCACTCCATAAATAAAATTAATCCAAGAGCCGAGCGTCCACATTGTCGACTTTTCGTAACACCAGTCTGCACCTTTCCTACATGCCTACAATAGCTGCTCTCTTTGCACATTCACATTGCTAACATTTTTCTTTCCTTCCTTAAACTATTTTGCTAATTTAATTAGCAGCAGCTTTTTATTTCGTTATTTGCGTCCAAATATAATCGACACGTATTTTTTCTTTAATTTACTTTCCTTCTTTGAAAATATACCCACGTTTTAATGAAGATATAAGCTGATGTCGTAATCATGCCGAATTACAACAAGCAATAAATCATTCAATCGAAAAAAAAAGAATAAATACTTGACAATTATGTTTCAACAATTTGCCTAAAGTTCTTGGCTATGCGCACTTTTCAAAGGTGGAGTCAAATTTGTTATTTAACAATTTTCGAGCGATTTCAAAATTTGCTCAATTTTAAATGACTTTAAAATTGCTTAGAAAAGTAGGTTGGAATAAACTTTGTAAACTCAGTAGTTAATTTGCGAATGGCCGCCATATTCGAAAAATTTTATTAAGTATGACTAAAAAAATAATTCATGAAAGGACTTTATATTCTTCTAAGAATAAGTTTACAACAATAGGAATGAGCAAAAAATGGAAAAAGTGTCATTAATAAATACTACGCATCTACCGAAATCCAGATTTCAAGTAATACTTGAATTTTAATATACATTTGAAAAAATATTGAAATTTTTAATTTTGTTAATTTTTGAGATTTTTAAACAAAAAAACCATATAAAACGTTGTTGAAGCCTCTTTTCTATAAGGCAGAAGACATTATTGAAAAGAGCTTGAAAAATAGTATCATTTACGTGCACTGATAGAAAAGATTTTTTAAGCCAAAGTCTTCGCGGCTTTAAAAAATAATTTTGTCATGGTATTTGAAATAAAGAAGTATGCATTAGCATTCAAGAAATATTTCTTAATAGTTAATGCGCGATCATCTTTACTGACAAAAATCCTGTGGATGGCTTAATAGTTAATGCACCGTTTCTTTACATCTAATACCTATGCCTTTGGACTATATTAAATGCGCACGGCTTTATATTAAAGACTTTGGATCAAGGGATCTTTTCTATCAGTGTGTGGGCGTCGCGGAGGGGAGACGCGCGACTCTCTATCTCTCCTCTGCGTACTCCCTTTTAAAATCGTCTGCGCTATTTTTTTATCACTTGCGCTGATGAGTCTGTAATATGCATAACTCTTGTTTAATCGTATTTTTGCTAATCTTGTTGACGCGTATTATTACTTCATTTCAATTATGTCGCGTGCAATCCTCACAAACGCCTTTTTATCGATTTCTCTTTTCAATGACTTTTTCGTTATCTACTGAGTTACAAATAGTGAACTAAAAAAATACATTCCAGCGTATGTCTGTAAGTAATAGGTAAAATAACGTTAGAAAAAATATTATAGGAACGTAATTATTTATTATTATAAAATAAGTTATAAAATCTATTAAATAAAATATTGAATATTATGACCCGAATCGCGAATGAAGACATACCCGCGAGAGACTAACAACAAAATATTAAGTTGCATCAAACAAATCTGTTTTGTTATCGGCTACTGTATCTATTACTAAATATTTGCTTACCTAAACTAATGATTTAGTTAAATCAACAAAACGTTTAGTTGCCTTTTAACCAAACGACTTAGTTATCCACCTGTAAATAAATATTTAGTTAATCCAACAAAACGTTTAGCTGTTATTGAGTCTTACTGAGAGTAACAAAATGTATTTGTTTATAGCAAATTTTGCTTTTTATTTTATTCCTTTGACTAAACATTTTATTGAGTCAACTAAATATAACTATTGCCGACAAATAAAATATGTTGCAGCACAGTTTATGAGTACTGTGTAGGCCTGCGTACACGGCGATTGTATGAGGACGTAATCGCCGGGGTCGTTCTTTATCTACGAACGAATACACGAGTATTCGATAAAAGGTAGAACCGCGAAACGAGAGTGACAGCGTTACTCTCGTGTTCGAATGGCCTTGGCGACATGCGTAAAATCACCATGACAACAATATATTTTCTTGATGTTTTATTCTCTGTTAAAAGAGAAAATAGAAGAGAGAGGTGATTTTGTTGCTTGAAAAATAAGTTGTTTTGATTAAATTATAGTAGTTTGATATGCTACAGTAAGTTGACAAAATCAATTAATTGATTTAACTTAATATTTTGTTAATTCAACTAAACATTCTGTTGAAGTAAGTAAATGTTGAGTTGATTGAACAAATTTTTTTTCAGTGTGGCACCTCTGGACTGGCAGCAAGAAGCCAAGAAAAAATTAAAGGTATAGGGGAGTAGAGTAAGTGCAGGCCTGTAAGGTAACTGCAAAGGCAAGGATAGGGCGTAACTGTGAAAGGAAAAGTGGAGAAAAGAGGGGAAAGGGGCGAAGATGTACGATCCTCGGAATTTGGTTGGCGCGTGCGTAGCTGGGAAATTTTGTCGAAAAGCATGAACGAACCTAGTCTCAACTCGAGGCTGGATGCGAAGTGTTCGCGAGGCGAGGCATCCAATCGAAAATTCCCCATCCCCCCTCGATCCCTTTTTTTCTCTCGCGTCGTAGACTTTTCTGCTACGTTAAATATAGAAGCCGACAGCAGCTGAGTGTCTCTCACATTGAATCCGGCCGAACTGAAGACGACAAACACACCTAGCCTCGAAGGGCATCGACGCGAAATAACTCATTTGGTAAACGTTGGTGCTCTTTCTCAAATTAAATGCGGTGCCTGGGAAAGCTAAAAAGAATCTGCCGTTCCATCAATTCTGCTCCATGCGCAGAGGAGCGAATATTTTATTAGCAAATGCAAAGATGTATTCATTTAGAAATGCTTGTAGTCCACATAATCGCCTTTTCAGTCTGCGCCCTTCGTGTCCAAATAGGTCACAATATGAAATGACACATTTAATTTTTTTATATTATCATCATCAATAATGTTCCTACCAATCGTATATTTATATCAATGGGAAATGTGTCAAGAAAACATACGGGATTGATATATCCTTTAAAAATTGCAATAAAATTAGTAAAATCTCAACATTTTGCTACTGATAACAATAATTCTGACATAATCGCTTTACTTTCATATACTAGGTAGTTTATAATAAATTTTCATAGAATAGTTTAATTATTATAAAATGTTAGTTTATTATTTTGTATTTAATTGCGCATGGAATTCACATAATCAAGTGTTTTCGATAACGAGTTAGGCTGGTTGATGATTGAATCAACCGGCTGATATAATTATTGGTATGAATGCACAGTAACCCAGTCGTAATCAAGCAAGCCTGAATAATCCGCGACTGAAACGAGGCCCATGCAAGAGGCATCGACACAAATTGTTGGCAATTCAACAATGTATTCATCGGGAGCTGATTCGCCTGGCGCCCTCTTGGCAACGTATCCAACAGCATACCAACACACGCGCAAGTCCGCGACAACTCCCGCATGCCACTGTGCAGCCAGCCTTCTCATACAACGACACTGATTAATTGAATATTATGCTCCAAACAATATCGCGCTGAATCATTTTATTGTATCAAGTTATGCCTGCGTAAATTCCAAATTTTCCAAACATTTTGTACTTTTCTATCTCGTGACCACGCATTCGTTTAATCTCTCCAATCGCGTGTTAAATTAATTTCAAAACTCGCTTGCATATAATATTGCCTCATTGTACGCCAATGGGAATGCAATTTATTCAAACATTATTTGTTACTTCACAAATGAAATTTCGCAAAATTCTTTCTGCTCTTGCTCTCTTTGCTACGTTAAAAAATTAAATAATACCTACAAACATAACGGTGGCTTAGTCTTTTAAGTGATATTGTAATGAAATAAACAAAACTTCCTAAGGCACCCATTTCCCTATTTTAAAATTCTTATCTTCAGTCTGCAAAAAAATCTGTTTTTTTTTTTAGGAGAATAAGCAAATTATACCGAATTAAAGACAATTTATGTTTTATTCTGAGGTGTATACTTTAATTATAAAAATAAGGCTGTGAAAATGATTACCACATGATAATTACCTGAAAATTTGCTGCTCTAATCAGGTAACATAATGATGTAATGCACATGTGATCTTGATGCGATGACTTGTTTTTTATATTATATTAAAAAGTCATGTGGAAATGTTGAAGAAAAAAATTATTAAACATGCTTAATTCGATATTATGGCGGCAATGTTACATATCGTTTGACTTTTCAATGTAGATAACAGTACACGATGAAAATTTTCTAATAAATACCATAAATCTAAAAATAGCAAATATAAAATTTAGATATATTACTCAATCATTGGTATTCCAATATTTCCAAGTTTATACACTCATATTTGCCTTTAATAAATGGAGCCTACTCTTCGATCGCGGAGATGAATTGAAAATGATTTCAAATCATTTATTTTCTTCTTAAATTTTGGTCTTTCCAATGACTTGTGGAGAATGCAGTTTATACAAGTAAAAGCGCGTATGTGGGTGATTTTATATAACCGAATCCTCATTCGGAAGATCCCGATCTTGCCATAAATTCTTTGTCAAGTATAAAGGTGCTGGTGGGTCGGTGGCAGGGCTAAAGTGGAAAATGTGAAAATATCGTTATTGAAAAAGCGGCTCTGGTTTGCAACTGTCGAAATAACTGCGGGCAACAAAAGTCACGGTGAAGTGAACGAACGAAATGACGAGCGCTAGTAGCCGGTATGCGCGGCAGCCGCTGGCGGGCCGCTTCGGATTTGCGAAAAGATTGCACGAGTCAACGGTCTGGAAAGAACAAATGGCCTTCGCTGGAGTGTATTCTATCCGCGATCGTCGGTACACCCTACCACCTCTCCCTAACTACTCCGACTGTATATATCGCATTCCCATTTCTCTTGCCACGCTAATTTCCGCTCCACCTGCGTCCGCGTAACTACCGTAACTACCCTCGCAAAAGAAACAATATCTCGTAAAACTGACCCTTGGATAATTTCTCATAAAAACTTGCATTACTAACCTATATTACCGTGCATTGTGCTTTTTTTACGAGGAAATTTATTTCTTTCACTGGTAACGCCGAAAAAGCGTTTTTTCCTAATGGGAACATGATTTTTTCCAGTAAAAGCTCTATAGTATCTGCCCCACATAATATTGTACATAATAGACAATGTACCTTTTTTATAGTAATATATATTTTATATTTGCCAGTAGAGCCCCTTTAAAAAAAATCACACTGAGAAAAAAATCTAGTTGAAACATAAGAATATTCTGGTGATTCAACAGACTCAGCGCCATAAACGATGAACACTGGCATATACTGTTGTTTTGAAGGCGCGACCGGTGTTTTGAAAGCGCGCCTATCGATTCAACATTCATTCTAATGAAACATAAGATTTTTATTAAAATGAAAGTATAATTCTTGAAATCACAAGAATTTGAGTAAGTTAATTTGAAAGTTATTTTATTGTTGAATGAATTGTTTAATACATCAAATGACAGACAATAACTTTTCAATTAACAGAATTTCTGAGTGAGAGAGATGAGCTCGTCGATCACTTGGCCAAATCGCGCTTCCCTCCCTTTTTCCAATCACGTGGGCCTCTCGTGCCTTCGCTGTCGCGTAGTGTGCTGTTTTACTTGGAGTGTGTGCCTAAGTCTACGGTAGGTCTTTATAACCACGTTTCGACGCACGCCGATGAGGCTACCCAGCCGCTATTCCTAATACCGGCTTCTCGGCTTTGTTTTCTTCGGAGCCGCAAAGTGATAATTCGTCTATAAACCGCTAGAAGGCGACTGTTGTTTTTCTGTACCCGCAAGCGACCAGCATTCATGATGGTTAGTATATAAGAAGAAAATAATTCAAACGTACATATGTAACTATGCGTGCGACTACATATAACTGCGATGCGTAATTTAGATTTGTAAGCGTCCTTGCGAGAAAGTGTGTGTGATACCGACATAATATAATATTAATGTGAAAAAACATCGAATGTGTTCCCGCTTAAATGTGCAGTTGTTTAAGAAACCTTCATAAATTTCATTCAGTTTCCAGCAAATAAGTTGCAGTTAGAATACAGCGACAGAAATAAAAGGCGTTTAAGTTTTTGAGAATAAAAAAAAGTTTTAATTTCTTTTTATCAAGATTCGGAAATTCGGTTAAATTATATGTATAGAATGGTTAATTTAAGGGGGTCAGCCTGGGTTAAATTGAAAAAAATACACTTTTCAGTATAATAGCTATAAAGATTTTATGCATCACTTTTGAATCCTTTTTTTTTGAATTTTTAAGCCTAATATTTTGCACTTAAATGTCTACAATAATTTTTTTCGTATTTTTTTTTAGAAAAGTAATCCGTCACTTCTGAGGTGCAAGTTATGAAAAGTAATTTAAGCCTGGTCTGGTGTCATATAAATCATCGTACTAGAAAAAAACCTATGGTAAGTGGACAAATAAATAAATCTTTAAGATATTTTTCATGGAACAATAGTAGAGATAAGGAACACTTTTTGGGTCCTAATAGTGAATAAATACCTTCAATTATATGAGTACTTAAAGTGTAAAAAGTTCCAGGATTCAAAAGTGATGCATAAAATCTTTATAGCTATTATACTGAAAAGTGTATTTTTTTTCAATTTAACCCAGGCTGGCCCCCTTAAGTGAAATAATATTCTAAACTACAATTACAAGTACTTTGAATCAACGGTATGGGGCGTTGAATCAACAGCATAAGGTTTTAATTTAACAGAACGAAGCTGTTCAATTCAAAATCAAAATTTGTCAAATTGACAGAGTATACTGTTGCTCGCATTTATAGGCACGAGTCTTTTGATCCAACTGAATTTTTTTCTCAGTGCATGAATCGGCCATACAACTGTCATTGCGTGTATATATTCTGATAAATTTTTTTTCATAGTTCGATATGTCCCAACCCTCATATACATGTATGCTTTTCTTCTTCCCTCATTCCGAGGAAAAATGATCGAAATTACGCTTTTTTGCACTCTAAAGTGGTGTTACCCCTTAATATAAAAACCGCTGCCTATTAATTTCGAAAAAAACGGAAAACTTATGTTATACTTATTTACTTTATATGCATTTTTAAATAATAGTAGCTATTTTGCAGTTAAAAATAATTTTAGTAAGTAGCAAATAATGTTAGGTAATTTTTAATAATTTAAGTATAATGGATGTACTTCGGTTTATCCAGATAATCTATGAAGCCTAGTAAGTGCTTCACAATTCAATACCTTTTACGCATTAATAGCTCGGAGATGATGCGAACCTCCAACTAGACCTTCTTAAGCAGACCTCCGCCTCGGGCAGAGTATCTGAAGGTTACTACGTTCAGGCTGTAGCATCAGCGGATGTCTGAATACGTTTTCATTATTTATTCCGCATTTCGCAGACATTAACATCGAAAAACATACTTAATCCACCTACCCGAATACTTTGATACAAGAGCAAAATCTTCTAATCGATCATCGAAGTTGCATATAACACTTACCTAACCAAATGTAAACCACGTTCAGCGCTGCTTTATACTTTGATTATAAAATGTACTTTCATAAAAATTATTTCATAAAAAGAATTTCATACAAAATTTCACAAAATGTTTATCAAATGTCTCTTAAAAATGGTACAAACTTTTTATAATTCTTTTAGATTTGAATGTACGATTTATAAATTTAATGTACGTTAAGTGTTTAAAACTGAATATTTTTATTTTTTTTGTTTACCTTTATCCAACTTACATATTGTTTTCAAAACTTTTGACTTCTTTTTTATCTCCGGAATGTCTGATTACTTTTAAATTTCACTCGAAGTGATTTGTTTCGCAGATTCAAACTCTATCGCTCTGAAATATATGCTACATAAAATATTCCATAAAGTATTTGGGAATAAAAAAGTAGTACGATTGAAAATAGTTACTACTAGTTCATAAATGTCTGAAAAGGAAAATGGATGAATAGGTCAGTAGCTGTACTCATAAAATTCATTCATCAGCACTTCGTAGAGTCTCTTGGATTGAGCCAATTTGATGAAAAAACGGGGTCAAAACATCTGATTGCATCTAGTGGTGCAAGCGAACTTCACTATGGTTGCTTGTTTACCTTTTATGCTCCTCCATTTCAAAGGTATTCTCTTTTGATCACACTGCAATTACCACTGAAAGTGTATGCGATTGTTTAAACGTCTATTTCTTGGACATTATAAAAAAGTGTAAATTCAAATCGTTATGAAATATAATATTGCTAATTGGGATTTCTAATAAGACTGAACAAAAATTATAACAATGTATTATAATTACTTTATATACAGCAATCGTAGCCTTCATACTATTCTTCAAATTTTATAATTCATTTATTTTTTAAATAAGATTTTCAAATATTTGTCTTGCCTGCAAGGTTTGTAAAATAATTAATATCCTCCCTGAACGAAATTTGATAACAAAGTATTTTCATTGAATAAAATTATTTATAGTATTTTTATTTACTAAACAATAATATGAATAACAAAGTTTAAATGAGTCAGACCAACGTTCTTTAAGGAATATAAGATTACTTAAATAAAGAATACTGATTTATTAAGCTTCGCGAAATATTTTATTTCGTGACTGAGAAATTAGCCAATGTATCGGTAGCGTATTTTTATTAGTGTTCATAAACGTTTTCTTCCATTTTTAAATAAGAAAAAGTGTACTGTCGTCGCAATGGCGGTACATTTTCCATTTTTCTAAGGATTTGTTTTATTTAAATTCAAATCATAAAACGATGTTTTTCAGATATAGAATAATAAAGTATTTTTTATTTACGTGCGCTATGGATTAAAAACTACATACATGAGAAAAGAACATTTTTTTAAATGAGACTGCATAGAGATATGTATTTCTTTTTGTGAATACTTCTTATTATGATGAGAATGCAAGGGAATGTAAAGTCGATCGTTAAAGCGTGAAAGTGGGGTATAGTACTGCTTAGAGTAATATAACATGTGACAGTGTGGGGAGAGGTAGGAAGTCTGCCAACTTCACTTCTGTCAAAATTCCAAGTAAACGGATGTGAATTGTTGTATATACCGAAAAGATGGTTTACATTACACCGTTGATATTAAATTGTTATTAAATTCGCCGATATTTTCCGCCAAATATGTAAGCACTGGGGATGGCATCATGCGAAATTTAAAATAAAAACACATGAAAAATCGACTTAAACAAGCAATGATCGAGGCGCGAAAGAAAGAAAAAAAATCACAAACAGGAAGTACAGTGGCCCCGCTCGGTAACTGTCTTTCTCTTTCATTCTTTCACTTGTATCGCCGCTACATCGTGACCACTGCTCGATTTTACCCGGATGATTATATACGCACTCAGGCATTATCGGAAAAATGGTAGGGAAAAGTCTGTATAAAAAAGCAGTGCGCATCGCTGGAGTACACAGAGAATCCACACCAGAGCATCGAACATGACGTTCTTTTTACGAGGCGCGTGCCTCATTTTGGCACTGGCCTGTATTGTCAAAAGTGGTAAATGTATCGGTTATGGTCGTACCTATTCTGTGCCTGGCTGTGAGGAGGAAATAGAAACTTATAGAATTGAGGTAGGATTATAAAAGCGGAATTTTTATTATAAATATAATAATATAACTGAATTTCCATACGTCCAGATACCAACGAAGAAAACATACTATTCATCACCAGCCCCGTCCTACTCGGCTCCGGCTCCGATGTATTCGGTACCAATGCCATCATATGCTGCTCCTACTCCTTCATACTCAGCACCTGCTCCATCCTATGGACCAGCGCCTGCTCCGTCGTATGGATCGATAATTTACTCCTCGCCCGCGCCATCTTATGCAGCTCCAGCTAGACCTTCTTACTCACCTCCTTCACCTTCGTACTCGGCTCCAGCTCCTGCTCCAATAATATCGTATTCCCCACCAGCACCGGCGCCTGCGCCTTCATACTCGGCTCCAGCTCCAGCCCCGTCAATGACGTATACTGCACCAGCACCAGCTCCTACACCTTCGTACTCGGCACCAGCACCGGCTCCTGCGCCTTCGTACTCAGCACCAGCACCGGCTCCTGTACCCATGTACTCGGCACCAGCACCGGCTCCAGCGACTACGTACTCTGCTCCAGCTCCAGCGCCAATGCCTTCGTACTCAGCACCAGCTCCAGCGCCAATACCTTCGTACTCTGCACCGGCACCGGCTCCTGCGCCTACGTACTCTGCACCAGCACCGGCTTCTGCACCTACGTACTCTGCACCAGCACCAGCTCCTGCACCTTCGTACTCGGCTCCACCTCCAGCCCCATTGATATCATATTCCGCACCAGCACCGGCTCCTGCGCCATCGTACTCTGTACCAGCACCGGCTCCTGCACCTACGTACTCTGCACCAGCACCAGCTCCTGCAACTTCGTACTCGGCTCCACCTCCAGCCCCATTGATATCATATTCCGCACCAGCACCGGCTCCTGCGCCATCGTACTCTGCACCAGCACCGGCTCCTGCACCTACGTACTCAGCACCAGCACCAGCTCCTGCACCTTCGTACTCGGCTCCACCTGCAGCCCCATTGATATCATATTCCGCACCAGCCCCGGCTCCTGTGCCATCGTACTCTGCACAGCCGGCCTGCCTACGTACTCCGCACCGCACCAGCTCCTGCACCTTCATACTCGGCTCCACCTCCAGCCCCAATAATATCATACTCCGCACCAGCACCGGCTCCTGCGCCATCGTACTCTGCACCAGCACCGGCTCCTGCGCCTTCATACTCGGCTCCACCTCCAGCCCCATTGATATCATATTCCGCACCAGCACCGGCTCCTGCGCCATCGTACTCTGCACCAGCACCGGCTCCGGCGCCTACCTACTCAGTACCAGCACCGGCTCCTGCGCCATCGTATTCTGCACCAGCACCGGCTCCTGCACCTACGTACTCTGCACCAGCACCAGCTCCTGCACCTTCATACTCGGCTCCACCTCCAGCCCCATTGATATCATATTCCGCACCAGCACCGGCTCCTGCGCCATCGTACTCTGCACCAGCACCGGCTCCGGCGCCTACCTACTCAGTACCAGCACCGGCTCCTGCGCCCACGTATTCAGCACCAGCACCGTCTCCTGCGCCTTCGTACTCTGCTCCAGCTCCAGCGTCAATGCCTTCGTACTCGGCACCAGCACCAGCTCCAATGATATCGTACTCTGCGCCAGCCCCTGCTTATTCATCTCCAGCGCCCACACCCTTATATGGACCAGCTCCAGCACCGTCATATTCAGTCCCAGCGCCGTCATACTCAGCTCCGGCACCTTCATACTCAGCACCAGCACGAATATACACCGCTCCGCTTATTTCATATGGACCAGCTCCACCTCCTTCATACTCAGCACCGGCTCCTTCATATTCAGCCCCGGCTCCTTCATACTCAGCTCCAGCACCCGCAGCAGCACCATCATACGGTCCAGCTCCGGCTCCTTCATACTCAGCTCCGGCACCTTCATACTCAGCGCCCGCTCCTTCATACTCCGCTCTAGCACCTGCACACTCTACATCATATGGTCCAGCTCCGGCATCTTCATACTCAGCCCCAGCTCCTTCATACTCAGCACCGGCTCCATCATACTCAGCACCGGCTCCATCGTACTCAGCCCCTGCTCCTTCATACTCAGCCCCGGCTCCTTCATACTCACCTCCAACACCCGCACCCGCACTGTCGTACGGACCAGCTCCGGCTCCTTCGTACTCAGTCCCAATGCCATCTTTCTCTGCACCAGCTTCTTCATATTCTTCTCCTGCACCCGCACCAGCACCATCATACGGTCCAGCACCAGCACCTTCGTACTCGGCTCCAGCACCCACATACTCAGCTCCCGCACCTTCATACTCAGGCCCGGCTCTATCGTACTCAGCACCCGCTCCATCATACTCAGCCCCTGCTCCTTCATACTCAGCCCCGGCTCCTTCGTACTCAGCTCCAGCACCCGCACCCGCATTGTCGTATGGACCAGCTCCGGCTCCTTCATACTCAGCCCCAATGCCATCTTACTCGGCACCGGCTCCGTCATATTCTGCTTCAGCACCAGCACCTGCTTCATCATACGGTCCAGCTCCAGCACCTTCATACTCGGCTCCAACACCCACGTACACAGCACCGGCGCCTTCATACTCAGCCCCAGCTCCCTTATACTCAGCCCCGGCTCCATCGTACTCAGTACCGGCTCCATCATACTCAGCCCCTGCGCCTTCATACTCAGCCCCGGCTCCTTCATACTCAGCTCCAGCACCCGCACCCGCACTGTCGTATGGACCAGCTCCGGCTCCTTCATACTCAGCCCCAATGCCATCTTACTCGGCCCCGGCTATTTCATACGCAGCTCCAGCACCGGCACCCGCACCCGCATCCGCACCGTCATATGGTCCAGCGCCGTCTCCTTCATACTCCGCACCTGCTCCTTCATATTCAGCCCCAGCACCTTCTTATTCAGCACCAGCACCTTCTTATTCAGGACCAGCACCTTCTTATTCAGCGCCAGCACCTTCTTATTCAGCACCAGCACCTTCTTATTCAGCACCAGCACCTTCTTATTCAGTGCCAGCACCAGCACCGTCATACGGTCCAGCTCCAGCACCTTCATACTCGGCTCCAGCACCCACATACTCAGCTCCGGCACCTTCATACTCAGCCCCATCACCCTCATATTCGGCCCCGGCGCCTTCATACTCAGCTCCAGCACCGTCTTACTCAGCCCCGGCTATTTCATACGCAGCTCCAGTACCCGCACCCGCACCTGCACCGTCATATGGTCCAGCGCCGTCTCCTTCATACTCCGCCCCTGCTCCTGCATATTCAGCCCCTGCTCCTTCATATACAGCTCCTGCACCGTCTTACTCAGCTCCAGGCTCCTTCATACTCAGCTTCAGCACCCGCACTATCATACGGACCAGCTCCTGCACCTTCATACTCAGCCCCTGCTCCTTCATACTCAGCCCCGGCTCCTTCATACTCAGCTCCAGCACCCGCACCTGCACCATCATACGGTCCAGCTCCAGCACCTTCATACTCGGCTCCAGCACCCACATACTCAGCTCCGGCACCTTCATATGCAGCCCCAGCACCCTCATACTCAGCTCCGGCTCCTTCCTACTCAGCCCCCATACCTATGTACTCTGCTCCAGCTCCTTCTTACTCAGCACCAGCACTTTCATATGGGCCATCTCCAGCACCCTCTTATGGACCTGCACCAGCTTCATCGTACAGTCCCTCATATGCTTCATCCCCATCGTATGGACCATCTTATGGATCCTCTTCTTCATATTCAGCACCGGTACCTTCATACGGATCATACCCATCCTATGGATTACCTTCCTACGGTTCATCATCATCTTATGGACCGTCTTATTCTGCCCCTGCACCTTCTTACTCAGCTCCAGTTCCGTCATACTCGCCAAGTCCCTCATACTCAATGTCTGCTCCAGTTCCTTCATATTCAGCTCCAACATACTCTGCCCCATCTTACTCTGCTCCTTCTTATTCTGCTCCATCTTACCCGGTACCGAGATATACCGTGCCATCTTCAAAGCGTGTGGTAACACTGAAATCTCAAGTAGAGAAAGTTACCGTACCTTGCAAATATCACGAGGCTCAACATATTGAGTGCGACTGCCAACCAAAGTATTAAACAATTTTTTCATTGTTATGACACGGGTCAATCATTTCTTTTATATTCTTGACGATAGCATTTTTACATTCGTCCCTTTTATCATGTAAATTATATTGCATACGTATAGTAAATAATAATATATTATTATTATTTACTAAAAAAACTTTAATAAAAAAAATATTTTTTTTACAATTTATGTTTGTATAACTTATTTCTACCTCAAAAAGTCGAATTTTGCACCTTTTATTATTAGAAACACAGACTTATTAAAGAACTTTCTTAAAGTAAGCTGCACGCCACTTTTCGTACCTAAATAATCATTTTTACTCTGGTAATCGAACAAAAAAAATGCATTTTAACAAAATAATTTTTTCTTTGAAACTAATTAATAAAATAATCTAAAATTTTGACAACGTATAATTCGGCTAATTATCGGTAATTCTGACTTTTTTAAGAACATTTCAATAATAATTTTCCAAGATATCTTTTTTTAAATACTCTTTTTCAGGTATAACAAAAATGACTGTAGCTAATTCAAATTTTCATACGGGAATAGATAGGGAACTTTACGTCCTTCTAGATGCAATTATTTTTATTGTCAAAAAACTGCTTTTGAAAAATTATTAAGACGTATTATTGTAATCCAAAATTAATTCTTTTCTTCGCAACACACCAACACACTAACGCCCGCATGCATATTTAAAAAAAAAAGTCAAAACAAACTTCTAAAATGTTTTAGAGAATATTTTTCTTTTGGTAATACAAAGCTTCATGATGCAAATATAGCATATCATATCATGTCATATAGATATCATTCATGATGCGAATATAGCATATATTAAATAATATAAAAATTGTAAATCTTTTTTGTGGTAGATCAACAATGCTAAAGAAACATACTACAAGAAAATATTTCATCAACAAGTACGCTGCGAGTTTGATAACGCCTTTATATATAGGATATTCCACTCCAATTGAACTGATAAAAAAATTAATTTGCCTGAAACTTTGAAAAAAAAAAAAACGATCTATAACACTTCCAAAATATATTTCAAAAATATTAGAGGTACATCGAATAAGCTGAGGAAAGTAGAAACTATCGAAACTCGTATCTTTCTCGATTTTTCGAGGATTCACCCAATGATTCACAATTTATATTTCGAAAATAAGAAGGTGTACACTAAAATTACTAAGGGACTTTTTTTCTGAAATTCCACGTGACATTTTATTTCCAGGTAGTATCAAAACTACATGGTTATGAACACTTTAAAAACCATATTGCGCTTTTCTTCAACTACGCCATCATTTAAATATCTGAAAAAATTCATGTCTCGATAAAAAGTTGCGATCTTTATTATGAAGTAATTACCAGAGTGGTGTTGATACGAAAAATTAGTGAAATCTCTTTTTTTTTCAAAAAGAAATATTTATTATTCGAATACCATAAAGTTATGTTAAAAATAGTATGTTATTATCATAAAATATAAACCAAATTAAAAAAAAATTGAATAAAATTTTTCTATTACAGTGATTTATAATTCCACTCAGGTATCACTTCATTATAAAGAATGCAATTTTTATCAAGACATGAATTTTTTCAGCTTTTTTTAATCCTGGCATATTTGGGGATAACTGCAATATGTTTTTTAAAGTGCTGATTTAATGATACATGAAAATAAAAATGTTCTTTCAATCTTACAAGGAATTTCTTTAAAAAAAGTCCCTATTAGTGTAATTTTAATGTAGACCTTTTCATTTTCAAAATATAGATTGTGAAACATTTGGCGAACCATCGAAAAATCAAGAAAAATACGATTTTCGATAGTTTCTACCTACCTCAGCTTATTCTATATACCTCTAATATTTTCCAAATGTACTTTGAAAGTATTATAGATAATTTCTCAAAATTTAAGGCAAATTAATTTTTTTTTTTTTCAGGTAACTTGGTGTGGAGTATATACCATGTAAAGGAAATTTTTCTACGGTGAAGAAATTTTCGAGAAAATATTACATAGAAATTTATTTTTTTTAAGAAGATTTTAATTCAACGGACTCTCAGGCTCCAGCCCGAGTTTATTTGATGCAGAAAGAGCGATATTTTTAAAAATAAATAAATACAGATTTTTACTGGATGAAAAACACTCGAAATTTAGATTTAGTAGTCAAAACTAAATCTATAAAAAACTTGTATTCATAATGTAAATAGTTACAGATCACATGAATAATGTATATAGACTATTATTATTTTAATAGATGGAAATTTATGTTTCCGATTAATAATTCTTACAATTGAATCGCAGAAGCTAATTCAATGTTAGTAAATCTTTTTTTAACTACGATATTGCTAAAAAAGCTTTTGCACTTCAAATTACATGTAGACAATAGTATAGAGAAATGAAAAATGATTCCACTGATAAATAAAAAACAAAATCAGGGTGGTCAATTAATCAAAATTATTAAGATTTACTATTATTGTAGTGATTATGCAGAACGAAATACATGATGAACCCCAAATATGTTCCGGTTTATTAATGTGGTTAGTTTACAATATATTCGCTCCCAAATATACGCGATTCATTGTGAATGCTCCCGAGCGCCATTTCAGCGGCTTATAAAGAGCTTTTGAGTCTCCTACAGAAATAACGACACCAGCTGCGATGCTTAGACCTTAATTATTAAATGACATATATTTTCCTATAATATGAGTGTTGCCTCTTCCATATTTAATCTGGTCCATTCTAACCAATAACTACCTGTCGCTCATTTTACAGTTACAATGGAACTGGTGCACATGTAGCGTTATATTTATATGAATAAATATGTAATTTTGGAGCCCATTATTTTCAACACCAATCTCGAGTTTTCGAACCTCACACTATAATTATCGTACATTAAAAGTTGGAGCATTTGTAAATTTTTGATAATTTTAAAAATTTTGTTATATTATTACAAGTTCTTTATCAGAGACTTTATATAGTTTTTAAATTGTGAACTTAATATTTTTCCACATCTTATTAAAAAAGTACAATTCTATCTATTCTATTAAAGACAGGGAGAAACTTACAAAAAAAAGTGAGTAAATCAATTCTACCTACACTATTCATGTAAAAGTGTATATATGTTTTATTTAGGGTCCATTACACCAGCGAAGCAAACCCAACGGAATTAAAAAAAAACTATTACATAATGTTTAACTGCTTTTTAGTTAATTAATTACCAAAATGAATAATTCTTTTCTTCGAAAACAATGAAAAGTTGTGTTTATAATCCTTCAAAAAGGAATAAAAAATAAAGATTCGTTTTGAGTAATGCTTAAATAAAACAAAAGCTATTATTTGCTAATTAAATACCGACAGAATTAATTTTAGCTATAGCTGAGGTAGCCCTTTAACACACAATTACAATTAATTTTACATAATAAATTATTTAAGTGATGGGGTTTAGAAGTTTCAAATAGAAATTTAAAAATTAAGAGACTTAGAGCTATAAATAAAAAAAGAAAATGAGACGTTTTAAAATTTTTATCAAGTTTATTTCCATAACTAAATACTTTTTTTGTTATGTTTTATGATTGCACATCTTCGAAAATGTACCTAAATTCTGGAGGAGATATTCAAAACATTGAAATCCGAGCTCATAGCGTAAAAATACACAAAATAGTTTTTCTTAGGTTGTTATTAAGTTTATTTTTATATTTATAGTTTAAATTTATGAATAATAAAAAGTACTATTACAACAGTTTATCCCGATTTTTCGAGTGTTAAAGGGCTATGGGACCTGGCTAAAAATTACTTCTAATGTTAATTAATTAGCAATTAATAGCTTTCTTTTTGTTTAATAGATCTGTAACAGTGTGAGAATGGACGCGGGGCTAAGGGCCGTCTGGAGTCTAGACGCGGGGCCTACCCCGGAAAATCCCACCGAAGCCTCACCCTGGAGGTCTCTCGCCTTGTCTAGGAGAGAGTGGGGGATACCATCCCCGCGGCCCCCGCCACATAAAAGGAGCAACCCAAGCTGGGCTAGACTACATCTAATCTAATCTCACTTTTGTATTTAATAAAGTCTCAACAGATTTACGTGAACTTCCGCGTCATTCATTTGAAGACCCTATAATCCCACACCAGTTTCTTCTTAAAAAATTTAAGCAAAGAAAAAATGACAAAATCAATGCAGTGAAAATTGTTAGGATCGACTGCCAATTCTCTCCGTAAACAATACAATTGAATCTTGCTATTTCGTAATGACGAATTTAAATGTTGCTCCATTCTTGGCGAGAGACCATGAATCTGGTATTTAAGGAGGTTCTACCGCTACGTAGCTAGTCAAATTGAATCTTCATCTGCTAGCTTTAGAATTGCACTCTGCTTACGTAGTACCACTCGTAAATCTGGCAACACCGTACGTTTTTTTTAGTCTACTGTACGCATCGCGTCTGCAGTTAGTAAACTTTATTGAACACATACGTAATAATAAATGAGAAGCAACAAAGTTATTTTTTTAGAAAGGGAAAAGAGTGACGGCTAAAGTGTTTAAAAAACGTTGTCAGCAGCAGCAAATAGGAATTACATATAATATGATCATGAAAGCATTATAACTGATGAGTAGCAGACAAACAGTGAGGTTCCTGTCAAACGAGTCAAGCGAGAGAGAGAGACAGCGAATGCGGCATTGCCAAATCTTCCAGCCTTCGCTCATCGACAACAATTACACATAGTTTTTTATCTTTAATAATTGTTATAAGCTCTGAATAATACTTTTTATACCTGCATTATATTCTTTAGATATTTCTTTATTACTGTAAATTTTTTCAAAATAATCTCAATTTTTATTAGGTATATAACACAACATGAACCTGAATTCCCATAAGATTCTATACAAAAATTTGAAGAACTAAATTATTAATTCCTCGGTTATTAAGCTCTGTAGCTTCGCAAAATTTTGGCTCCAGCTTTATAAAGACATTATTAACGACTATGTAAAATTTCATCGAATTCTCAATTTTTAATCTATTACCGGTAGAACCTCCTTAACGTGGTGTTGAAAGGGGCGATGGAGGGGTCATAAGTCAATATTTTGCTTTATAGTGTACAGACGTTGATTTATGAATTTGCTATCGGCGTTAATAGAGCCAAGTTTGTCTTTCTTGTGAGCTCCCTTCTGGAGGTACGGCGACTATAACACCGGCATAGCGGGAAAAATCGGCTGGGAGGTTCGAGAATGTGCGCCTGAATAGAGGAATAGACTACATATATAATTTACGTGCTTAAAAGGAGAATTTTTACATTGCATACAGTGATCATCCTACTGATATTCTTTTTAATAAATAAATTAATATATTTTTTAATAACAATTTTAAAGAGTCAAATAAATTTGCTGAAAAATCGGCTCAGTTCACAATATTATATTATTATTTTTCTTATTTTGGCATTGAATGAAATTATTCATGAGATTTTTGTAGCTTGAATTAATATTATTTTGTTTATACTGCAGACTTGCAGACTCAGGGGTTTTTGCCGAGTTATTAAATATTTTTTCGAATTACTATTCCTAGAGTAATGGCTCTAACTGCAGTATTCATAATAATTGAGAGGTTTTAAAAAATGTATAGAGTGCTATCACTTGTAAAAAGGAAAAAAGAAATAAGGTTGATATAGCGTGTGAAATTTGATTTATTTGTGTGAGTTAAAGACTGTGGAAAAAGGTTGAACATTGGAAGGCTATACATTGGTTTGGTCTCGCGAAAAGCATGGAATATCGATTACGGTTATCGGCGGCGGAGTTGGGCGGCATGCGAAATTGACGAAATGAAAGATAGGAAAGAAAGAATGAGAGGTACGCTAGGCGGAGAGGCTGGAGGAGGGAAGATAGAATGCAGGTAAAGGGAAGAGTGGATAGGGAGAAGCGAGACGAATGAGCGGATCCGAAGGAACGCAGGAAGCCTGGCGCTGGGTTAGCCGCATAGGCTATCGTTAACTATCGTATAATCGTTAGCTTTGACACAGAGGAAGCGAAGAATAGCAAGGTGCAGCTGCGGCCACTCTCCTTTCTCTCCCTCCCTTTGCTAGCAGGAAATGAATCCGAATCCAATACACAAAGCTCTTTGGCGAGTGCAAGCGCGCGCTTCAAATTTCACCGAGGCAGCGGCGCGCGGACGCCGGCCGCGAAATTACGCTAATTCGCCACCAGCAACTATAAGCCCTGTCCGATTAAAACTTTTTCAACGGAAAAAAATTTCATCTTTCTCTTTAATACCTCTTATTCAATTTGACTCTATCGCTAAGCGGATCTATCGCATACCGTCTACGACCAAATCAACATTCTTTTCAATCCTTCACAAATATTACTATATTGTGTAAATTCGTCGCTCTACCGACCGTTTTTAGTCTCTTCAAAGATAATAGTAAAAATCATCTAATAGCAAATTGCAATTTAGTACATTATCGTACGGGTACGCATATCTATATTTAAGCCGCCCGATACTTTCAAAAAGTCACACGAGCTGAATAATACCAACAAAGCGGCCATTGAACTTGTCAATATTAAGTAATCATAAAATTCTGTCTAAATTTTATTATAATACAATAATTACGCTTTCACACTGGTGCGTAAGTGAATCTTTGCCTCGGGAGGCTCTTCGAAAACATCTCCCGACGCAAAAAATCCACTTCCGCACCCGTATGAAAATGTACTACTTTTTCTCATTATTATATATATATACTAGGGGGGGGTCCCCCCCCTACTCGCTTCGCTCGTCCACCCCCCATTTTGTGATACAGGCGAATTCTAGAAAATAATTATTGCGTTTTTCTCATTTTTTTACCTGTATACGATATGAAACTTCATTTACCGAATTGATTTAGCGGTATTACTGAATAGATTTATTTTTGCAGTCAAATTCCAGAAGATAATTTTTTATAACCATTATTTTATTTTAAAACTATTATTTCTGCTATGTCAATGATTAAATATTTCATAGACTGTATCGTTGTACGATTTTGAAGTTAAAATTACACTTTCATAAAAATGTCGATTTTTCATATCTTTAAGTATCCAAAAATTTCATCTATAACATTTTCGTTTGTATAATTGATTTTGGGATTTTTGTTACTTTACTTTATCGATCATAGTTTGATAAAAAATTGCCATTGGCTACATTTAAAAGCCAAAATTTAAATTCGATATCATTTTCCGAAATTATTTTATTTTTCTTTAATAAAATACATTTAAAATTTTGTCGCAGTATACTTATTTTTCATAATTATTTTAATATTGAGGAGGGGTTGAGGAGGGGTTCATTATTGAGGATGTTCCTGAGGAGGGGTTGAGGAATATCACTGAGGAGGGGGAAGGAGGGGGGAGGAGGGGGGAGGATAGTTAAAGAGGAGCAGGAATATTTTTTAAATATATGAAAAAATATCATTAAAATGATAAATATAACATAAATTAATGAAAAAAATAAGGAGAGGAAACGTTGAATGAGGAGGGGTGGAGGAGCGGGGTGGAGGGGGGAGGAGGGGGAGGAGGGTGATAATCTTTGGTTTTGACCTTATAACTATATAATATAGGGAGATATACGAGCTTTCACCACTGATAGCAGTTTTCGCCACGCATGCATTTAAGTTGGTAGCTAGGCAACTGCAGATTTTGTTAAAATAGACGTTTTGTTTATATTTTGCGAATATAGCGCGTTTCAAAAATCTGAGTGACAGTGACGTCACAATTGTGCACAATATAGATACAGTATACGCCATAGTTACATCACTGTTTTTTATCATTCATATCTTCATTAGTAAAAAAAATCAGCAAACTGCTTTACACACCGTGCGTGAAAGTACTGCTATACGCGCTTACGGATGGCCCAAAAAGTACTGTTTTACGCACTGAATGTTAAAAAATTATTTATAAATGTTGGAAGACATGTTTATCTGTTTTGAGAGGTTAAGGATTTCTTTGAAGCCCTACAATATCTATTTGTAAACAGGAGGTTTCTTTGAAGACTTTATTCACGGTTTGTAGAATTCTAAGTCAATGGATGGTCCTATTTAATTTCTCATATTCACTATGAACCTGATATATTGAAAAGTTCATCAATTTAGAACAGTTTGATAAATTGATTGAATTAGAAATTCGAAAAGGCATCCTTCTAAATATATATCGGAGAACATCGAAGAAGTTCCTAACCTCTCAAAATACAAATAAACATGTTAATAATTGTTATGTGTTAAATTCATATCATTTTATTTAATTTAAAACAATTCTTATATTTTAAGTAATTATTTTTTTTTAATTCGAGGTAGCGTGTCGCCTTAACCCTTTAACGCCCAATTTGACCATTTTTCGACAACATTTTCAGCGGTGTGTAGCACTATCTTAAAATGGTTCAAGAAATTCTTGAGATACCATTTTTAACGTAAAATTTAATGTACTTTCAGAATCTAGTACTAGTATTGTTGAAAAATTTAACAATAAAAAGTTATAAACAATTGTTTGCAAAAAAACGTGAATTTTTTAAAAAAAAATTTGATTGGCTCAAATTTTCGAATGGAAAGAGGGTTCGCTCGTACGTCTAACACGTATATATTTGGTCAATAGCATATATACTATATTGTAAAACAGTTGCAGTACCAAATGATCGAGAAAAAAAATCACATCAAACTTATCAAGAAAGGTTCGTGATTTTTTTTCTCGATCAGGATCGACTTTACAAAAAACAGTTATAGAACAAAAAGTGTTTAGAATTAATCAGAGAACGCGTGTGAATTTTTTCAGAATTTTCAAAGCGACTTTTGGTTTTTTGTATATGGCCATTTTTTTGAAAAATTCAAAAATCGCTCAAAAATATATACGTGTTAGACGAACGAGCGAACCCTTTTTCCATTCGAAAATTTGAGCCAATCAAATTTTTTTTTTTTTAAAATTAACGTTTTTTTGCAAAAAATTGTTTATAACTTTTTATTGTTAAATTTTTCAACAATACTAGTACTGGATTCTGAAAGTACATTAAATTTTACGTTAAAAATGGTATCTCAAGAATTTCTCGAACCATTTTAAGATAGTGTTAAATTTTTCAACAATACTAGTACTGGATTCTGAAAGTACATTAAATTTTACGTTAAAAATGGTATCTCAAGAATTTCTCGAACCATTTTAAGATAGTGCTACACACCGCTGAAAATGTTGTCGAAAAATGGTCACGTTGGGCGTTAAAGGGTTAAAGTAAAATTATTCCCAAATTTAATGTAACATTTTTGTTAATCCACTATAACACTATTCATTACTTTTTAGAGCTAAATCATGATTTCGTATCTATATTTATTATTAGCTACATACTGTTGTTCTTCAATTATCTATTAAATATGTAATTACTAGGAATTCAGCGCGCGCTGCGCGCGCGATATGAGTTTTCAGTGTTCTTATTTACACGCAGAACAGCATTATTTTTATAAATTTTAAATATAAATTATCAGAGAAAAATATGAATAATAAGCTATTTGCATAATAAATAGAAATTAAAAACTTTATAATAATTTATTTATAAATTAATTAAAATATTTTTTGGAAATTGAGTTTATAATCATGTTGTGCAAAATATAAAAAATATCAATTATATTGATAAATTATGATGCGTCAATCGATTATATGCATATAAACTATCTTAAAAGAAATTATAAATACAGGGTGTTCGAAATGTTCCGGACCCCCCACTTATAACATAAAGTAAGCATTTTGGAAAAAAATGTTAAATACAAAAGTTGTTAAGTTTTGAAGGTTGAACTAAATGATGACCTTGGATTTGTTATTGGTTATCATTTTCAAGGTCATTTAAAGGTCATCTTCAGTTTTTTAAATAGGGACCCCTATTTTTTATTTCAGATTCTGAAAGAGCACAAAATTTTTCATCTGGATATGTATCCACGTTATGGCTCAAAATGACCTACAGAGGTCATTTAGTGGTTAAATGACTATTTAGTAGCAGAAAGCCAAGAAATCCCGATTATTAAGAACTTTGGGTGTATTTGACGAAAAGAAAAAAAAAATTCGTACTTTAATACTAAAGTACATAATTTGATTTTCTTGGACGAACTTTATGGTCACTTTAAAATTGACCTTCATCCAAGTCACGTGGTTTTATAACATAAACTTTATCCTTCAAGTATCCCCAACGGAAGTAATCAAGAGGCGTTAGGTCTGGGGACCAATTGTAACTCTCCGCCCAATCCATCTATCATGAAATGTTGCATCTAAATATCGGCGAACATGAATACCGTAGTGTGCAGGAGCACCATCCTGTTGGAAGTAAATTTCGTCCAGATTACCACCCGTTAAATTCCGTATAGCAGGTATAATTTGGTCTCGAAGCATGTTTTCATACATTGCAGCATTTAAATTACCTTCAATAAAGAAAGGGCCAAGTACTCTTCCATTAAATATGCCAGCCCAAACATTTACTTTTTCAGGATGTTGCGTGTGGTCCGCTCTCATCCAATGTGGATTGATGTTACTCCAGTATCGACAGTTATGTCTGTTCACTGTTCCGCTTAACTCAAACGTGGCTTCATCAGAGAAAACAATGTTATTGAGGAGCAAAGGATCATCAGATATCATTTGCATCATTACATCACAAAACTCTACCCTTCTATCAAAATCATCTTCAGATAATTCCTGTACCAACTTTAATTTGAAAGGATGCCATTTGTTGAGTTTCAAAATTTTGTGCACAGATGCAGCTCCCATTTCATGCTGTTGTGCACAACGTCTGATGCTGCAATGGGGGTCCTCAATAAATGATTGTAATACGTCTAAGCTCTTTTCATCATTAGACGATGATTTGGATCTACCTGATTTAGGACGATCTTTAATACTACCTGTCTCTTCAAAACGTCTAATTGTACGAATTACGGTACTTTTTGAAATAGGGTTGTTTTCTTCAACTCTGAATGTTTCATTGAATAAACGCTGTACCTGTTTGTAACCTCTCTCTTGATCACCCCACCCTCGCATCATCAACAAAGATATTCTTTCTCGTTCAGTAAGATGTGTCATTTTTCACTACGATTAAAAGTACAATTATTGAAAATTAATACAATTATCTGAATTTCGAAGTAAGAGAACTTCACTTAACTCTTGAAAACAGAAAAGTAAGTAGGAGTAAACAATTGTTAATTAACAATTATAAATGAACTGATTCCTAAAAAGAATAGTGAGCAAAATCTTCTAAGGTACAAGTAACGATCCTGAAAATGCTATGAATCATGCGTAGAAACTCGTAACCCTTGCAAAAAATTATTGCAATAAAAACTGTTCATGTAAAACGGTTAGATTATTTTGCTTTTGAAATTAATAACCCCCAAGTGTCCTATGTAGATCATTTCGAGCCATGACGTGGATATTGTACATATCTCCAGACCTAAAATTTAATGCTCCTCCAGAATCCGGAATACAAAATGAGTCCCTTTTTAATAAGCTGAAGATAACTTTCAAATGACCTTAAAAATGAAGGCCAATTTTAAAGTGACCATAAAGTTCGTCCAAGAAAATCAAATTATGTACTTTAGTATTAAAGTACGAATTTTTTTTTTCTTTTCGTCAAATACACCCAAAGTTCTTAATAATCGGGATTTCTTGGCTTTCTGCTACTAAATAGTCATTTAACCACTAAATGACCTCTGTAGGTCATTTTGAGCCATAACGTGGATACATATCCAGATGTAAAATTTTGTGCTCTTTCAGAATCTGAAATAAAAAATAGGGGTCCCTATTTAAAAAACTGAAGATGACCTTTAAATGACCTTGAAAATGATAACCAATAACAAATCCAAGGTCATCATTTAGTTCAACCTTCAAAACTTAACAACTTTTGTATTTAACATTTTTTTCCAAAATGCTTACTTTATGTTATAAGTGGGGGGTCCGGAACATTTCGAACACCCTGTATAATTCCTTGTATACATAATTTTTTATTTGCAGTCCTGTTCTTTGATTTCCAAGATATATTTTTAGGGAATCCCAAGATCTAACTCTGGACATGGCTACATATAACTGTCCGTGATTAAAAACGTCCCTTCGCAAATCTATAATAATATTATTAAAGGTTTGACCTTGTGATTTATTAATAGTCATAGCAAAAGCTAACTTCACAGGAAATTGCCTTCTTTTAAATGTAAAAGGATATTCATTCTCACAGTATAACGTAATTCGATTAATGAAAACAATGTCTTGGAACATTCATTTCATAATGAAAAAAACATTTGCTTTTCAACAACATTTCCATTTCATAATGGAATTATGAATTTACCGATCAATGCCTGCTTTTTTCTTGTTTTTTTCTTACTCGTTTCTGTTTATCATTCACTTTTGCACTGTTTATACATTTCACTATCTTTTTCTCTCTCTCTCTATTTCTCTCTCACTCACGCATACTCTCTCCCTTTCGCTCGCTACACATAAACGCTTTTCTCTCGCCCATTATCGAAAATCGAAAGTACCTTCTATAAACATTCCTTTTTGCGTTTCCACACAAACATCATTAATATTTTGTCACTTTGTTTACGTTTATTTTATCCTTCATTTGCTTCACGTGCGAGTGAGTAGATATCTGCGTGTAATTGTGTTACAACTAATCTTTTTATCTCGATCTACAAAAAAATCGTTTATCAATTTCTTTATTTCCACTTTGCTTCGTTTGGTGTGTACATGTGATGTGTTACATAATCGCTACTACGCATAGAAAGAACGAAAAGAGATACTTTTTTTTGGAGTCTCTTGGGTTTTTCTACCCTTATGACCTCACACCGGTGCAGGAATATGCACGAATTCGTACCACTTGCGAATGCGCGCATAAGGCACAGCCGGGGAAGGATACAGTTTTTCTCGTTCGCATGATTACTCTCCGAAGTTAAGAAGAATAGATATTAATTAATATCTTGATCAGAAGAAAACTCCATTTGATGATCTACTATTGGAAGATCCTGTTCCCCAAGAATTTTATTGTCCGGAGCATCGTGCTGCATTCTACGATCTGGAACATTTACTTGAGCATCCTCCATTTAGTTCTGTAATCTGAAAAACAATAAAACAATATTTTATATAACGTACTAAAATTTGACAGAATTAAACTTCCGCTTAAAGAAAATCAGTTATATTGCATAGGCGTGATGAGAAATATACTAATGGCTCGTGTGTCAAATTTTAGTTCTCAGCGACTAACCAGTTTTCCAAAATTCCAAAATAAAGCTAAGATTGTAGAATAAAATAGAATTTTGAAAAAATGGTTATTCACTGAGAACTGAAATTTGTAACACATCCTCAGTATCTATTTTATCATTTTCATTTCAATAGTCGATTAGGCCGTGTATTTTTAGTCATATATAATCTATGCCTATTTCGCTTGAAGAAAATAATTCTACTATAAAAAGAAAAACATAAAAACATAATATTAACATTATATTTTTAACTTACCGTTTACGGATTGCGAAAATGTAGGCAGATTAAAATTTTCTTGTTCAGGCGTCGGAATCTCGTGCATGCACTCGCGTTAGCTTTACCGCTGGTTATGTTAAACAAAAAAACACTAAACTATGAAATTGATTAATATAAAAAACAAAAAAAAAAGAAACAAAATCTAAAGACGTCATGATCTTGCATTATAACCATCATGTTCTCGACCAATCAGAATCGCGTATTAAATGCTTCAAAACAAAGGCCATCACTTTTTTAAAAGAGGATTGATAGTACACCAACGGTTACATTACTGCTGGTCATTCGTTGATTCCCGTGAAAAGATCGCCATTTCCTCCAAGTAACCCAGTACTAACGTAATCGTAAAAGCAATACTGGCTTCAAATCGGCACGCGCCATTACACTAGTTGACCGCTATTTAATCAACTCTAGCCGCATTCCGGCATACCAATAAGAAAAAATAGCAAAGAAAATATACAAAAAGCACTAGCATGTTAGCATTGGCCCAATACCGACCAGTACCATATAAGGACGATAATCAACAGTCAGCACTGTCTCGATACTGACATGTATAAAAATTAAAATTAAAAAATACATTAAGAATTTTATTTAAAAAATTCGAGCGTAATGTAATGGTAGAGCTACTGCCTTTAAATCAAAAGGATGAATGTTCGAATCTCATCCAGTGAAACATTTTTTCTTTAATTCAATTTATTTGTAGAGTTTCAGCAGTTGGGAAACCATTCCGGCCCTCCTAAGATCTCAATTACTCTTATACTGCAATTAGAGAAATTCCTCTAGGAACAGTAATATATTTGGAAAAAAATTTATTTTTTTTGGTCATATTGTCAGCCGATTTTGATCCAATTCTAGGCCATTTGTTTTTCACCAATATCGGCGAGCATTATCATTCAAGCATCAGTCGAAATATAAATACCACTGTACCGGCGGTCAGTACTGTACCGACAACCAAGTTGTGCTACCATTTTAACTCGAATGGTTATTCTATATTTCAATAATCAGCAAATAATACATTATTTTATTTTGAGTTGCTCGATTCCAGAATAAGCTGAAAAGATTCGTCGATGTAGTGCAAAGCGAAATGGTGTTGATGTTGTGGTCAAAGAGATTTGCCCATTTAGTTGGCAATCAATAGCATGACTCTCTAGGTAGTGGCGATAGCAAATACAGATGGAAGATGTACAACAGAACAATAAATTCGATCAGAATTGAAATTCCTTCAAGTTTTCTCACAGATGGAAAGTCTAAGCATGTGGTTTAATGCTTCAAACTGGCGTGGTTATTTCCATATCAGAGTTGCTTTTCGTTGTTGGAGCAGATTGTCAGTACGGTCGCGGTCGAGCGGATTCTCTCCCACCTACCGTATAAGATGTAAGAATATCAAATACAGGGTGATTCATTTTAATTGCCCCAGGCAAATATCTCGAAAAGAACGGGAGATGGAAAAAAACGTTAAATGTAAAAGTTGTAGGGTTCAGAGGGGGAAACCCAATGGTGACCTTGACCATGACCTTGGGGTCAGGTTTCAAGGTCATTTCAAAGTCAAAGTAGTTTTTTTAAATAGGAACACTAACTTTTGACCTCGGAAATTAAAAGAGCGGAAAATTTTACATTTAAACATGATGTTATGTCATGGGGTCCAGTTGACCTCTGCAGTCACATCAAGGTCAAATCAAGCTGTCTACACAATTCGTAGGCCAATATCTTGAAAAAAGCAAGGCTGAGAAAAACTTTAACTACCAATTTCCCCCTCTGAACCCTACAACTTTTACATTTAACGTTTTTTTCCATCTCCTGTACTTTTCGAGATATTTGCCTGGGGCAATTAAAATGAATCACCCTGTATAGAATATATATCATATAATCTGCTCATTCGACCTAAAATTTAATATATTCTTAGCAATAATTTATTCATAATTTTTTTGGCAGCGAACGCATTATGTAAAATATCTTCTAAACATTTAATATTAAAACTGTTGGAGAATTCGTTACGACAATAATGTATAGTATAGAAAAGCAGTCTAGGAGACATACAAACTACAGATGACAGTCGGGCCAGGTAAAAAGGGTCTGAATCTCTACCTGGAATTTATTACACCCCCAGCGGATTACAGTCCCAGACGCATGAACGTGCTCACTCCAGTGCCAGCTACAGAGTCGACAACACACAAGAACAGAGACTCAAATATACAGTTCCCATTATTTCATTTTTATATAAAGTTACAATTGTTTATTTCGAATAAAGTTAATAAAGTGTATTCTATTCACACATTCAACGCAAATTCTTCCATTGTTTCCAACAAAAACAAATCATTTAAGAATGACTTGTTCCTGTGTTTCATTAAAAGAAACCAAATTTATACACCGAGAGAAAAGTTCTAGTAAAAAATTTTTCTTACTACCCTGGAAAAAAACTTGCCGTTCCTCCCTGCGCATGTAAACCGAACGCGAAAATTCGTCCGCTTTTGCACGCCATCTATTCGTGCGGGGGGAAGCTTCCAGCTCGAATTTAAATGCCAGTATTGCCAGTACACTCTGTAAAAGTAACCTCAAAAGCATGAACACGTGCTCGCTTTTAATTTTTTTTCAATGAATTAATGTGTTACTTAATTTTTCAAAAAGAGTGTAAAAAAAAATTAATACTGTAATGTTATTGTTAAAAAATTAATAATCTGGGTGTAATGAATTATGTTAGTTAATTTTTGAAAAAGGGTGTTTGTTTTAGCTCAGGGCTTTTAAACATCCGCTAACCAACAACCCTCGCTTCGCTTGGGTCGTAAATGTTAGCGGATGTTAAATCCTCTCGCTCATTATTAATTACTTAACTTATCAGACAGAGACGTTATACATACATTATAAGAGGGAGGAAAATTTTATCTGTATACCACAGTAGTTTTGTACAGAGATGGCGCTGCATGTTAAGCATGGTCATCGTTCTTGAAGCAGACTGATACCGCTCGTGTGCACATTTTGTGTTAAATATTGCTAATTAACCACAAATTTTCCGCCGGATAGTAAGAAAAATAGTATACTTCACACGGGACGAACCTCGATCATCATGCCCGTCGTTCGTCCCTTGTAAAGTAATGTACTATTAACCTTTAGAGGGCCGGAATACGCCTCTAGGCGTAAGGGGTCTGACTCACCAACATCGCAATTTAGTTTGGCTTTAACTCAGGGACCTTAGACCACATTCCTATAGAAAAATGCGATTTTCAAATTTTTCAAAACCCCGGCCCTCTAAAGGTTAATAAAAATTACGATACTATCTAGAAGTTCGAGGACAGACCTGAATTATAGTAAACATTATAGTAATTTTTAAGTAAAGTCAAAATTAACACATTTTATGAAAATGTACAGTACAGCACGGTAATTTATACTATGCCAGTATAGTAATTTTTGTATCTTGTATCCTTTTTATTTATTACTTTCGATCCATTAAACTTGGAAGCTATGAAGGTATATATTTCTGTCTGCTTACACCTATACTAAATGATTTTATCGACGTATTAACCCATTAACGCCCAGGATGTACATTTTTGACATAAATGTTATAACCGTCACCACGTAATGAATTCGCGAGTTAAAAATTCGGGACCCACTGTTTCTTATGTAAAAAAGACTGCTCTTTCCAATGATGTGGATTAAATTTTTATAACATAGATTTCTACTATAAAAATAGAATTCATCAAGGAATCTTCTCAATTTTTTTCAGATTTTTTCCGGACGTTTTTCAAAATATTGATTTTCCGAATTTTCGAAAAATCAAAAATTTTCCCGGATCTATCTGAAAAAATTTGAGAGTATTCCTTGACTAATTCTAAGATATTTTTATTCTTATGAAATTTTTATAAAAGTTGACAGTTTTTCAGAAAAAAATCGGTGAATATGAAACAAAAAAATTTGCATATAGGACGTCATTGTGTTGAAAAAAAAATTTGGCCCTAATTCCACCGCGTAGTCTTTAACTATAGGTATCAATGCCAGACTACATATGACTCTTTTATGCATAGAAAAATCTAAAACGGTCGAAAAATCGATTTAAAAAAAAATTTTTTTTCAAAAAGTGCGTTTTTTTTCATTGTTTTCTATTTTTGGTTAATAAAATTGAATGTTATCAAAATTTAATCCACACCATTGGAAAGAGCAGTCTTTTTTTACATAAGAAACTGTGGGTCCCGAATTTTTAACTCGCGAATTCATTACGTGGTGACGGTTATAACATTTATGTCAAAAATGTACATCCTGGGCATTAATGGGGTAAGGCAATTGCAAGTTCACGGTGTTGAAGACTACCCAATTTGTCCTTATACAGGGTGTCCAAAAAGTCTGGAAACACCCAAATAACTTTTTAGGTGATTTATTTGTAAAAAATGGTCATATTCGATGTAATTTTCGACAAGGAATTCAACGGCGATCTTTCAAATACCCCCAGTAGAGGTAATCAAGAGGCGTCAAATCGGATGATCTAGCTGGTCATTCAATAATGCCTCTTCGTCCTATCCATTGATTAACAAATACCGCATCTAAGTAAGCGCGAACAGTTCGTGCATAATGAGCTGCTGCGCCATCCTGTTGATACCATGTGCCATTGAAGTTTTCTCCGGTTTTTTCCATTATTGCAGGAACTATTTGATTGCGGAGCATAGCTTCATAATTTTGGGCATTCAAGTTACCATCAATAAAAAATGGTCCTATAATTTTATCATTTAGTATTCCAACCCAGACATATAATTTTTGTGCATATTGTGATTTAGCATCTCGTGCCCAATAAGGATTATCAGCTGCGCAATATCTACAATTATGCCTATTCAAACTTGCGTCAAGTTGAAATGTAGCTTCATCTGAAAATACTATGTTAAATAGAAAGTTAGGATTTTGAACTATGCGAGCCATCATTTCATCATAAAATTCAACGCGACGGTCGAAATCATCTTCGTTCAGTTTGTGTATCAGTGTTACTTTGTAGGGATGGAAATTCGCTTCATGTAGTATGTTATGACCAGATGATGTACTAACTTCGTGCACTTGAGCAGCTCTACGAGTGGATGTATGTGCATCTTCAGTGAATGTTAACAAAACATCTAATGACTTCTCTTCATTATTTGCTGACTTTGGTCTACCTGATCTAGGCAGGTCACTAATAATGCCGGTATTTTCAAACCTTTTAACTGTTTTTTGAACTGTTGCAAATGAAATTAGAGTCCTATTAGGCCTAAATGTAGCATTGAAAAGATCCCTTACAGCCCTATAAGATCGCTGCACCGGACCCCAACCTCTCATCATGAGAAGCGTTATTCTTTCTCTATCAGTGAGTTTGTCCATTGCACTTTTCTTTGCAAGAGACACAAGCTGATCAGAATATGAAAATTCAAAAACCAGTAAAATATTTTTTCAGATTGTACACTACTGCTGCGGAAAATTATTTGAACGAATTCAATAGAAGAGCTTGAAATGGTAATAATCAATAATTGTTTCTGGGTAACGCTATGGAAACTTCTTTTTCAATTGCCGATATCAGATGAGGGGGACTTAAGAAACAAATTTTGACCTTGGATTGACCTTAAAGGATACAAACAAGGTTAGGTTTGAGGTCAGCGCTACTTGTGATTGAAGAAAACAGCTGAAGTAAGCTTTGATCTATTTCCTTCAATCGAGTTTTTCTGCGAGACCTCAAAATTGAATAACATCCAAATGACCTTTAAGATGAATGGAAAATTATTGACCTCAATGGTTTTGAATGTAAAATTTCCCGCTCTTTCCATTGCTGATGTCAAAAACGGTGCTTCCCATTAAAAAAAATTGACCTGACCTTAAAAAAACCAACAAGGTCATCTTCAAGGTCAAATCTAAGGTCGCCGTTGAATTCCTCGTCGAAAATTACATCGAATATAACCTTGACATTTTTTACAAATAAATTACCTGAAAAGTTATTTGGGTGTTTCCAGACTTTTTGGACACCCTGTATACTAACTGTACACATGTCTGACCACTTGCGAGTTGTGCAACGAGAGGTAGACGCCACCTAGTCCTGTCTCATACGGTTAAATGACGCTAAATTTAAAAACATGGCTTAAAAACATCACACTGAACAGAAAGCATGATCGTGACTATTGTAAACTCACCACGGATCGGAGGTGTCATATCGCAACATCTGTATTTTTGTTAAAGAGTTATTTAAATTTTTACTATTCTGTATTATTAATAACATGTGTATAACTTGTGAGAACATATAATAATATTTAAATGCCTTACATTTTACTATACTGTTTAGCAAAATTTTAATATAAATTTTAGGAAACTTACAATAGTTGTAATTCAAATTTCCAAATTCGTATATCACTTTTTACATCTATAATTTTTACTATACAATGTAGTAATTTTTACGGAATTAATTTACTACTCTTTAATATCGGCTGCGTTTAAAACTTTCAAAATACGTAACAATTATCAATGAAATTTGAATCTGTTCTTCGCCTACTAGAGAATATAGTAATTTTTCCTCCAATTTTTCTCTATGAGTATTTCACGTAGTTAAAGTATACTCTACTCGGCTAATTTTTTTATTTTTCTGTTTTTTTCTAAATTTATTTGGTATGCATTTAATCATAAATTTTCTTAAAATTCATTGTAATTTTAATAATTAATTCAGTGATTGATTAAATGCAGATATTTGCTAGATGATATTGGCTTTTGTGCTTGTGACTCATTTATTTTGATAACCTCGAAAACAGTGACATTGTTTTCAAAATTTCAGAAAAATTGGAAAATTCATTATTGCGATAGAATTTTCGTGTATGATCATTTAATTAGCCTAATTGATATGCAAGTTCTAGTGAGCGAATCGATATTTTGATTTGCTAGAAACTTTATTAAATTTATTCAAAATTATATTCAGGAGACATCGAATATCTACTTGTACTTGTCTATTATTCCTGTCTTAGCCCTTTAAGAAGAGTTTAGACCTAAACATTTTTCAAACATCAATTGTTTTTGTTGCATATATCTCAAAAAAAATTCACACAGTAACTTTTTCATTATTTTCGAAGTCACTCTTTTCAACGGTGCAAGTTAAAAGTCGATCGAAACAATATTTCGACGCTTCCTACGAAGAAAATCTCTTTTCAGCTTTGCGGCGAAGAAAATCCCTTTCAAATTTTGCGCCGAATATAATCCCCTCGCTGATTTTTCCGACGAAAAAGATCTCCTTCTATACTATTGCGACGAAAATAATTCCCTCGCTGAATTTTCCGACGAAAAAGATCTCCTACAATCTTATAAAACAATTTTCTACCAATACTATCCCATACTTTTAATCGAGGGTGCATTTATTTAAACAAATTATTTTATTTTACGTTTTGTGTTATTCTTTTTTTTTTATACAATTTAATGTTAAACGTAATTATTAAAATATCTAAAATGCAATTACAGTAAAACGTATACTAGTTTTCTATAACCGTTGGTTTATTCATGGCTTATTCGTTAACTAAAACCATTAGCCAATTATTAGTGTACCAGCGATTTTACTTCGTTTATTTTATTTAAATAAAGCACAAAAACGCCAGAGACGACAGTATTTGCTGCAAAATCGTTTAAGAAGATTTTCTTCGCCGCAAAAGTACAAGACAGCTGGCTAGTTTTCGCCGCAAAAGTACTAAAAAGGATAGTTTTCGTCGGAAAATCAGCTAAGGAGATTTTCTTCGTCGCCAAAATGCAGACAGGGGATTTTCTTCGTACGGGGCGTCGATTTAACATTCAAAAATAAAAAATAACCAAAACGTCATTTTTTCATTAATTTTTTTTCGAAAATAAGCTTTCTTTGTCTTCAAATTTTTTAAGTATTCAATATCTATCTAAATCGTGTCCTCGATGTCTAAACTTTTTCATTTTCTTGGAAACTGTAGACTTTTATATGTACAAAAATTTCCAAGGAACAAAAATGTCTTAGTGATTTTTCGTCGCGGATTTAAAATTTTGAAAATCGTAATTAAAAAATCTGAAAACTTTGTTTAAGCGTTCTACGATAATTCCTAAAATATTTTTGTTCGTAGGAAACTATTAGTAAAATGCATAGTAGCCTAAAAAACCGTGAGAAATATTTTATTTGTTCTTGATTTAACCGGATTAGACATCTTGGAAACGTAAAAAAAGGCTGAAAATGCCTTTTCCACTATATTTGTAGTTGGCATTGTCGGTGGCATAGTTTATTTTTCGCAGAAATGTTATTTTTTACCATTTTTTTCAAAATAAACTAAATAATAAATATATCGAAATGAAAGATCGAAAATTTTCTAAATAATAATAATCAATGTTAATTATTCGTCACTGCCACTATTCTGGCAGTCAGTACTGGATCGACACTGAGACATTCGCCAATTTTTTCTCGGAGTAATGTACTGTTTCGTTAACGTAAAGCTTGTTTCGTTCGGTACTGTTCACTTATATACAAAAATAATTTGTTTTCAGGTGTCTCATTATACCTCGTGTCCGGTTCCAGCCTTGGCCATCATAAAATTTGCATAATTATCAGCGGACTCTCTTGTGCATGAGGCAAAAAAGTTTTTAACGAACTGACATCACGAAACGAACGATTTAAATGGCTAATTGCAAGAAATGAAAACAAATCGAGCACGCGGCTAATATATGAAGGACACGCAACGCGAAAGTAACCCCATTGACATTTAACGAAGTAATTAAGAAGCCGGAAGGAAGAAAGTAAAAAAGAGAGCGAAATTGGCGCCTGTCTCGGGTCCTGAAAAAATAAACGGAGCGGTAAAAGGGCGGAGAGGCCTGCCGATAAAAAGAGAAAAAAGGGCATTAGCCCCGAGGAACAACTAGCGCTCTTAGCAAAGATGGCGGCGGCTGCAAGGGCTTCTCGCGCCAACTGAGCAGCGCGTCGATTAATTAGAGCGCACGTACGCGTGGACTTTCGGACGCTTTTTCCTGTTTGCGGCGTATTTATAGGGGCTCATCTTATCTCGTCCCTCCCGAGCGCAGCTTTTGATAGCCGCGGGCCAGGGATTCATTTGCAGGCTGCACTCGCATGCCGGATTACCAACTGTTCTCGGGAGGACCCCCGTTCGGCCTGCACGGGAATACTAAGCGGCCCGGTTTGCTACTCTGAAAAATGCTAATTGCCCATCGAGCCAGCGGAGCGACACCGTCCTCTGCTCCTCGCGGTTACGCTCATACGACCTGCGCTCGTTAAGGAGAACGATTGGCTCCGGCTCAACGAAAACCTTCCTGCCCAATCTCATTTCACGCCTGGCGATGATGCTTTCAAATCCTATTGCCCTAAATCCATTCGTGGATTTTATCTTCCTTTTTTACCTTGTCCCCGGCAATTTTCTTCTGCGCCTGATTAACGCTTTCCTGTCTTTTTGCCTTTTTAATTTTTCCTTGTAAACAGAGATATACAAAGTTACTTTTGTCCACTTCTTCGTTTGTTTAAAATTTTAAATATTTTTAAACTGTACGTCTAAGTTTCCCGTCGTAGTTGATATAAGTAAGCTGCCTTTCCTACCCCTTGTTCTAAATACTCAATATCGATCCCAGGTTCACCTTACAAAAAGACCTAGTTGCCTGTAATTTGAGGAAGCGCCTGATTTCTCATGATTCTCTTTGCTATCATTTAAGAATGTTCAAGAACATTACTGCAGGCGAATCTATTGTTCGGCGACGTGCATCAGTTTCAAGGAATTTCACCCAAAGATCTGCTGTCTCGATACGCTCGTTCATATAATTAGAAGTATCTACCGAACGAATCTAAAAGGATAAAGTCTGATTTGTTGCATTCGCGCTTCAATTCATTTGTTTCTGACCTTTGTACGCTGAGAAAACGGTCATCCTAAAATTTAATACACATTTAAGAAAAATTACTATATAAAATAGTAACGGCGTAATATACTTGCCGTGTGAGAACTTTAAATATATTTAGTATTAATTATTAATACCACCCACCACCGACCGCCCGGCTCGGAAAAAGCGGCCCCCGACGGGCCCGCCAGTCTAGCAGCTATCTCTCTCGCACCGTATGTCTGTCTCTCTCACTCTGGCGGCTACCTCCCCCATTTTAGGCCACATCCACTGTCTGGAAAAAGTGACCCCCTTCTACTTGCGAATTTATATGAAACAACTGACAAAAATGACTGAGAAAACTGAATACCTAACTAGACACGACATGGCAAGCTTCGCTTTGCTAAACAATCGCCAGTGGCTTGCGCCTTGCATCGCTACGCGAGTAGGCAGAGTCGATGTTTGCGCGCTGCCGCCGTGCACCGCAGCCGCGAGCGCTAGTAGCCAATATGGCGGCGCACATAAACAGTGTCTGCTTGTGCTTGTGTTTTCCCTAAAGGACGTACGCCGTGTCAACATCAGTGAATCGGTTAAGATGTCGTTCGGACCGGAAGGAATTACGCTGCTGTAATGTCTCTCTCTGGTAGACTGATTTGGTCTTTCTTTTCTTTTAGAGTTACAGCTGATTTCCCTGCACATCCGAAAAAGTATCTTGAAAGACATCCAAACTCTGCAAAATCCTGAATGTATGTCTCATCAGCTTCTGCAAGTTTATCTTTACTCTACATTTATTGTGGGACAACATAACCTCGCCGCCTCTACATCTACATGTTCCTTGGAGTTTCTATATGCTTTAGCGTCTCTTCAGGTTCTAATAATAGTGTATCTTACTCGAGGCATCTTTGAGAATGTAACAGATGCCAGTATAGAGATATAAGTAATCTATATGATGCTGTGGTAACAGAATGTGCCACTCCAAATGATTTGTAGCTGCTGTGTGATATTCATGTCTTCATATAGTGCAAAAATATAGGAGTTTCAGATTTACAATTTCATTTATTGTATCTTTATATACAATTACGGTTGTTTTTTACTTGTTATAAATACTTGTTATACTTATGTAAGTGATTAGATAGTATGTTACGTACCTAGCCCTGTATAATAAGAAATTGTCTCAGGGCTAGGTATGTATACTATTTTTCTGCTCGATGGTGCTGAAATGCGGTAACTTTGTTTCGCGCAGCGCCCGGAAGTTGCCGCTTTCCGGCCGAAGGGCAGAAAACGTTATTTTTTACCAATTTTTGTTTATGAAATATTTCTTAATTTAGCATGACTTTTGTAAATTTTGAAATTTGCAATTCACATCCCGTGTGATGTTGCAGATTAGTACAATAGAGTATTTAATAGGGCGTCTTTAAATAGATGAAAATTTTCAGTATTACCCATCTTATAACCTAATATAATAAAATACATCGTCAGTGAAGAGTACATAAAAATTCAGTCAAGTAAACGCATTATTAAAGAATCTTTTATTGCAGCCTAACATTGAATAAAGAGTGGCACAGTAAAAGCAGTTTACCTATTAAGCTACCTATTGCATGATACAAGCCACTTAACAGGCAAGTTATTCAATTTCCAGAATTCATTGATTTTTATGGTACATTTTTATGGTAACAGAAATACAAGATATTTTTTGTTTTCCATAGATTTTTTATTACAGTAACTAAACGTCAATAAAAACTAATCTTTTTACAAAACTAGCAAAAACCAGCGCGCTTCGCGCACTCAATTTCCTTTTTCACTGTTTCTTCCTTATTTTTGAGATTAATAATTTTGAAGTTCAGCGCCTTTACGAACCAATCACATTCAGTTTTCAAGACTTTAGCGTATCCGGTCATCACTTTTTTATGAAAGGATTTGTCTTGAGCAGGAAAAAGTTTTACCGTTGCATACTGTAAATTTAAAAAATTTTGATATTCAGAACAGTAAATTTAGGCGACTTTGTGTCAAATACATGTATTTAAATTAGAAAATTCTATTGATACTACCATCGGTACAAGAGTTTGAGGTTATGTTTACGTTGATATAAGGCTATACAGACATTTGATGTGAAGGAATCATCGCTACCGCTAGGAGGCGTCTCGTAAAAGCAGCTCGCGGATGGATAGATCACTCGATTATTAGTATATAAGAGAATTTTAGATCTTTACAAAACGAATTGCGATTTCGATGATGCGATTAATATAGATTGCAATGCTTGTTAAACAATTTACGATGCATATGTAAAACGAAAGCAATGGTCAACAGATAAAAATAAGTTTCTCCGAAAGTCGAAACTTGTGACATATTATTTTGAAATTAAAGTAACAATATGAATAAAATTTGCTATCTGGTATCGTAAAATTTAGTTATACAAGTAAGGTAAAGTACCCGAAAGCTGGACACCTTCTAGAATGGAACCTAAAGATGGACAACAAAACATAAGTATAGTAAAAAATTATAACGGTAAAAAATTTCTTTGTTAGCATTATTTGTACTATTAGCTATACGGTCACGTCAATATTTTATGAAATTACTCTTTGAATTAAATTTAAAAGAGTTTGAAAGTTTTTGAGGTTATATTACAGTTGAATTTGTGCGTCCAGCTTCAGGATACCTCTCAGATCGCTAGACTCAAAAGCAAGACATACGATTTCTAGTTTAAATAGAGATTGTCCATCTTTAGGGGTTCGTTATTGTCCATCTTTAGCTCCCAGCTCGACGTAGAGTGTCCAACTTTAGGAACCGCGTACATACTTCTTAAAAGTTATTTATTTAGTATAAAAGAGCATGCAAACAAGTTACTTTTTATATAAATCGGCAAAATAGATGATAAATTAATGATTACACTAACAATTTTCCAAGCAATTCATTCCTTCATTTCGTACATGCGATTTGTTATTTACTAGTCTGAAAAAGTGTCCCAGTTTTGGGTATTTTACCTTATAGCAAAATATCCTATGCGGTATGGTAAAATTTATAAAGTATAATAAAATTTCGTATATAGTATATAAAAGTTTAATAATCTAAATTTTTACTATACCATATATTAAAATTTAGTGAAATACGAGTTTGGGTCTGCGTTACTGAAAATTTTTTCTCCTTATAGAGAAAAAAAGTTTCATCAGATAATATTTAAACCCTCGTCCTTTGAATTCAAAAGCGGGGCCTCTAACCACTAGCCACGTTCGAATTTTGTAAATTTAATTCTTATTGTCCTTATATAATATCAAAAACTGCCAGTATGGGCACAATACCAGGGTAGTACAGGTTTTTACATATGATACTCATAAATATATCAGTACTGGCCCGGTATTCGGCCCACCATGTGGCGCCGATTCTGTGTTTTACATTTTCTCTATTATTGTTTATTGGCATGCCGTAGCTGGATCATAATGCCAGTACTACTTTTGCTATTGGGCTATAGTACTGGGCCATTTGGAGAAAACGGTGATTTTTTTTACGGGTATATATAAAATACATTTAAGAAACAAATAAATGCAAGACAGATTTTCAGTTTGTACAGTAATCTTTTTAAATTTAATATACAGAGACTAATTTTTAATTTAAAATATTTGAGTGAGTTTTTTTTACACTCTAAGCACGACGCAATTTGCGAATTAATAAATTATTCGTTTACGTATTTATAATGTTTGTTTGTAAGAGATATATAAAATTACGTCTTTAATTTGGCGAAATTAATTTACTGAATAATAAAACTTTTGATTTGTGGAATGCCAAGTCGATGAAATTTCATGATAAATATTTGATTTCTCAATATGCATTTCTTCATGTGTTTAAAGTTTACAAATAGCTCGCGTGAAGTCAAGATGCACATTGCGTTCAATTTGCTTAATTTGCATTTTACTTTGCGTAATGCGCTGACCTCTTTTGTAAAATTTTAGGTAACCGTCGCATTATTGTATGCCATCGAGTGAGGGATACGACAGTATGCTATAAGATACGGAGGTGAGGTGCCGACTCGCTAAGTATTGGTACTCTCAACAGGCTATTGTCTAAGCCTACTTAAAATCTCTTTTTACTTCGTTATTCTTCAGTATTGCGATTGTTTACGTAACCAGTCCTTGGTGATGTTTGGCCGAGATTACTACCGGGTCCACATCATAGAAAGACTTAGTGTTTAACTGCTCATAAGTTTATCATCGTTCAAGGGTTTTCAACGAGATTACCAGGCATTGTAACGAGCGCCGTGATGTCTCAACACGCTAATTAGAAGCATCTGGATGAATTCGGAAAATAGCAGACTGCAGTGCCCCGTGTTAATCGTTTTAAGCACAAGACTATCAATGCATATGTTTGTGATCTTTGTAATATTTTATTAATCTACAATCAATGATATTTCATCGTCTAGGTAAGAATATTTCACCATTCGTCATTAAGTTAATGCAATAAACTATCATAGTCAATTTAAAACGTATTTGATTAATCAAGAATAATATAGAATGTTTTTCATATAAAATATTATTATGCATTAATAGGGTGAAATAAAAAATTATGTTTAAGAGAACTAAGTGTCAATCTATTTTTTAACGGCTTTTAATGTTTCCATGTGTTTTAGTTGATTTGTGATGACGATTATTTCTCTTTTAAAAACTACTTACAGCCATTCTTACACTTCAAGTATGCACAATGCCATTCTTTATTTCCGTTGTAGAACCTTCCAATTGCTTACCTGAAACAAATATTATAAATGTTTAGTTATTTTTAAGTAGTTCTCACTTAAAGACATATGGTTGTATTTCATTGTTTAACAAGAACTCTATTTTATAAGTTTTTCAGAAATTCAGATCAATTTTGGATATGTTTCTATGGAAATAGATTTCTGTGCGCGAATTGCAGCAGTAAAAGTTATAAGTATTATTTTCTTCAAAAAGACATTTCTCCTCAGAGAAGTTATCTTATTTTAAGGATATAGTTTAAACGAAGCTGTTGTTGGAAAATATAGATCGAATAGGAAGTCATAGACTGGAAAATGAATATATGCAACTGTATCAGCAATACATAATCTCTACAGCTGAGCATGCAGCAGCGGCACAATTACCCGAAAATAACGTTTTTACGACTTCTCAAATGAACCTCCTTCAGCATAATGCCATCAAATTTAAAACTTCAAATATCTGCTGAAAATTTCAGGTAAGGTCTGTTATCCTCCTGGTAAACATAAAAAGCTTTTTAATATAGGAAAATATCGTTAAGGACGCATTTTCGCGTAACGAACCAAAAGAGATCCATCCAGACAAAACCATTTGGCTTTGTGAGCAGTCAAGCTTGCTGTTGCTGTCCGCATTGTAAATAATAAAAATCAAGAAATTTTATTGAAATAAGCTCTCACATTTATCAAGATTTATAGATTTTATGATTCTAATGTGTTAATCTGAATTTGCTTCTTTAGCATAAACGGTTTCATAATCGAATTGCTTAAGAGTCGCTAAAAATGAACCACAATAGTCGTATTTTGAAAATGTTGTGCCGAAACAGCGCGTGACCTTTGTAAACGTTACAAGGCTTAAAATAATATATTGCGTAACAATGGAGGTAAAATAAAAATGGTCCCAGATTGCACGGAAATTGCCAAAAGTGTGATCCGAGGCATTCTTTTTTACTTTACATGTTGCGTATACTATTTTTCAGTCTAGCGGGAGGAAACCATAACCTTTCCTCCCGGCGCCCAATCGAAAAGGTTACGATTTCCGCCTAGGCCGAAAAATAGTATACGCAACATGGGAAGTAAAAAAGAATGCCTCAGATCCCACGTTTGTCACCCTCGCCTTCGGCTCGGGTGCCATTTACGTGCGATCTGAGACCATTTCTATTTTACCTCCCTTGTTCCGTAATATACTATTTCAGCCTAGCGGGACAAAACCATAACTTTTCCTCCCGGAGCTCGATCTAAAAGGTTACAATTTCGGCCTAGCGAGGGCTCCGGGAAGAAAAGTTATGGTTTCGTCCCGCTAGGCTGAAAATTACTTTGCTGCGCTTGTATCGAAATGTACTATTTTGCCGCACTGTTGCCAGTACATTGGACATCCTTTACCTTATATTCTCTTACAAATTGAAATATATATTCGTTAAATATTAGAAGATGCATATGACCAACACACGAAGAAAGATCTTTAAGTTAAAATTACTGCACCTTTTATTAATCGGGAGACCAACTTGATCTACAATATACATATTCGTTGTGCTAAATAATGCTATAAGGTATAATAAAAAATGCAACATGCGGCATCTTAAAATTTTGCTATCCAGTATAGTAAAAGTGACTTTGTGACAAATTCTGTGCATACAACGGTCGGTACGAGAGCTCCCTACGATTGTTGAGCTTTGAGGTTATATTGATGTCGGTAAAAAATTAATGGAGCCTAATGTGAAGGATTCACCAATACCGCTAGGAGATATCTCGTAAATTAACAATTACTCAACTCGACAATTACTCGACTTAACCCTGCTGGAAAATTAACCATCATTTATGTTGTTGTAATTAACGTCTGCCCAGATTTTTCGACTACCAACTATTTTGATAGACTGGCATGTTATGTTAAAATTATGTTTAGCAGCGAATTAAACGCAGACGAGCCAGATGCGCAGCTGTTTGCATGCTCTTTCTCTCTCCCTGTTATGTCTGCTTACAGCTCCTAAACGGTTATGTGACTATACTGAATCGTAGGTTATATTTCGATATTTTGGAGTAGCGTTGAAACATACTGTTTAATTTGTTATTTTAGATATATAAAAATAAAATGGTTCGTTCTCTAGAAGGAAACGTTACAAGTTAAAAAATATAAAGTATATAAACGCGCGGTTCCTATACCGTTATTACCTTTAATTGAATAATAGAATTTAGAACAGATTTTAACCAGCTAGCGTCACACCACAGCCTCCAAATATGTTCGAAATATGTTAAATAATCTGCCCGCTGAACAGAAGATTTAACATTTTCTGCCTAAAAGCTCCTTAATTTTCCGGCAGGGAATAAGAAGACAAAATAAGAGCCAGATGAAGTGAAATGCAAATACTAAAAATATAATGTTGGAGTTTTGGGCAGAATTGGTCAGTTATTTAACTTATAAATTTAGGAAAATGATTAAATTGGAGTATGAAAAATTGATGGTATGAAAAAAGGCGGCAATCGGATTTATTGCTCCGGTACACGAATAGTTACGACTCTAAGCTAACCCTCAAAGGCTGAGCTACGTCGTACGTGTCATAAATATGGCATTAAATTGGCTGGATTCACCGTTCAATAATGGCCGAGTGTTAGCGTCTGCAGGCTGCGATAGTCAGCAAGCAAGCAAGCAAGCAGACAGGTATGCCTATAAGCCGGTTCGCACATACGAACCCGCGTAAAAAAAAAAAGTTTGGCAAAAGTTTTTTTAAAGTTTAGTTTGGCAAAAGTTTGGGCTAAACTTTAGCAATGAGACGATGCCAAATTTGGATTTTAGGTTTAATATCCCAATGTAAGTTTGGCTTCACTTCTAAAAACTTTTTTAAGATCATATTTTAAGTTTACTTTTTTCTCTTCATTATGCCCGCATAAAAAAAAAATTAAAAAAAAAATTTTTACTTCTATCTGGATTCGAACCCACGAACTTCTGCTTTCTAGGCTAACGTTTAGCCAACTGAGCTATTTCATTGTTTTTATTAAATGACTAAATTTCAAATATAACGAAATTTGGAAGGTTAGGTCTAATAATTCTAATGTTTTAACCTTAATCTAATTATTTAACAAAAACAATGAAATAGCTCAGTTGGCTAAACGTTAGCCTAGAAAGCAGAAGTTCGTGGGTTCGAATCCAGATAGAAGTAAAAATTTTTTTTTTAATTTTTTTTTTATGCGGGCATAATGAAGAGAAAAAAGTAAACTTAAAATATGTTCTTAAAAAGTTTTTAGAAGTTAAGCCAAACTTACGTTGGGATATTAAACCTAAAATCCAAGTTTGGCATCGTCTCATTGCTAAAGTTTAGCCCAAACTTTTGCCAAACTAAACTTTGAAAAAACTTTTGCCAAACTTTTTTATTTTTACGTGGGAAGGAGCGGATACTCGCGAGCACGCATTGCCGAGTGCTGATAGCCTACACATTTTACGATCGTTCGACGTAAGGCGAGCCCCTTTCTTTCTCTCATGACGCTCTTAGACGCTGACAGAAATGACTTGCGTTGACAGCAGTCTTTGCGTCGAGGAGAAAAGAGGAGCCGGTTCAAAGCCAACGAAGAATCCGCGTCACCTTCTCAATTTCCTCCTCCTCCTACCTCCATCTTGCGATTCTCGCACCCCAACAGAATTCGATGGATTCTTTAACTCGAGACGAATGCAGAATGTTCGCATTATCCTCCCTAGTCTCACCTTTATCGGGAGAACTGAAGAAATAAAGAAATTCATGAGACTCTCGTTCGACTGAAATTGTTTATTCATTGAATAATGGAGAATATTATAACGCTAGTAATAAAAAAGCCTTTTTACCAGTATTGCTGTTTTTTAATTATTGATACCGCAAACTTTTTAATGCTCGCATAAATTATTTCGGAAACACTCCGAACTTTGAAAGTAATGAAAATAAGGGTGTTTCCTCCTTATACAAAACCTTAATACAAAGCAGATAGAAGGAAGGAGAATAACTCATGGAGGGCCTCGCGTAAAAATCGAAACAATGGGCAATGTATGGGCAATATATTGGATATTGCGATTGCCAATATATTGGCGAAACATTGGTTATAAATTTCCCAATATATCGAGGAACGTTCGGCAAATGCACAATATCCAATATAATTCCCATACCTTGCCAATAGTTCATATTATAATGATTACAATATCATAGTATAATTATTACAATATCCAATATAATTCCCATACCTTGCCAATAGTTCATATTGTAATTATTTATTTTTACGTTGGCAAAGTTTATATATCGCTTGACCTTTAGCTAGACATTTTCCCGTACTTTTTTTCTCTTGATTATGCCCGCATAAAAAAAATTTCATAAAAGAAAAAATTTTTACTTCTGTCTGGATTTGAACGGACGCACTTCTGATTTCTAGGCTAACGTTTAACCGACTGAGCTATTTAATTGTTTTTATTAAATGACTAAATTCCAAATATAACGAAATTTGGAAGGTTAGGTCTAATAATTCTAATGTTTTAACCCGAATCTAGCTATTTAACAAAAACAATCAAATAGCTCAGTCGGCTAAACGTTAGCCTAGAAATCAGAAGTGCGTCCGTTCAAATCCAGACAGAAGTAAAAATTTTTTCTTTTATGAAATTTTTTTTATGCGGGCATAATCAAGAGAAAAAACGTACGGGAAAATGTCTAGCTAAAGGTCAAGCGATATATAAACTTTGCCAATGTAAAAATAAATAATTATAATATGAACTATTGGCAAGGTATGGGAATTATATTGGATATTGTGCATTTGCCGAACGTTCCTCGATATATTGGGAAATTTATAACCAATGTTTCGCCAATATATTGGCAATCGCAATATCCAATATATTGCACATACATTGCCCATTGTTTCGATTTTTACGCGGGGCTATAAACAAAAAGGTGAATTTCTGAATAATGTATTTTAGAGATACAACAAAAATAAAAAACTACAGATTTTTCTCTAGCATATGGCTTTTATATGACATTAATGCATGGTTTAAAAGCAAAAAAATTAAAATCCTATAGAGTGGTGTTTCTCCTTAAGAAACGACGGCACGATGATGTGAAGCATTTTAGAAAATGAGTTGATTAGTTAAGTGGATGCCTAACTTAATTTTCGCGCTCTACTATACCAACGATTCTCTATGTTCTTTGCTAACCTCTAAGGCAAATTTGATTTTTCAAATTATTTTGAAACGGCTTGCTTAATGGCAGTTCTGTTTGCATCAAAATATTATTTATAATTCGTAGAATGTGCGTAAACTTCTTTTTTGACTGATTTCAATTCCAATTGAAAAATAAGTCAGTATTTTCAGCAATAGGAAATGAAATCATCCAAAAAAGAAGTTTACGCACATTCTACGAATTATAAATAATATTTTGATGCAAACAGAACTGCCATTAAGCAAGCCGTTTCAAAATAATTTGAAAAATCAAATTTGCCTTAGAGGTTAGCAAAGAACATAGAGAATCGTTGGTATAGTAGAGCGCGAAAATTAAGTTAGGCATCCCCTTAACGAATAAATTTGCGATTCATTAGTGCACAAACTCAAAATGCTGTGACGGGTATGTAATCTTTGAATTTGAATAATTAAAGAAATGATTAAGAGTTGGTGATCCCCTAGATTTAGAGTAGGCGATCTCCTAGATTTAGATTTGGTGATCCCCTTAAAATAGCAGTAAGTTTATGGCATAAAATTTGTTTCCGCTGAAACAAGGCCAGTACCTACAAGAAGCAAGATAAAAAAGAGACTGGAAGGGCTGAGCCGATCCAAGCGGGCAAGCGTAACGGAAGGAATTAGCGAGAGGAAGAAGAAAGCTCGCTTGCGTTACACACCAACGAATTTTTTAACCTTTAGACTGCCGGAAAATCAATATTTTGACGCACCCCCTGATCGACACTTTATGTACGATCAATCGTTGATATAAGATACCTTATATACCAGTTTTCTGAGGGTGATATGCTCTTTCAAATCCCGGCAGTCTAAAGGTTAAAGAGACGCAGCAGCAGCGGCTAAGTTATGACGGCTCCGTGCGGTCAAGAGAGCTGCAGTCGCAAATAAACTCGCACTGCGGCACTTTAAAGTTACTCGGAGACGGGAGAAGAAAATAAGACATGAAACATTGACGCGTCTGCTGGGAAGCAGTATCGATAGGAGCTAGGCGAGAAAGAGGGAGAAGCGCCGGAGGTCGCCCGGTGCCCCGACCGAATGATCAACATCGGAGAATAAATGAGCGGTGACGGGCCGTATGAAGAACGGCCGGAGAAAGGACCTTTGGTGCTCGACTCTACGCTCAAGCTCACGCTCAGCCAAAGCAGCCAAAGCAGCTCTTTTGCCTTGTTTTCCAAGAAGACAACTTCATTAGACCGATCCAGTCCGCCTGTTTCAGCTCTCCCTCTATCGGCTCCTTCATCAATATGTATGTGTGCCTCGTTCGTTTAGACCCCAGATGCTGCAAGCCTTTATCACGCGGCACGTTCCGACACACAAAAATGCCAATTCGCAAGCCGCAGCCTTGCTCTATACAGCATGACGGAAAGACCGCAAACTCTATAAGTCGCGTGAAACAGATTTTGCTGCTTGTTTTTTCGCCTCCAAAGCATCGTAAAACTAAACAGACTCTAAAATAAAGTCTCAAATTTACAGAATATCGGGAAAAACATCGGCAAGCTGTACGGCTACTGAAAAACTGGCCACACCACGGCCATATTGGTATGCGTAGCTTATCGTGAGTTTCCTATACATGCGAGAAAAGTGCGTGCCGCGCTGCTTTCGCTCGATAGCGGCCACCTCGAATAAACTTAAAAGCCAGTATTTAAAGGATTTATATCAGATCCTTAATAAACCGACCGATGACCGATTGATCGTTTAACTTATCTCACTTGGTATAATAATGTTGTGTAATAATGTGTAATAATGTGCAAATACAATTTTTACAAATTTATTTATTTATTCATATGAAACGGATAACACTTTTACGATAAAAAATAAAACTCAATAATATCAACGTAACAACAAAATAAATCATCTTATTGCCTTTCTTATTGCGAGAAAAAGTCCCTAGAATATTCCTGCAAGTGGTATGGCGCAGGCTTATAGTACCATGTACCTAATCTCATCTTATGTGTAGGCTATCGCTATTCGCATAATATTATGTTATTTTATAAATAGAGTGAATCTCATTAAGACTTTTACTAGGTATGTTGTCGGTTGATTACATTTTTTATGCAATTTGATTTTTTTTAAGTTTTTAACTTATTTTTAAGAAAAACTGCTAGTGAAAAGTGCTCTTAACAGCTAGTCTGGCTACACATTAAGAAACAAAATCCAGTATAGATTATTGATTCACATTTTCTGACTAATAGTAAAGTTAAATATTGAAGTTTGGTGTAACCTGCAGGTCCAACGGATCGATGGATTTTGAAATTTGCTTAAATTGTTGTAAATTGATGTTATTCTGGTGTGATGAACTGTAATATTTAACATTATGATCTTATACCTCATACTTAGCTGTTTTTCAAAATCGTAAGTGTGTTCTAACACTTAAATGTATTAATAAGATCTTATATTATTACACGGAGAGAAAAGTTTAGTAAAAATTACTCTACTATTTGCTAATGGAGGGACAGACTCGACAAATAAAAAATTTTAATAGAAAGTATGGTAAAACATGCTAGACTTGTAGCAAAATTTACGGTAAGTCTAGCAAATTTTACGATACTTTTTAGTAAATTTTTTTATTAATCGAGTCTGTCCCTCCATTAGCAAATAGTATAGTAATTTTTACTAAACTTTTCTCTCCGTGTATCGGTTGATTCTATATAAAGTATATCTATTACGAGTTGAGCCAATAAATTAACGTTCCGTTCAACAGTGAAAAAGTAAATCCTGGGTTTCTGCGCATATATCTCTATTTCCGTGAGTCTAGCCGGTGGCCTCTAATAAAGTAAAAACCTCAGCTTAGTGCACATAAATACATGTAATTTACTGAAATTACAACGTGAAAACTGATTTGGCAGAGCATCGAACAATATATGAGACGCAAGTTACTTTTAGTATTTGCAATTTCGACGCTCTATTCTGCCGTTTACATCGAAACGCTCGATTGTAAAATACATTGATTATACATTTAAAAGAGATGAGAGACTTTGTAGCTTTACTGCGAATGGATCGTGCCAATCTTTTTTGAAGATATAAATGAATTTAATTTTTCTTACTCCTTTTTAAGTTACGATTTTTACTTCTTTTTAGTTGGACTGGTATAATTTAGAAAACGAACTTTTATTATACTTTTATTATCTAGAGGCCGATTCCTCGAAATATTTTCAGGATTAAATTGCGCGAAAGTTGGTAGCAATATACTTTGGCAAAAAACCGTGGGTGGAGCTAGACTTAGCAATACGAATCGTTTGTAACTTGGAGTACTTAGCGAGTAATCCGAAAAAATTCCATATTTTGCGGAGGGTCGTGCTAATGCTCTGCGAGTGTCAAAGTTTGATTATAATCAGAGAAAAAGTACTGTGTAGCTTGAGTGAAAATTGAACAAGCCGAGGAAGGCCAGAAGAAAAGTTTAACTTGCAAACAGTTATTCTCGCAGATTTACACAGCGATATCTTAATTTCGCGCTCGTTTCGATGGCAGGGGCGCGGAAAAGTTTTAATAAAGTTCCGGGCACATTCCCGGCCGCGCTCCTACTGATGCAAGAAAACGAATATAAGTGTGAGATAGACGCACTCGCCGGAGAGGAATCCCTTTAAAAATTTTTCGTCGCCAAAGAGATTTTTCATTCGTAACGCGCTTGGCGGCTTGGCTACCGATGTATCCGCAGCAGCCGAGGTGGCGCTGCGATTTCGAGCACTAACACTTCGGAAGACGAAGGAAAAAGATGTAAGCCAGCTATTTTCTTTCCTCTCGTTTGTCGCGCCTGGGCCACGATCAAAGCTGTTCAATTTGTTTTTTCAAGCCAAGCACACATCGATATAAGCAATTGTTTTATCACCATATAACATTTTTTTATAGCTTTAACCTTTAACCTCAAAATGGCAAGTTTAATGGCAATTGTTAGCATGCGACACGGTTGCTTAACCTTTTCACTCTTTCCTAGCTCGGGAAAAAACAGTACTTGAGAGTACTTTTATTTTCGTGCAATTCGTGAACACAAAATTATATCAAAATTATCAAGGCTTAATAAATAGCGTTATTGCAATTGCTTTATGTAAATTATTATTATTAGAAATTTAATAATTATTATATCTGTACTCTTCCTGCTAGAAATCCATCTAGTTATAATGGTTACGAAACTAAGAAATGGCTTGCAGCACTAGAAAGTTGAATAAAAAATAGAATGATAGTTGGATTTAATTGGGATTAATTTTGTACGCGTGATGTAGCTACATTGAGAAAATAGTCGTAGTAAAATTTAATACACATTTAAGAAAAATTATTATATAAAATAGTAACGGCGTGATATTCTTGCCGTGTGAGAACTTTAATATATTTAATATTAATTATTAATATATATACGGTCAAATAGTAAATTTAGCCTATAATATTTAGTAAAGTCATAGAAAAATTAAAGTTGGAAGTTGAAAAAGTAGTCTACTTAGCAGTTAGAACTGCTTGTATTGAGCTAGGGAGTGTCGATGAATAAGATTGCTAGGGAGCAACCATGGCGAAGAACAGACCCCGGCGCGTCGAAAACACACGACGCCTTTTAGCCTGCTGGTTTGCACGTGCACTGCCATCAATGCGTACATCAAGGCATTAGCACGAACTCATCTCTCTGCTCACGTACACTCGCAAGCACATTGGGTTAAGACTTGTAGGGTGCTTGTTGAACGCTTGGATAGCGGCTACGGGGCGACATCAGAAGCATTAGTGTCATCGCACTGGAGAAAGGGAGCTTCATCTTCATGCATTTTTACCGAGTTCTTAGCTAGTTTTACCACCGTATTAAAACTAAATTGTCGCTAATGGAATAAACCGAGATCGACCTCCTTTACATTCTACTTCAACTATTCCATTTTTTATGTGTACAGATTTTTAATGTACTCGACAATATAAGAAAGTAACGAAAATAAATTACCTACATTTCATTTTCTTTGCGCAGTCACAAGTCATGCAACCTCCGCTTTTTCATAAATAATGATAAATAATTTCCGTTGAAAATTAAAATTCATTATTTCTATTTATTCGCTTATTTCTTTATTAGTGTATAAACTTATAACAAAAAAGTTATTATATTTCATTTTAAGGGGGCCCAGCGTGGGTTAAATTGAAAAAAAATACACTTTCCAGTATAATAGGTATAACAATTGTATTCATCAATTTTGATTGCTGTAACTTTTTACACTTTAACTACTCGCACAATTTAAGCTATTTATTCATTATTAAGACCCAAACAGTGTTCTTTACCTCTAGTATTGTTCCATCAAAAACATTTAAAATTTTTATTTATTTGTCCACTTGCCATAGCTTTTCTCTCAATAAAGTAACTTATATGTCACCGGAGCAGGTTTAAAATACTCTTCATTACGTGCACTACAGATGTGTCGGATCACTTTTCTGAAAAAATTACATAAAAGGTTATTGTAGACACTTTGTCCATTTTCGTGAAAAATATTAGCAATTGCCTAATATTTTGGATGGAACAATACTAGAGGTAAAGAACACTGTTTGGGTCTTAATAATGAATAAATAGCTTAAATTGTGCGAGTAGTTAAAGTATAAAAAGTTCCAGCAATCAAAAGTGATGAATACAATTGTTATACCTATTATACTGGAAAGTGTATTTTTTTAAATTTAACCCAGGCTGGCCCCCTTAAGGACAATGCAAGACTTAATTTTTATTTTAATCTGAGAAGAAAATGGGCCAACGACTAACCGCCAATATAAAGGTATTGGCATTTCGACTAAGCCAGCGCAGTGCCGAAAAACATATGTCTCAATACTAGCCCGATATGAGAAAAAAAATTTAGAAATATTTATTTTTCTGAATTACTGTTGCTAGAGTAATTACTATAATTGCAAGATTGCGGATAATTGCAGAGACTTTATTAATAAATGTACTACTAAGCCATGCTTAGATTTCGTAAATGAAATTCTTATGTTGTCCTTATATAATAACGCAAACTGCCAGTACTTAGCCTATAGTGCTTTCTCTATATTTTTTATACGGGTGCGGAAGTGGAGTTTTTGCGTTAGGAGACGTTTTTTGGCCGAGCGAAGCGAGTTGAAAAAACCGAATTTTTTTCTTCACGAGAGCCGCAAAACGCATGCAAACAGGCGTATTTGAGGTTGGAGTGGAGAAAATAAAATTATAATGCCGCGTGCCATACTGTTAGAACTGGGTCATTCGGAGGAAACGGCGATTTTTTCACTCGAGCATATCAATTAAATGAGAGAAAGAGGGGAATCTTGTTCGCCAAAGCGCAATACTCTCGCAGCTATCGGCCCAACTTACTCGATTGCTGAGAGCAAATGATGTACTGCTCTGATGAACAGCTCTCGCATATTATACATCTCCCCCTTACGTACAACACGAGTAGCAGCACGTATGGTCTTTTCGCATTCCGCGAAAAAAATTACCACCGATCCAGTACCGAGCCCAGGCTGCTATGATAAATCCACATCGATACTGACTTAAGTCAGCTAAAGCTGCTGGTCCGAAAACTTTTATAGCCATTTTAGTATTTTTAATAAACTTTTCAAAAAAATTCTCAGCTGGAGATCTTGGGTTGCGCGTAAAGTAAACTGTCGGGGCACGTATTAAATTAATACAAATTTTCAGTATTTGCAAATTATTTTTCACATAATTTGTAGCGAATATGCATACTTTCAGTAAGAAATATGTTTCAAATGCATATACAAATTGTCACGTGAAGTTTTACGTGGAAACACATAAAATGTTTTAAAATTTCTGTTAGAGACGCTCCTTTTATGTGGAATAAAAAAATTAGAACCTACGTGACAATGTACATTACCTTTTTCACGAAAATTTCAAGGATTCTATTAATGGATTTGCACGAGTATACTTTTCTAATTTATTCATTAAAAATCGCATCCCCTTTAGGCATTAGCACATATTTCTCTTTGATTGCTAAGTTCCTGTTTTTTTCGGAAACAGCAATGTGTTAATATTTTAATGTACACTGAGAAAAATGAAGAATAAAATTTCTCAGAATTTCTACGAAAAATTACAAAAAAGTATTATAACGAAGCGACCTACTCGATTTTTAGTAAAAATTAAAAATTACTTTAATTAAAATTAAAAAATTGCGTTTATCAAATCTTTAAAGATTCTATAAATATATGCTACTTCATATTCGAATTTTTACTAAAACGATTAGTAAATTATGTATGCAAAGAAATAATATTTAAATTCATTTGAATTAAAATTCAAAAGAAAAAGTAATATTTTTAAATGAAATAACAAAATTTAAAATATTTATATTAATTTTTCATAAAACTACAATAAGTAGGTCTCCATTTTCATTGGGAAAATAGTAATTTTGCCTAAACTTTTTTCTCAGTGTAGCTTTTTTGAGATTCAACTTTTTAATTCGGCTATAACAAAATATAATAATGGCGCATGTGCGCGCACACTTGTTATTGAACGAAATAAAGCTTACTATTATAATAAACTGCAATGACATTGAGGTATTTTGCAATTTGCAAGGCAGCATTGACGCGAGGTAATTTCAAACAGTGTAAGAGGAGAAGAAATAACATTCTCAGAACGGCGAAGTAAGAAAGAGGTACACAAAGAGAGGGCGAAGAATCAATGGAGACGAAGGCAAAGAAAGGAGAAAGGAGAAAGGAGAAAGGAGAAAGGAAGGAAGGAAGGAAAGGACGATTGTTGGGTTCCGCGTAGCCGTTATTATGGTCAACTCGCGCGTGCACCACGAGCGGCGCTCAAGTCCGGGGAGTCATTAGCGTTTTGTACGTGCTTTTCCCAAGAATTACAAGAGCTTACAATGGCTGAGAGACTAAAAAGAAAACAGCAAGTCCTTGTAGGCTGAGTGTGACCTGTCACTGCGGCTTCCTCGGTCTACCCACCGTCGAATCTAATCTCTCGCTTGTTTTCCTTCGTTTCGCTTTCTTCTCTCGCTACTAATTGCAGCTGATTTATTTTTCTGTAGATGTGGGGTACAAAGTGCTGCCTCTAGCGCCCCTAAAGAGTCCCTCGTTAAGTACCTTTTCGTGCGACCGAAGTGCAATTTCTCCGCGTGGCAGCGACAAATATTCAAAATTAAAACCAATTCTTGCTCTGTTGTCTAATTTCGGCCAAAGTCAACGGGTCTTCAGGGTATGAGGTTGAAGCCCGATGATATAACGAGACATCCCGGGCCAGGACGTAACTTCCTTCAGGCATAAAATTCAAGTTCTACCCATGAGAGCAGAGAGCGAGTAAATTCGTCAGAACTGGCACTGCGCAGCGAAGCGTCGTCACGTGGTGGTGAAAAGTTTGGAACAGCGAGAAAGCAAAATGATAGAAACGCGTCCTCCCGAGTGGCGCGTGTAATTAAGGCCTAACGGTAATGCCGGTGTAAAAGACTGAGCGTGTCGATCAAGCCACGGCTCCGAGGGATATCGTGCACGCCTCTCCCCCGCAGCTCTCGACCGACAGTCTCGTGCGCAGCACAAGAAGCCACTTGCTTCGAACATGCATAATTTTCGACGAGCTGCACGACAGCCGCGCACGTGCGCTCGATAGCCATCTCTGCCTGGCTGCGTCGCCCGTGCAACCGTGTGGTTACGAAATTTCCGACGCCAACTTACCGAGCGACGCGCCGACCAACTTTCCGCGCTGACTACCTCTTTATCTGATCGTCAAGCTTAATTTCAAACGTGAACCCCTCTCTTACTCACCCAGACTTCCTTCACGCTTCCAAATTTTCTCTTTTCTATCAAATTCATCCACAAAATAAATAGCATGCCTAAACTTTTACTCCAATTTACTCTTGCTTAGGTGACAAACGTGTGATCTGAGGCATTCTGTTTTACTTCCCATGTATACTATTTTTCGGCCTAGCGAGGCGGAAATCGTAACCTTTTCGATCGGGCGCCGGGAGGAAAGGTTATGGTTTCCTCCCGCTAGGCCGAAATAGTATATTACGTAACATGGGAAGAAAAAAAGAATGCCTCAGTTCACACGTTTGTCACCCTCGCCTTCGGCTCGGGTGCCAATTTACGTGCGATCTGGGACCATTTCTATTTTACCTCCCTTGTTACGTAATATACTAATACGTAATATACTAATACGTAGCAAGGGAGGTAAAATAGTAATGGTCCCAGATCACACGGAAATTGACACACGAGTCGAAGGCGACTTAGTGAATAAAGTAAAAAAAAAGAGAAGTGAAAAGTCCGAAAAAGTCTTGTAAAATTAAAACTCAAATACAAGAAAAAATAAAATAAAAGTACTAGGAAAGTTTACAATCTATAGTATGGTAAGATTTGCGATTTGCGAGCTTAAATATTTTACCATCTTGCCTTGTAAGAATTCCTATTCTGACAGTCTGTGGTTCGGTTACCTGCACAATATATTAATTTTTACTCCGCAGTATAATAAAATTTAAAATACTTTTTCCTTCGTGTAAGCATTTCTAATGTGAGTTTCGTATAAACATTATTCCAAGACCCATTTTCGATAACTATCACTAAAGCTTTATTACGAAAAAAGCTGGGATATTTCATTCTCCACAATGTCCTTTACTGTACTTCTACTGTGAGCTTTGCGCGCCCTTTACATATATTTGCACGGTCTTTACGCGATTGCTATTTTTTCTTTGTCGCATAGAATCTTTTTCTGCTTCGTTAGTTTTCTTTTTAGATTATAATTAGGGGCTTCTAAAAAATCTTTAACATTATTATACATTATTCTTCAATTTTTAAACGAGAAAAAAATTCTTTGAAAATTGAGAAAAAAAAAACATTTAGATATTTAAATAGTATAAGGAGTTGGAATTAATTCGTAGCGTTTTACAAAAGATGGCGTTAGTTAACTATCCATAGTCACACACACAAAAGTAAATATTCTTCGGGAAGCTACTGATATAGCGCATCTTTACCACTATATGACATTTCGTTATTGTGTCTGTAGCATTTGTTGTGCAGTATCAAACATGTCGAAGTTCGTGCCTGAAAAATCGTTTTTGCGGGGAGTGTTACTTCATTACTTCAACATGAAGAAAAGTGCCGCGGAAAGTTATCGTATTTTAGTGCATGTTTACGGTGAACATGCTTTGGCTGAGCAAATTTGCAGAAAGTGGTTCGCGCGGTTCACAAATGGAAATTTCGACTGGTGTCGAAATTTCGAAACTGGTGGGATCAGCTGGGCGTTATCTATTATGAGCTGCTCCAACCGGGTGAAACCATCACTGGAGACCTCTACGATGGACAATACTTTGAATAACGCTACTGTAATGATACTTTTATAATAAACCACGAAACTTTGCAAAAAAACGCTACGAATTAATTCCAACTCCTAATATATATAGCAGAGCTTTATTGAAATGATGAACTTTATTATACTATTGAAACAACCAAAAAACAGCTTTAGTGAAACAACAATGATACATCATCGATTCAACAAAAATTTTCGTTAAATAAAACATTAAAAACACCGTAATTTAATTACAAATAGATTTGTTGTACTCACATCTGAAAGAGATGGAATTTGAAAGTTCAGCGGTTTGAATGGGTGTTCGTGAGAGACAAAGAAAGAGAGAGAAACAGCCTTTAGATTTATTAGCGTGCGCATAATATTCGAGATATTCGGTGTTCTCAATTAGGACGAAAGAGCCGGAGTATTCGGAATCGATCTACGCCTTTTGTCATTTGTTGTATTGCCTAAACGTTAGCACTAGGTGGCGATCCACCTTGTACTTGATATGCACTCTGCTCCCAAGTGGTTACACGGAAAAACCTTTTGCACGTTTCGACAACTCACCGTGCACACAGCGACGCTATCGTCAAATAGTAATCTTAATCTTCATCCGGAAACTATTTAACAGAATACTGTTTAATATATGCACGTAGAGAGACACGTACACCAACTACAGGTCGTGTATGTACGGCGATATATGTGGCAGTCTAATCGTGCACGACTCTGCACGGTGCCGAGGTTTCTCCGTATAGGAAAGAGATCGGTACTATGTCACCGATGAAATATGCACTCCCGTTATGTGTTCATGCAACGGATCTCAGCTGTAAAATTTGAAACAGCGTGCATGTAATCTTTATCAGAAAAAATTTAGAGCGTATATATAGTGTAAAACTTCAAATGTTTTACGATCACAAATATGTTTATAGTAAGTAGAGATACCTACGATGACAAACAAAATAATAAGAATTCAAGATCGTCAAGAAGTAGTCTTAAAAAAAAACTTTTTAATATTTATAAATGTTTCATTGGTTTAATTATTTGATTTGATTAACCCAATAATATATTTACGTTTAATTATCAAATTCACTCTGTTATATTAAGGAAATGTGAAAACCATGATTAGGGATCTACAATACCGTCTTTGAATTTTATCATTTAAAAACTGAAACAAATTTAAAAAAAAAAAACGGTTTTGAGGTGCCCTCTAAAATGCCGCAAAGAATGTTTGATTTTAATTTCAAGACATTCTATTCGTAACTCTAGGAGAAAGATGACTTGAAAAATTTTTACACTTGGGCACAATATTTACGCAATTTACAACCCATTTTTCTTCTAGAGTTAAGAACAAAATATCTTGAAATTGAAATCAGAAATTCTCTGCGGTATTTCAGAGGACACCTCAAAGCCCTTTTTTGTGAAAATTTGTTTCAGTTTTTAAATAAGAATTCCTATTAATAACTTTTACATCCTCTGGCTGGTGATTGATAAATGCCCTGAGAAAAATTGTTTGTAAAATTTATTAGAATTATAGTAAAAATTACTATAAATTATTGCAATGCGGCGACATAGTGGAGCTTGATAAATTTTATCGTTTTTTTTTAATAATTTGCAAAAATTTAACAATTTTTAAATTAAATTATTATAAAAATTATAACTCCCATAATAAAAATTACTATGTAATATAGCAAATATGCCTAATTATAAAATTTAAAAGAGTTTATATTAAAATTTATCCCATACGTTACTATTTTTCCTATGAAATATATAAGTATTTACTATCGGATAGCAATTTTTGCTGCATGATATTGTAAATTTACGCTAAGTTCTACGAAAATGTGGATGCGGCGCCACCGTAGCTCGTCAAAAGCTGGACATCCGCGCGATATGGCAACGCCGCTTTAACATTAGCCGAGTGACAAAACTCGCTCTGTGTTACTCGGCCACGTTTTTACTGTATCGGGGAATGCATCGATTTTAGTTAATCATTAACTTATTAACGAAAAGTAAGTATACGTTTATCAATATTTTAAAAGTTAAAAGTTAAATGAATATTTGAATGATTGAGTGATATATGCTATTGTATTGTATTCTCAGTGTAATAATTCATATGCTTATTTCAAATATGCCGCCAAGCTGTATCCAAAAAGTACAAGTATACATGTAGGTGGCGATCACTGATTTTTCTAATTAGCAAGCGGACAGGCATCTCTCCGGTTAGTATATAAGAGCAAATGCTCTGAAACTCCGTAAGCGAAATAATATGTACATGCGTGCGTGATCATAAACGAGCGAATTATTATAATACAGCGTTTGTAATTAGGTTAGTTAAGCGAGAAATGTGAACGAAATAAAAATATCTTTAAGACGTCGGTAAATTGTGATTCAAAAGTGACGGACAAATAAGAAGGTCTTCAGAAGAAAGTAGTTAAATTATTTTTTCTACAATAAATGCAATATTAAAAATTTATAAAATCTTGTTGTAAAAATTATAACACGAAGTTGTAAAATTTACAATATCGGATTGTAAAATTTACAAGCATTGTATTGTAAAATTTGTAGCATTCAAATTTCAAGACCAGTCCCATTCAAGTTCTTGGATTTGCAGCTTGCGCCAAACATTAATATTTAACGTTTTTTTTTATAACAATCTCAAATATATATATTCTTTTATGAATAAATTAAACCCGATTCAGATGAAAACATCGGTCAAGCTTAAATATAAAGACATGGTGTTTTGCGGAGAACAGCTGACGCAGTGATTATGGCGACGCGCAGTAATTGCATGCGGCGGCTCCCTGGTGCGACAACGCCCTCAAGGGAACCTCAAGGAGTTCAATTTAAACATTATTTTAATAATATTAGTACATCTTTCTTAGATGCAGCAACATGTATAAAATGAGAAAATGAAAGGAAAAAATCAATTTTTTTTAAATTTAATTGGTAAGGGATCCTCGTAAGGGAGATTTATATTTTCATCAAATTAACAGTAACAATCAAATAGCAATATATTACAACCTTTTTTATTTCAGTAAATTTCTTTAAGCTAATTTCGGGAAAATAAATCTTTTTTCACCTTTTTTTCTGTCTATAAATGACAATCATATCACCTATTAAGGTACCTATTATAATGTACAGTATACATAATAAAACATAAAAAACTTTTATAATAAATTCAAATTGTCCTTTAATGCCTGACGAAAGTAAATTTTTGAAAAAGTCACTTGCCAAAAACGTTGGCTGCACGGAGAAAAATATTTGCTTAAATATTAGTATAAAATTGTACAAAAATTACTATAATATTTAGTAGTGCAAGGACAGACTCGTATTCAGAGTATTTTTGTTACTTTTATTACTAATTCTATTATGTTTATACCAATTTTTATAATGTGTCATATTTTAAAAAAATTAAAACTAAAAAGTAATATTTGTTATGTGCATTATAAAAAGCATACTACATAAATTTTGATAATGTTTTTAATAATTATTATTAATTTAAACCTAATATTTTGCTATAATACATAACAAAAGATTTATCTTATATACTGAAAATTGATTATGTACATAACAAAAATTATTTTCAATAATTAATAATTATTTTATTACGAATAATTGTTTAATACAATAAGGTTGTTTCTTACATCTCGTAACAAAATTTGTTATGTTACGTACTGAAAAGCAGTATTTGATATATTAAGTGTTCGGACATTTTTGAATGCGACGCTACATTGTTTTGTTTACGCTGTGAACTCGCGGCAAGTCGCATTCTTCGTACACAGACCATCAGCATAAGTCCATTTGTCTTGACATTCGATGTCCAGATTTTCGTGAATATTAAAGCATTAGATCTGTTAATTATTTAAATAACACAATTTAAAAAAATACTATAATTGTTATATTTTGTATCGACGGTCCTCAGTTTCACAGAGTGTACAAGATATTTTTAGAAAATCGAAACATATATTTATCACTCATAAATTATTTGATTGCTTCTTAAATTATCATTTGCAAGGTTATAAAATTTATGATATTAACAATTTTGAGTGGAATAAGCTTAGCGAAAAAGATATAACAAATGTAAGCTCTTTGATAACAAATTTAATCGAATCATCTGACGGATTTCATTATGTATCCAAAAAATGGATATAATCATTTTGTATTAAAAATATTTTGTAATTTATTATTTAATGTAATAAAAAACTTATGAAATATTTATGATTTTTATTTATTTATTCAGAATTTATGTCTTATATCAATTCTTTTATATACCATTTGTGTTGGTAGATGGCATATTAATTCTAATAATAACTCGCAAGCGGTTAGAGTTTACCAACGTTAGTATATAAGAAAAATAAAAAGCAACACCACTGTGCGATATCTGATTATTTCTGTATGCGATCGATAAAGTAGATTTCTGTATTAATAGGTAGCCTTAGTACTAAGATTTGAGCGTTAATTGAATTCTAATATGTAACTATAAGTTTAGTTTAATTAGTAACATCAAACGTTGACATTACAAATATCTTAACAGTCTAAATACATAACCTCAAGATATGTTTTAATTTTATTTGAATAGATATAATATTTGTTATATGGCATTTTAAAAAATCTAGGCCAAGAGTTTACGGAAAGTATAACGAAAATTATTACCTTTTATATTAAAAATTGTTATGTTGAATCACAAAATTGCATGAGAAGGGTTCACCGCTAATATAACAAAAATTGTTATGTTGCATTTAAAAAATGAAGATGTTTTTTTTTATAATTTTTATTCTATTTTTTTTTTCCGAATTTTGTAATGTCTAATTATTACTATAATTTATCGTAATTTTTAGTATTTTACGAGTCTGTCCTCTCACTGAAATAAATTATAGTAAATTTGGTTCGAATTTGTAGCAATATTTGAGCGAGTATTTTTCTCCGTGTGCGATTGTTTCATTTTGAAGTCTATCTTTTACAACTTTGCTCCAAATTATTTTAATAAGTTCAAAAATAACATACACAATAAAAAATATAATTAAAAAAATGGACATTTTGACAAATTTTTTAGTGTAAGACCGCCTTATCTAAAATAATATTAGAAGTTAAAATAGGTGCAGATAAAGCCATTGTTTATTGAAAAAAGCCTTGTTTTTCATCGTAATTTTTTATTATATTATTTGTGTCATAAATTTCCAAGCAATTGTTCATAAAAATAATTTTAATAAATCCTTAAAGAACACAGTGACTGAAAATGAAAACGAGATGTCGATTTGGAAGGTAGTATGAGGGTCCTCGCGGTGAATGCGAACCGCCGTAGGGAAAGAGGGGATCCCCTTTCCTCACCACGCCCGATAAAAGCTGCTGAAAGGCCCAAACCTCCTTTATACACGAGCAATTTAATCCATAAAAAAGTTAAATTAATTTTAAGCCGATCGATCGTACGTGGAAGATTTTGCATTTAAAGCCAGCAATAAACTGAATTTATCTGCAAATGTTCCGAAAAGTATAATTTGAACGCGCACTGTAGTGGGGTGCAGATTTTTACATAAGAAGCGGTACGGTAGTTACTTTTAGCACGGTCTAACAAACGACAAATCGAAACTGCAATGGTGGGGTGTAAAATACGCGCGTCTGAAAAAAAGCCTTGCGTGCGTGTTTTTTGCTTCACGGCTGCATGGCACTAAGTTAAGGATAGGGGCGGGGTCACGTGCGGCCTCGACAAAAGCGCCTGTCGGCTTTGTGCTGGATCGCGAACGCGGTTTCCACTCGCCGGGCGTTAAAAGGCTCTCGCAAGATAAACGAACAGCCGGCAAGTACTCTCGTTTAAAAACAATTAAAAAATTCAGTGCAGCTATCCTGCCATAGATTTACTTTTTAGTATATTATGAAGTGTCCGCATCTCTTTGTTATTCACCTCTGAAAAAAAAACAGTCATCATTTATGGCCGGTTCACTAAGCAAAATGCCATTATGGCCATCAATGTATTTCTACTCTCTAAATTTAAAACAGTGAAAAAAACACTGATTTTGACAGTGACTGCGTTTTTCACTGAGTTGTCATTCAATTATAGCTATTTAGTCAGTGACTAGAATATAACTGAAAAAAGCAGTTGATTCAATCACTATCTTTACAGTGAAAGATTTTTATTGAAAAATCAGTGAATGTATCACTGATTTTGCAGTGAGTTTTTTTTTCTCTAAATTTAAAACAGTGAAAATATCACTGTGTTGACAGTGAGTATTTGGTTGACTGAAAAAATAATTAATTGTCACTGTTTTATTAGTGTTTACATTTTCACTGATAAACTTAGTTAGTGAAATGACTGGTTTTGCAGTGTATGTGCACTGCCTTTGTAGTGTATTAATGTAATCGCATTAAATTTCAAGGATAAATCCTGAAAATCTAACGCCAACATGAATAAAATAATAAATGTTGTACAATAATTATTGTTTAATAATAATAGCTTTTTTCGCATATAATGCTCAAACTCAATTTTGCGAATTTCTCTTAAGTGCGAAATAAATGTAATATACAACAAGGACTCGTGGTCAAGTGGACTAGGTGTTGGACTCTGAATCGGAAGGTCGCAGGTTCGAATATCATTGAAAGAAAAGTTTTTTCATTTAAGGGGATGCCGATCTTAATATATAATATTGTACATTGGTAACATCAATTTAAAATATATTATAATATAATTAAGATATAATTAAACTATAATTAAAATATAATTTAAATCTATATAAAATAAAATTTGAAGTATAACTAGGCTCGCCACATGGCGATCGCTTCGCGCTCGCCAGAGGCTCGCACCTTGCATCGCTCCGCTGCGCTACGCGATGCAAGGATGCAAAATGCGAAGCATTTTGCATGATAGGCACGACAGATGCTCGCGCTACGCGCTCGCTCTTCATTCTACCTTTTTTATTTTTATTAATAAATCTGCTTAAACGAAAATGATAATTGTATTTTTTAAGCGAAAATTAGCTGTAATTTCTTTAGTTTCAATTATAGAAAAAAATGTTCTGTATGAAAAAGTTGTATTTTTTCTGTATTTACAACTTCTACATTTAATGTTTTATTGTAAAATCACACTGAAAAGTATTTAGAGGCAAAAAGTTGATTTTTTAGTGTTAAATTGCATTTTTTAAGCGAAAATCAGCTGTAACTTCTTTAGATTCAATTATAGAAAAAAATGTAATACATGAAAAAGTTGTATTTTTTTTGTATCTATAACTTTTACCTTTAATGTTTTATTGTAAAATGATATTAAAAAGCGTTTAGAGGTAGAAAGCGAGTTTTTAATGAAAAAGTGCGTTTTTTGAAGCGAAAATTATCTGTAACTTTTTTGGATTTCATTGTAGAGAAAAATTTACTGTATGAAAAAGTTGTATTTTTTATTGTTTTATAAGATGAAACTCATGAGTTTGTGATAAATACATTATTGTTCAAGTTATTCTGAAAAAACTGATTCTTTGTTTTTATTTTTTGTTTGCATAATGTACTACTGTAATCGCACGTTTAGATGGAATGGGTCGTAAACCTTATTGGCACCTTTCGGGATGATGACGAACATTCTGTGAAAGTCTCAGCTCAATTCGTTAAGATTCAAAGGAGTTATGCTTGGAACAAAATGGAATCTTACATACACCCCATTTTTGCTCTGGTGAAAATATAAGGCACTCCGTGTAGCGGTCGTGCCTAAAAATTGTTCATTGAATATATATGGTCTTTAGGAGTTCAACTTGTACACGGAAGGTTCAAATTCAAATCCGATAATTTTTTTTTTAAATTCAACCAAAGCAGTGAATAATCACTTTTAAAACAGTAAATTTGTTTACTGTTTCAACAGTGAATCGTCACTGCTTCTTACAGTGGAAATTTCATGTTAATTATAGTGATAATGCACTACTGTTTATAGCGAGATTTCACTGCTTTTTGTAGTGAGATTTCACTGCTATATACAGTACACTGTTGACTACTTAATAGTGATTCATTTCACTATTATTTGTAGTGCATATTCACTATTAATCAGTGACCTACTTTTGACTTTTGAAAACAGTGCATATGCACTACTTTTCAGTGAAATTTCACTGTTTTATATTTAGAGAGTAATTACGAGGTTTTTCTTCTATCTTCAATTTTTTTATGTACACTTCTTGGAGCCTAATTCGATATTATTTATTGCCGTGCCTAATAGCTTAGAAAATGGCCATTCTTCGATTTGAACGCATCAATAGCGAAAATAAAATTTGAATGTAACTAGTGTGAAAAAAAATATTTTGCCTTTTATTTGATTGATTTATTACTGATTAGTTCAAATAATGTAATCGAAAAGGATAAGAATTTTAATCGGAAACTATGAAACATATTCTGGTCAACTGACGGTTAATTTTCTAACAGGTTAACTTTTAGTTTCAAGCGTGTATAAGCCTTTTGGCTTAGCGAATACATCAATGTCTGAGGTGTAAAAACTAGTCACTTCCTTCGTTTCCTCATCTTCTTTGATGCCGTACCTCGAGACTTTGTCGGCTTCAAAGAAGACTCGCGCTGAAAGGTAGCCATTCGCTTTGGATTCCCGATAAGAAGAAAGTGCCGCTATCGTTATTTCTTCTTCGCTGCGAGGACAGCTCGTCGTTACCTATCTCAGAGCCAATAATCATTATAGTTTCTCGTCCTTAAACTGGTCGTTGGACGAGAGCGCGGAGTAAAGAATAAAAAGTAGAGAAAAGGTCATCCTGTAATAGGAACAATAAAGGTATTGTTCTCTGCATAACGTTCTTTACTGGTACAGTTTCGTTGACGCTAAACCTTCTTTTCAAGTGGATTTCGCTGAGAACGTTAATGCTACTTCAAATAGATGGAGTACGATTGCGTTCGCCGAGAAAATCTAAGAGAAAATATTACGTAATCAAATTGAAAAAAAAAATTGTCACTAAAGTATGTTGCTTCTAAGCGGAAAGAAAACTTTGAAGCAGTATAAAAGGCTGCGAAGCCGAAAACGGAGGCTATTTGAAGCATACACCTTCACTCGGCTTACAGTAAAAAGTTGGAAGTCAAAAGCAATAGGTGAACTCGAAGGCAGTGGAAATTGGTTAGGCATACAGAAAATACGAGCGAAAAGGGGAAGAAAGGTCGGCTGGCGGTCAGTCTCCTCAGGTGATCGAGAAGGGGGTTGCAGAGCAGATTTGGTAAATTCGATATACACATCCTTGAGCGCTGTTTCGCATACAACTCCCGATCATAACAGTCAGAAGAAAGGCTCGGAAATTCCGATTCCGATGGTGCAGAATATTACCAATGCCGATTGCCGGCCCTGCTATTTAGACATGGCAAGTCGACTCGCCGCCGCCGGTATTTCTTACCGTTTCCGGCTCTAAAAGCCTCTCTCCTTTCTCCCCCTCGTGCGTGCAGAGCTCGGAATCGAGATTGCCCTTTGTTGGGCTTCCTATTTCTCCCTCTCGTTTTTTCTCGATCTTGCGCGGAACGAAGGCCACTGTGCAGAGGTATACAGATAGAGCGCAAACTCATTCATCAGACCTAATAAAGCTGCCTAGTGCCCTTTTCGACGCCCGACGCTCTCGCTTATGTACGTGTTTCGTGCAAGAAGAACAGGAGTAAGTCGCTGCTTGCCGTGGGGAAAGACCGTGAACGAGCTAATAAACGCGCTCACGCGGCAATAAAGAAAGCCTGAGCCGCTGTATTTTTTTATACCGCCGATGAAATGCTCCCCTTTATAAGCACGCCACCACCGCGCCCTTTGCTAATTCAGGACTTTTCTCAACGATCAAGAATAATTTGATGAATTTTCAAATTCTTTTACGGCCGCACGTGTGCAACATTTTGCCTTCCTTTTCATTTGCTTTTCTTCTATGTGTACATCCTATAAAATAATGCATACACCCAACACTTCATAATACAACATCGTACAAACTATTTATTTTTTTTACAATATTCACTTAATAGTTAGCTCATTTTTAATCGACATGCACTTGTTTTCCTCTTAAACTTTCTTTATCCATTTTGACGTTTTAATGAAACTAGTCGAATGTAGAGTCACTTTTTTAAAATATTCATGACACAATGCGAGTACGCGAACACTAAGGATAGAAAGCAGTTGCTCTTGCGTTTTCTGATTTTATCTTGGTTGAAGTAAAACGTTGGACTTTGAGAGCGATGCCTTTACTCGCTAATTCGAAAGATCGAGTGGACGATAAATGTATCTTAAAGGTGAAAGAGGATCATCCAAAATAGCATGCTCACGCATCTGAAAGCAAAGTTTCCAAAAGGCTGGCACTAAGTTCCACCGGTAAATTAAATAGGTGAGCCCAAATAGAGCAGAGGCAAGCCAGGCATGCGCGCGTGTGCGCGAATCGATTTATTCACTATATATATTCGTGGCTGACGGCATCAGGAGAGATTTCGTCGGCAAAGCGTCACTTTAGATAAAGCCCGATTCAATTTCCTCTCTCTCCCTCTCTCTTCTGTCTCTCTCTTTTTTCTCTTTCTCGCTTTTCCCTATGCGCATATCCCTCGCATCGGCTGTTTCGCCGGTGACGCGGAAAAAAAGAGAATTACATAGACGGTTCTCGGCAGCGATGTTGCCGTGGCAGGTCAGATATATATCAGAGTGGAAAAGCAGGAGGGGTGGGTCTACAGGAAAGGGAGCTGTGATAGGCTCGAAAGCGTCGAGCGCGGATAAAAGAGCGAAGGCAAGCTCGTGCACAGAACCTACCTGCAGTTACGTGACTAGCCGGCTCGAAGGCCCCTAGGAGTTTCTAAAGTTTATTTTCCTCATTCGGAGCATAATATTCAAAGTTAGTCTAGCAATTGCAAACAGCTCCGCGCCAAACTAGATCTCAAGATCTCTCCGCTCACTGTACTTCTCAAAATGGATGATTAGTCAGAGACAGTACGTATTAGCGGCGAATTATTCTATATATTCCCTCGTACAACGTCGAGTCTTTCCAACACTTCGCCCGATTCACGGCGTATCTAGTAGTTGGGTATGCGTGTTTATTGATAAGCTGCAGTTGGAACTCGTAACGCCAGCGATGGGCGCAGACACGCCTCGCAAGAGTAATTAGCTGTCTGCCAAGCTCGTGTGTCGATAGCTTATTAGGCTCTTTTTCCGCTCTCGAGCACGCAAAGAAGCTTCGCCCTTCCCATAAACTCGTATCCAGGGAAAATGTTCGGCATTATTTACCAAACTATTGAACGCTTCCTTCTTTCTTTTTTATTTCTACCGCTAAGCGTTTATAATACATTTCATTTTTTCTTACTCATCAGAAGAGCATTACCATGTGTGAATATCCATTACACGTTTATTAACCTTGACAAATACACTAGCTCATGCATTATTAATACATAGCGTTTACATGTAGAAGAGTATAAAAATTGATTCCGATCTGTTCAATAGATTTTCCATAAAAATAGAACAGAAATCGATAAAAACGGGTTTGTGAGGATTACGCGTGACCTAATTAAAATTAACGTTTAGCATTCAAAAATTGAATCCGCTTGGGCAGTGTTACTGTCAGAACCTAAACAATCAGACCATTGCACCACCAACCGCGCCATATAAAATCACACGATTCGTTGAGATGAAACGACACTGATGAACGACACTCAAAAACAAAGGATAACAGACAAAAGGAGGTTAGATTCTACTTGTGAACTAAACACGAACATTCTGACTGTAAATCTATATGGATAAGTTCTTGTTGGATTACAGTAATGTACGGGTTTGTAGTTGATATTTTTTTTATTCGGACGTGATGCATTTTGATAATCGTGTGATAATCTAGAATCTAGAAGGTTTCGTTGATACTTATATTTAAAATTAAATTGCTTTTCACATTTGAGACTATATACACTAAAAATCAGTTATAGTAGATGTTTAATGCAAAGAGAATTCTGCTGAACACTTTCGAAGCGACTGCCATCTTGCTTCGAACCAAAGCGATTTCATCTATCATTTAGGAGGTAATCTACTTTACCATTAAAGCATTACCGACTGATCCTTACGAAAACATGTATATGTTTTAAGGGTAAACTTAAGGACAATCTTTATATCACTGGGCAAGGCAATAAAAATTTGGATCGAATGATATCTTTCGGCCTAGCGGGAGAAAACCATAACCTTTCCTCCCGGCGCCCGATCGAAAAGGTTACAATTTCCGCCTCGCTAGGCCGAAAAATAGTATACGCAACATGGGAAGTAAAACAGAATGCCTCAGATCACACGTTTGTCACCCTCGCCTTCGGCTCGGGTGCCAATTTTCATGTGATCTGGGACCATTTCTATTTTACCTCCCTTGTTACGTAATACACTATTTCGGCCTAGAGAGACCGAAATTGTAACCTCTTCGATCATGCACCAGGAGGAAAGGTTATGGTTTCGTCCCGCTGGCTGAAAAAGTGAAGTTCAATAAAATGGAAATTTTAAAGTGCAGTTTCAAGGTTATAATGTCGAAATAAGGGAAGTAAAGTAATTCTTTAATGGTCGATTAAGAGAACTAATGACTGAGCCGAAGAAATTGTCATTCGGCAAAGACAGCGTAAAGAAAGAGCAATTTGATTAGAGTAGCGTAAAAGCGGAGCAGAAATAGGCAAAGCGCGCAAGAGCGCATAACAAAAGTACACAAAGGGACAGAGAAAAGAACGAGCGCGTCGTAGAAAGGACGTAACGTTTGTCAATGCTGAGAAAGAAGTGAGCGCAAAAGGATGGAAGAAAGAGAGAGAGAAACATAGAAAAAGCAAGTGTTGAGTTCCTGGAAGTTGCGACACGGTACCCTGTTGTCCGTTTCTTTGTCGGCGAAAAACCCGACTTTGCCTGGATCGTCCTGTCGACGAGCATGTGCTTACCGACAATCATCCGCGCCCGAAACTCTCTCTCTCTCTCTCTCTCCCTCTCCCTCTCCCTCTCCCTCCCCCTCCCACCTTAGTTATTTATTTAATATAAAAGAACATTAAAATAAGTTATTATTTATATAAATCGACAAAATAGATGATAAATTAATGATTACACTAAGAATTTTCTAAGCAATTCGTTTCTTCATTCTGGTCTCGCTTTTTGTTATTTATTACTTTGAATAAGTATCCCCGTTTTAGATACTTTACCTTATACGTTATCGTGCAAAATACAAAGACATTATTTATTAAAACAAATAAAATCTTACTATAAGAAATGTGGCAACGTCGCGCGAACGTCGGGAAAACGAGAGACGAGGAGTTTAGTCCGTTGTTCCAAATTAATAACAAGCTCGAACTAAAAGTAATTTTTAATATTTTATTTGAAAAATGTTATATAAAATATACTTATATATAGCAAAGCAGATTCAAAGTCTAGAAAATATTTTTTAAATACGTTTCATACATGAATAAAAAAAATAGCCGTAGTCGATATAGAACTACCACGGTGTACTATGTGCGAAAATAAACGATAAGTTTATAAGCGATATAATTCTGAAACTATTTATCTTAAAAAGACAAGCAAAATCCCGCGCGCTTTGCGCGCTCAATTTCCTTTCTTTCCTGTTTATCCGGATTCATTATTGAGGTTAGAAATTTTGAATTTCAGCGCCATTCCGGAATATACGCACGAAGCAATCAAGTTCACGTTTTCGAGGCTTCACAACATCCGGCCATCACTTTTTTAAGAGAGGATAATTGAAAATTGACAGAAATTGAAAATATTTCCGATTACATTGAAATAATGCAAGAATTACTTGGCGAAACAAATACAAAAAAATTGTTTTCTTTACTTAATTACGTTTTACTATTTGTTCTGGTACCTCTTAAAAGTGACAATGTTGTTATTAAAAATTAGTGCTCTACTTATTACAAAGTTCTGTAGTCGTTTTTAGCACAAAAGGATATTAACCCCTTTTCAAATGAAATAAATAAGTAAAACATAATAAAAGATTACGAATTAAATGTGGTAATTTACTTTGATTAATAATAAATTCATTTTCACAGTAATAAAATGTTATCTGTATTCTTTACACTTAATATAGTTTTAAAAGAAATGCGCACGTCCTGCTTGTTTAATAAGCAAACAGTTTTTCTTATTAATTGTAAAATTGATTAATAAATTGAAAAAATTGTGATAGTGTGTAAAATTACTTTGCTAAAAAGATTGAATAATTAAGAGGCAGGGAAGGAAAATTACCTCTGTTATAAATATATTAACCCGGAATTATTCTCTGCAATCTAATTAAATTTATCGAATAAACAGTTATTAATAAATAGCTAATTCAATATTGCAAGTCCAGTCTTTTGTACGAGAATACTAAGAGAAAGCTGATTTAGTGTGAAATAATAACTTTTAGTAAAACAGGCAACCGTTAAAGTAATTTCATAATCTCGTATTACTGCTGATTATTCTTTCTAACAAAATTGTTTAAGCTAGGCTTATGATCAAATAATTAAATGAAAAAGAGAAAAGTAAAGCGAAAAAAATAAATAAAATCCAAGAAAATATTGAAAGAAATAGCAGTTAAGCAAGCAAAACTTCGCAACGTTCAGAATAATAACGACAGTAAGGGAGGAAATGAGAGCGTCAGTTTACGTTTTCTATATACAGCAGTGAAATTGCACCGTATACACTAATTCGCATGAGACTGCATTTAATGTCTAATCGCCATGAGCTGAACAAAGTATATTGCAACCAAAGGTTCATTAAAGTCCTTTTTGAACAGGTCAAAAAGAAGCATATAAGACGTTTTATCTTATAGATACAATACATGTTATGTTGAATTAGTGCGGAACAACTAAAGGGAAATCTTAAATGGGCAGAAACTTATGCTCTTCTTCCTCACTTCTATCCTCCCTCAGAGCTATAGTATATTACGTAACAAGGGAGGTAAAATAGAAATGGTCCCAGATCACACGGAAATTGGCACCCGAGCCGAAGGCGAGGGTGACAAACGTGTGATCTGAGGCATTCTGTTTTACTTTCCATGTTGCGTATACTATTTTTCGGCCTAGTGAGACGGAAATCGTAATCTTTTCGATTGGGCGCCGGGAGGAAAGGTTATGGTTTCCTCCCGCTAGGCCGAAAAATAAATAGCTAAGGGAAATAGCTCTATTAAAAATTTGTAAAATATCTTCGGCATAAGCAAAATAGAAAATGGTAAAAGTAAAGTATACGGTGTAAACATGTAGTATAAATAATAACTGTAAAGCAGTCTAAGGATATTAGAATAACATTTTTCTGAATTTGGAGATATCAACTTAAGAAATATGCAATTTGCCGATACGGTCGTGTAATTCGAAGAGCTCAAAGTGAACTTGTTAAACTAATTGTTTGACTCGCCATTTATAGGTATACCAACTACATTTTGAAAAAAAAAGGAAAGAAATACTTTATTAGCTGACTTTTTGAATCCTTATATAATATACTGATGAACGGTTTTTAGGTATACTATTAATTGAGAACTAAAAAAGTTCTTTGATGATTTGCATGAGGAAAAAATAAAGTGTATAATTTTTTTTATTCATTTGAAGCGATCGAAATAAATGTCTCCTACTTTAATTGGCTGGCCCCACTGAAATATTTGAGAAAGTTTGAGCGAGATCGAAGATCCGCAAACCTGGTCATCTGGTTATTAGCCTGTGTGCTGCGTAAAATAAGCTTATGCGCGCGAAAACAATTGGGATGGTGGCTGTGTGTTTGGTCCTGCGGTTTCTATAGACAAAAGTGCGAGGGTGCTGCCCTTTGCTAGGCGGCTCTCGGACGAACTCGAGATTGATCGACGAGCTAACGTGCAGCAGGCGGCACGTCAATTCTAGTGAACGCCTTGGTGTTGCCACTCCTCCAAGAAGTCTTCCTAAATAGCCAGAGTCTGACAAGAGAATCACAGAACACGGATTTTATACCAATATAACTTCCGATAAGAGAGCTTGCCAATTTGCGTATCGCTTCATCACCTCTTCTCAACCTATAATAATCCTTCAAACGACAGTTAAAACTATCCCGGTACAGTTCTATAAAAACACTGTATACATTATACATTTTAACGTAACTGAAATACATACTGATAATAAATGTAAAAAAAATGGCTTTCTTTGAAACACTAATTCTAAATAATCAATTCATTATACTTTCTACAATAAAATAATAAATTAGTTTTAAGGACTAGTGCTATTCCTTTTAAACTTCAACCAAAGTTTTTCAACTTCATTATTCTTTTCTCTTTAATCTTTAATAAATCACCAACTGTTCTCTTTTCCAGCATAAGCTATTTACCTGGTATTATCTTAAAGAATGATATTTAGACAATCTCACCTTAGATGTTTTTTTAATATATGTTAATTAATCCATTGCCTAATCCCTAATTTAGATGAATATTTATTTGCGATATATTCTAATCATTTGAGTTACAATTAAATTAATATGATATTTATTTTAAAATTGAAATGAACTGAAATTTTATAGACACTAAGATTTATCATACAAACAGTTGTTAGTTATTTAGATTAATTTGAATTTAGTAAGCGAAAGGAAGTTGGCTAATTGACTGTAGGGAAAGTAGAGACGAAGTGATTATAGCTCGTGATGTTATAATAAAATATATACAAGATTGCTAGATTCAACGTGCAGATCAAATGTAAAAGAAATTAAATACTCTTTTGAAGGTTACGCGACGAAAAGATTCAATCTTCGCAGATAATTTTAAAAAGGTTTGATTTTGGCTATCAGAATAAAAAAACCTATTTGAATGATGATCCTAATAGTCCTTTCTCAGGTCCAAATTACTTTCTAGCAGCATTTATGTAAAAGAAAAGGGTTCTTTTTAACAAGACCTTTAAAGGCAGAACCTTATCATTAGGAGGCGTCTTTTTGTTAATCGGAAAAAAACGAGAAAATATTTTTTAAGCTCATTCTGACTTGTACAAAATATTCTTATATTTTCTTAATTATATTCACGAATTTCACAGTTCTTTTTCTACTCATTTAGTCACTGGTAGTTTCTACACGTAGAAACTATATATATAAATATATCATACTATCTTATAAATATATTTTCAAGTATACTTGGAGAGAATAGCACGTGTTTATGCCGAGTTACTCATTTTACAAAGTGTATTATTAATGTATAATGACCGATAGAGATATTAGAAATTAAGTACAAATTGAAATTATCTTTATTTCTTTCAGGTAGAGTTATATCTGAACAATTTCCTACTGCTGAAGATATAATCAAGTAAACGCACAAAATGGGCAAATAGATCAGTTCGAGAAGCATATGATAAAATTAATATCCATTCAGTAAGTTTCTGGCAGCTTCGGTGTAAAGTCTTCAGCTGGTAAAAGTAGCAGTATTAATCTTACGTATACAAAAAATTAACATGTCTTTTAGTATATTTACACCGATTTAAAAAAGGCTTTTCATTTTTTATATGACAAGCTTGTTCTAGAAATTATATTCTGAATGCTTTTTCAAAATACGCTGAAAAAAATGATGACTACCATTCTTAATTAATCACAATGACGGTATAGGACAAAATATTTACGCAAATAAAAATGTTCATGAGTTTGAAGATATTGTCTATTGTAACCTGATAAAGATAGCCCATATTTAAACGAAATAAAAGATTATGTTAATTTTTGTTATTTAGCCAAGAAATGGTGAAACATAATATACAAATTTCGGATCACTCATACGCATAGATACTGAGAAAAAAATTTAAAAAGGGAAAAAAATAGTTTTTCTGCTTATATTGAGAAATAATGATTTAGTTTGCAGGAATCTACATGCTAATGAATTTTAATAATTCGAAAGTTCAACAACGCAATATTTATTTAATTAAATTATATAAATTCACATCTGAATGTTTTGAATTTCGTCCAGCCGCCATTGAACCGAATATTTGCATATTAGATTTTAAAAGCAGTTATTGTTTTTATAAAACAGTAAAGAAGAGTCTACGGCATTTCTATCTAGCGTATTGGCGAGCTTTCGCAATTTGTAATTAGAGTACATACGCATCGACGTATATATCCGTGAAGTGCGCAGGAACAAGAGTGCGAAAGAGGAGAAGGTCTTATCGCACCATGTGCTCCTTGACTTACGAGTCACGACACGGGGAAAGAACAACCCAAGCGAGCTGGAGTTTCACTTTTAAATTTAAGATCCTTACATTCTTTTCTTCTTCTTCTTAACTTATATTGACCTACCCTCTAAAATTCACAACGAATGTTCCTTTTAGCAACCGTTTCATTTTTTCAACATTGAACATTTTAAAGGAGCTGTTGCACGATACGAATTATGGAAGAATTCACTAAAGCTTTTGGAAATCATGATTTTTTATTTTTCGGGGAAGTAACACAAAACCTTTTTAACTATTTTCTTGCAATAACTTACAAAAAATATACTAACAGATATACAAACAGATTCTTAAATAATAAAATTGGCTCAACATGGGACATTTCTTTTTCAGTAGAAAAAGCAATGTTCTAATACAAGCAACGAATTAACTTATTTTAATACCTACAAAAAAGGAACATTCGTACTGATTGCTACAACAGCAACAAATAATTTTTGACAACCATGGACTTTATAATTTTAGTGAAAATATGTTTCAGAATAATTTCAGAATAACATTTTACAATATTTATATTCCATTTCTTTTATTGCTATTTTTCTTAGTATTTTTGTTAAAAATAATCCATATTAATATTAATATAGACAATATTATTATTATATTTAGAGACTTTTAATCAACAATTTTTTTATTCCAGTTAAAAAACAACCTGCAGAAAAAATCGCCGTTTCAACCAAAAGTTTCAGTACTGGTAGTAACTCTGGTTTAACTTTGACATACTAATAATAAAAAGTAATAACAAAAATATAGATAAAAGCAGGGCCCAGTCAGAGTTGAGAAACAGTCATTCCGGTACTCTAAGATCTTAATTATCCGCAATATTGTAATTAAAGTAATTTTACTGCAATTCCCTGGTAAAAACATGTCACATTTTATGACTAGTAACAAGCCATTTTAATAAAGCGTATTCTAGAAACTAGCCATGTATACAAGCTTGTAACAAGGAAAAAGTGAAACGCTTTTTCTCATTGTTGCAAGCTAGTAACTAGAATACTTAAACATGCTAATTATAAGCCATTACGTGGCTAGAAAAGGTGGATTTAAGAAAAAATCATATATATATTCTAATTTTAATGGATATAAAGTAGATATAAACAGTACAGACTTGCTGAAGTACACAATGTACTCTGTTTATAACCACTTGAACTAGCTACAATCTGGGTATTTTCTATAATAAAGGTAAATTTAAAAATATTTATATAATATTGATTATTTATTAATTATTGTGAAATTAATTTAAATTACATTATTTAAATTAAATTAAATCCTGAGATAACATTTCTTCATTTAAATATTCTATTGGAATAATATTTGCTTCTTCAATAATTGGAATGTTTTCAATATATATATCACCCTCTACAGCCATAGTGCTCCAAATCAGAAGCATGTGAATCACTTTCATTTATTTCACTTATTTCACTTAGTTCACTTAGTACACTTATTTCTTCTTCTGCATATAAATCAAGATTAGATAATTTATATTTTTTATAAATACGCTTTTTACATCTGTGTTTCTACACACGTTTGGTGCTTGACATATTTTTCTTGCGTTTATTCGATTGTAAACTATAACTCGACGTACGTGCACGAACACCGCACAAGAAGAGGTTATATTTAAAAAGCAGTTGATGCGGACCTGCGTCTGCTGTCCTGCTAAGAGCTACTGCGCATGCGCGAAGTAATACGTTTACGAAGACGCATAATAGCTGGCTTGATATGAGGGATTTAAGTTATATTGTAACTAGCTATGATTGTTGCTTATCTATAATTTCGTTCATAAAATAGAACAAAGCAATTTACAAGGTATTTTAAATATTTGCTATTCTTCCACATTATTTATAGAAAAATCATAGCTAGTAACAAACTAGAATAATTAAAATATATAAAGCCCATTAAAACAAGCCAGTACTTAGCTTTGTAACCAACTTAAATGTGATCATTTTTACCAGGGTTGTTGTGATACATTTGACAAGGACAAAATATTCTAATATCAGTCTGATAGAAAAATAATTGTCGGCTCTTAAAACTCAGAAAATAGAGTAGATTAAAAATTAGACGAAACTTTGTAAATTATGATGAAAATGCACTTTTTCAGTGAAGAAAAGAACAGCAAGCAGGAAATATCGCACGATTTCGAGGTGAATTTAGGATCATAGAGGGTCATAAAATATTTGTATTGACAAGAGATCTTGCAACAAAGCAGAAGGTATGCGTATGCATGTGAAAATTGCAGTATCGGGCGGTTGTCAACTCTGTGCGAGTCGGGGCAAAATAGCGAGCGATGCAGCGTAAGGGGATAGGGGCACTTTTTCACGTGGCCCGACATAAAAAGTCCAAAGTCTTTCCGCTTGTCGAGTTCGTTACGTTTTTCTATGGTCGTACATCATTTGATGGACGAGTTTATCATTGCACTACTGAATGACCGAAAAAACACAAGTGCATACTGGGGCCATCTCCAATACCAAAACTTTCTTTACTTTCTTTTGCCTGTTTTCACTCATTATAAAAACTAGAGTACGCTTAAAAAAAAAGTAATTTTTAACATGTTTATGTATAAAAATAAAGAAAAATATTAATTTTCAGTTATAATTCAATCAATTTCTGTAGAGTTATACTGAAAATTTGTGAATCTATAACTAAAATAAAAATTTCAATAATTGAATATGTAAGAATTTAATAGAAAGATTATGAACATCAAATTTTACAAGTCTACTCACGTAGTAGACGATTGAGATTAGTTAAATCATAGTCTATCTAATTCTTTTTATCACATTATAGAGAACATACCAGCTAATTGTGTATTCTGTTTTACACTATATCAAATTGTCTAAATGTGTATGCAGTTAAAAAACCGCAGCCAACCAGCAACAATATATTAAACTATTTTGCAAGAAAATGTAGTGGAATTCTATTAAAATTAAAAGCTAAAATAATTTTAATGAAAAGTGTTAAAACCAGTACAAGAACAGAAATGTTCATTTTTTAATCACGACCAATGAAGGTAATACTTTGAAGAGCTTCTTGTCTTACGACAGTCCTTATAAATTCTATTAATCCATGCGAATAATATTGTCTTGAAGCTTTTTGGCTTGGAAGCCTAGCTAGTCTGCTTAAATGGCTAACGGTTAGCCTCGACTCCTCGACAAGAAAAAGACCCGGGGCAACGTGAAACGGCGAGAACGCCGTCTCTACTCCCCATGGAGGTCAGAATAGGAAAAGTGTTTTCAAACTCTCGCCTTCCTCTGTTTCCTCTATTACAAGCACGATATCAGTATACGCTACTTACGGCCTCGTGAAATAAAAATATTAGAAACCATCAACAAGTTCAACATTTAAGGAGTTATTTCGGTAAATTAGTTGAACAGATAAAACAATATCATTGTTGACCGCTAATTTATCAGAACAAGCAACCAAATTTTAATAAAATCTGCGCCTTTAGTTTACTTTTCTTACGAATCTTTTATGTACAGATGTTCATTTTCTACGATGAGTAATTTTTTTACTAACTGCATATAATTTTTAATAAACACATTGATTATATGATGAATGAATTTCTCAAAGTGGTAATGCATTACCTTAAGTAACAATTCGTCGTAGTAATATTTAATATATATATGTAAAAAAATTACTGTATAAAATAGTAACGGCGTGATATACTTTTCAGATATTAAAAATTACTATTTTATATATTAATTTTTACTTTTTTTAAAAAGTAATTTTTTGTAATCAATAAGTTGAATGCTACCTTAAATGATAAAACAAAAGAATTTTTAGTTATTCGATTTTTCTGTCATTTTTTTCGGTTGTTCAGCTGAGTCCTTGAATTTGTTCCTGCAACCATGTAAGATTTAACTATAAATTCGTATGTACAATGAAAATAGTACACGGAGAGAAACGTTCGAGGAAAAATTACTATACTCCATAGTAGGCGCGGGACAGACTCGAATTATAATGATAATTGCTACATATTTTGAAAGTTTTAACACAGACAATATTAAAGAATACTAAAAATGCTGTAAAAATTACTAGATTGCATAGTAAAAATTATAGATATAATAAACGATATACGATCTTGGAAATTTTAAACGAATTTATTTTAATTTTTTCTACAATTTATATTAAAATTTTGCTATACAGTATAGTAAAATCTAAAGCTTAAAAATGATATTACATGTCCTCACAAGTCTTACAATACAGAATAGTAAAAATTAAGTAACTCTGTATCGAAAATACAGATGTCGCGGTATGTCACGTGACCTGCACCTCCGATCTGCGGCGAGTTTACAATGGTCGCGACTACGCTTTCTTTTCACTGTAATGTTTTTAGGTTACATTTTTAAATTTAGCTCCATTTAATCGTATAAGACAGAACTAGATGGCGTCTACCCCCGCTGTACGACTCGCAAGTGGACAGACATCTGTTCAGTTAGTATATAAGGACGATTTGAATAATCTTCAACACTGTGAACTTGCGTTAATATGTTGCGTAAAATATTATTCTCACGCGTCGATCAGTTAGTGTAGGTGTAGGCAGGCTAAAATTATATTTGTAAGCGAGCGAATTTCCAATCGTAAAGTATATAATATACAATAAATAAGTACAAAATGTCAAAATCATAAAATCTTCGTAGGTTCCAAGTTTGAAAAGACCAGAAGGATTAAATAAAAAGGATACACAAGAAGAGAATTCTCTAATTCTCTTTTTCCTAATCAGTTGCATGAAAAATTACTATTCTGGCACAGTAAAAATTGCTATACTGGCTAGTAAAAATTCCTATCCGGTATAGTAAAAATTACTATGTTATATTGTAAATTTTCGTAAAATATATGTTAATTTTTATTGTATTTAAAAATTACTATACTGTAAAGTAATTTTTACTAGAATTCAAGTCTGTCCTCGGACTCCTAAAAAGTATAGTAATTTTTATTAAAATTTTTGTATTTTTTACTTAAATTTTTCTCTCCGTGTATAGTATGTGTTCTCGCTATTCGGTAAAGTAATTGTATACACGCTCCTAACCTATTGATATAGGCTCGCTTGCTAATGCGTTGCAAAATCTATCCTTATATATCTATCTTCTATGTTTCTATCCAATTAGGCATTAGCAAAATCGCAACGTCACCTAGGCGTAGATTTGATCGATCGGTAATTCAACTTCCACCCCGAAATTATTTAAAAAGTTTAATTCTTCTATGGCTTTACTAAATATTATACGGGTTTTCTAACATGAATATTTTCTAATACTAAATATTAAAAGGTAAATAATTCACTATTTGAGTGCAAAGCGTGCGCATCATAAATATAACCTCGCAAAAACTGTATTTTTAAAAGCGAAATTTGCTTAATGTATATTAATAATTATCGAAAACATAAACTACTATTGAGAATTGCAATTATCTTAGTATATATTAATAATTAATATTAAATATATTAAAAATTTTCACAAGCCAAGTATAACACGCTGTTACTATTTCATCGGCTTAGTGCAGGAAGGTTGCATCTCCTGAAAACGGTGAGAAAGGTTCCATCTCCAGAAAGGGATGAAAAAGGTTCCATTTCAAGAAAGAAGTAAGAAAGGTTCCATCTGCAAAGCAATGCTCTCTTGAAATGGAACCTTTCTCATCACTTTCTGAAGATGAAAATTTTCTCAGAACTTTCATGACATGGAACCTGTCTCACCGCTTTCATGAGATGGAACCTTCCTGTATTAAGCCGACGATTTTATATAATATATTAAATTTTACTACGACTGTTTTCTCAGTGTAACCTATTTTAATTTTCTACATCGTCATTTTAGTGCAAAAGAAGAAATTCAAGCTATTTAAACGTATTGACTGCATGTGTTCCTATGTGAATATAACACTTTCCAGTGAAAAAATCGCCGCTGGTTGTTGCTCATCATACTAAAAAATGTCAGTATTAGCCCGCCCAAGTTGTTGCACCAGTATTTTTCCTTCATTTTTTTTTCTATTAATTTTTATCATTGGTATGACAAAACCAAGCCAGACTTTATTCAGTATCGAACAACCAGTATAATGTTAATAGTACTTTTGCAATTGGGTTAGTATTGGTCAATTTAGAGTAGATTAACTAATATTATTTTCATAAAATCAAATTAAAACCAGTCATTGAATGAGCAAAAGAAGTATTTTTGCGTTGAGGTTCTATTCCAAATAAAAAATATAAAGAGAAGTTTGAAATTGAAATGCGTCATAAACGATTGCTAAATGAACGTCTGTGCAAAATTTTAAGGAGGATTATCGACCAAATTTTATTTATATAAAAAGTAGATTTTTTAAGTTATAATAACATTTATTTCAGCGGTATTTAATAAAATAAACATAATTTCTTTTTATCAAGACGTTTTCCCCAGATGTTTTCAAACTATACAAAGTCCACCACATTAAGGTTATGTAGGTATTGCAGCAGATGTTGAATCGGGCAGTTGATGCGAACATGCGCACTGAAGCATAAGTATACAAGCCTCATTCAGCATTTGAAGACAGAATTTTCGGTATAATATTTATGTACTTTCGGTACATTATTTTACACTTGAGACAAAAATAGCAATGCAGTGCGATCACGCATGACTTTCACAAGTTTTAGATAAAGATAATTTCGGTCAAATTGAACTTAAAATGTAGAAAACGTTACAAAATTGTTAATTTAGCTTTAAAATTATTTAATGCTAATTGGCATTAATTATTTTTGATACTAAAAAAATTCTATTATTTTTTTACAACAGTAATGTAAAAGAATTTTCTTTTTTAAATCAACAACATGAAATAAGTAGATTCACGTAATAAACAATCTTATAAAATAAAATAATGATTGATTGATTTTTACGTGAGACTGCATCGACGTTTAGAAAATGCTGTTTTGAGAATAACGCATTTAAAATCACTATACAGATAAAGGCTGCAACTTGCTTAGATATTTTAATTTGACTTGACACTTTTGAACGATATTCTTGAAACTATAAGTGAAGTATCAACGCAGAAATAAGAATAAATTATTTTTTGAAGGTTTTACAGGATTTTCCTTTCTCAAAACGCAAGTGTAAAATGGCGCGGATATTTTAAAGTACTATTCTGCAGATTGTATGGAAATGGCTGTTCTAACAACTTTAACATCGTTCTCGTATATTGAAGTACTGCTTTTTCTCAGTAAGAACGACACGCAATTTTGGGGAATGGCTGAAAAGCTGATTTGGAGGCACAAGTTGAAAATGAAAAGGAACTGAGCGGATTGGCGGAAAAGTGCTTAAATTTTGCCGTACTATCGTCCAAAGTCTGAGCAGAAAAAGTTAAACTTTTAATCGCGCGTTGAAGCGTTAAAGTATCTCGAGGAACGTGTCCTTTTATTACATCGTTGGCAGTTACTCCCGCCAGCTCCCAGGAACGTTGCACAAGACCGCCAGGTAAAATGAAATTTTAATGTAAAAAAGAAGTCAGGCCAGTCACGTTCTCGTAAATGGCGAGAGCGTTTTTAGGGCGCCGTGGTCCCCAGAGCAGGTGCGCAGGGCAAATTGGGAATGTGGGACCCACCTTTGTGATGCCTGAGGTGCGAGCGCCCGCAGCACGGCTGCTCGAAGTAAGCGTGACCCGGATGGGCTCCCTGCGGCCTGTTGGCGCACGCCGGTCCCAGCAGCAGGCTCAGGATGGCCGCGTACGCCGCCAGCCGCAGCGGCTCGGCCCAGCTCGCGTCCGGCATATTCCCCTCACAAGCTAAGCACACAACAGCACTGGCGGTGCGCGCGTCCGACCTTCAGCAAGCGAGTTGCCTGCGTACCCCTCGCCCAGCGCCTGCAGCACGCCTCTCTCCCTGTTCCAGCAGCAGCGGCGGCGGCGTCACAAAGAAATTCCTCCGCGCAAAGGACGCGGCGCGATCGACTGCTCCGGAGCTGGCCTCTCGAGCGGACGCGGACTGAGGCGCTCGGCCCGTTGTCACATGGAAAAGGAAGCCGTTGGAGCGCAGGAGCGACACCGCCAGAGCATCACCCGAGGGCTGCTCCTCAGCACTGGCTGACGCTTCGACGGCGAGAATGCGGAACTGGGGTCGAGAGCACGACGTGAGAACGAAACCCCCGAGCCGGAGGTCGCGGCGCTACTGGCGGCACTGGCTGCGCATCCGGCGCTCGGGCTGCCTGACCGTACCTCCTCGCTCGGCTCCCCTCGTCCAGGCTCGGCCCGCGTCGGTTCTGCCACTTTCCCCTCCGTTTCTCTCTTTCTGCGTCCCTCTTTCTCTTTGGCGCTGCTCTCGGCTCTCGGGATAGTCTGCGTGCTCGGCTCATCCGTGAAAACGTGGCGGCGGCGCGTCGGTGTCGCCTTACCCTTTGGAGTGCGCTGTGCGGCGGCAACGGTGCACACAGCCCCGTGGCCTCGTACAGACAGCGCTGCTGCAGCAGCCCTCTCGAAAAGTGTTGCGACGCCGGCGGCCCTCTTAATCTACCTACGAGCAGCCAACGAGGGGGGCTTTTTTCAGAGTGTCGCCCTCCCGTCGCTCGCGCAGATTCTTATCTCCAAATCTCGCGCCTCCAACCCCCATTCGACATACTCGCTCGGCTTCCACTTACTTTTACGTACTACGCTCGCTGGGCCTCTTTTACTTTCATAGCAGACCAGAAGAGAACAACATCTAGGCTAACCTAGCGTTCCAGCATCATTGTCAAAATTAAGATATTTTTATATTTTTAACAATTCAATGCCGACTCGCTCAATTAACTATTATATCTCTAATGCTAAGCGCACTAACTCTACAATCGTAGCTAAGTACCTACCATGCTCGCAGTTATAGTTAAAGATGAACAACCCTTTTATACGTAGTCACTCGCGAAGAAAACAATTTCGTCGACACCTTTTGGGAGACACAGGTACTAGCTCATCCGGCGTGAACGAAGGGCTCGGCAAACATCAACACCAGAATCCGATATCGTTCATACACACACTAAAATTACCATTTTTAATGATATTTCTCATTTGCTTTATAAAATCTCCCAGATTCTCCGCTAAAATTTATAAATAGTATCATAATATTACTTAGACGTGATGTTTATTACACTAATAATAAAAATTATTTTATTGCGCGTACCACTGCAAGATGCTAATTTTTGCATGAAATTCTTTTAATGTTTTCATTAATTCTTTCAATAATTCAGTGGCGCTCTTGGCAAACATGCCAGTTTCGTGTCGTAAAGAATGGTCTTTAAAGTCTCTTATGTGACTAATTAATTTAAGATTTGGTATAAAACAAAAAAGAATTTACTTATTTTTACTTCAAAGATATTTTATTTCGAATATAAAACAGATCTTTATACAAAATACTTATCCATAAATCTCACTTTCTTTTACCCATGAAAATACTTTGTTTACAGTATGAAAACAGTAAGAAATATTTTTTTTTTCTGTACACTGAGAGAAATATTTAATAAAAATTGTTAGAATTCTAGAAATAATTACTAAGTAACATAGGAATCGGGACCCATGTTGGCAGCATAGCCTACTTCACTATAGCTTCAATCATTTTTATTTTATTTTCGATTAAATAATGTTATTATGCCTAAGAAAAATTGTTATGTAACATAGCAAAAATTTGAAATAGTAATATTTGTACCGTAATTATGTAAAATTTATTAAAAATAATTTAAATTTTGTTAGCACCTGAATATATTTTACTAAGTAACTTTACAAAATGTACGCTATGCGTCAATATCTATGAGTTTTGCTATGTTACTTAGTAAAAATTGTTAAGATTCTTACAATATCCACCGAAATTGAATAATAGATTAGAATTAATGGCGTGCTATTGTTTCAAAGCGCTGGCAGTAATGGTAGATCATAAACGCCTTCCCGGTTAAATTTTTTTATCCTTATAATATATAGAAATACTAATATTAACAATATACAAAAATAATAATTAATTGTAAGTTAATTATTAATATTAATATAAAATTGTAATTGTATGTAAATTCTTAAATACAGTTATTCTAATAGCCTAAGCACTTAGGCGTTTCTCGTTTTGTATATTTATTGCACATCGATTAAAAATTACTATGTGACTTAGTAAAATTTATTAAGTGACATAGCAATTTTTCTTTAAAATCAAATATAGGTCCCGATTGCAAAGTTACATAGTCATTTTTATTAGAAATATTATAATTTTTATTATATTATTTCTGTCAGTGTATTAATTCGTAGATGATCAAATTGTTATTTATCTTTTTATATAGAAATAAAACCGCTACCAATAGATTGTCACGTAACTTCCTCAAACATAATCATAGATATCTTTTTAATGATATTTTTTAATAAATTGTTTATTTTGTTTGTTCAATTCAAGTAAGATAAAAAGTACTTACACAGTTCAATAATCTTTAGCGGGATATAATACTCTCCCCTTCACATGCTTTTGCCACCCTTTGGCAAAAATCTGGAAAGAAAGAAAGTTTTATATTATTGCGAAAAATGATCGCAGCTTCCAAATTCCGACGGCATTCTTTTCTGTGAGGCAAAAGCTTTAGAAAAGTACATTTACATTTGAAAAAAAATTAAATTTCCTCTTTTTATTAACATTTAAAAACTAATAAAAAAGTAAAAAATTAAAATTATTAAAATAAAATTATTTTTGTAAATAATTAAACAAAAATATCAAGAATAGCATTTTTATATAATTTTACATATTTTTGCTCTATTGGTGCTTATTAATAAATAGTTTCTATTATGATTATTCAATGTAACATAAAAACTGAAAAACAAATTTTTTCAGAAACCTTATTTCACTTTAAATTTATATTTTTCACTTCAACAGACATCTTTTTCTTTTTCAGAATTTGTTTCTATCTTTACTATTTTTTGAGATATTTGGAAATGAAGAAAACAATCAATTTTTTACTAGTATAATCATAACTCCGTTAAAAATGATTGTATAAATTTGTACGGCACCGCATTTTCAAGCTGAAAGCATAAACTTTTAAATACCGTTGAGATTTTTGAGATGCGATAATCGGTTCAAAAACTATACGGAGTTTTATGAGGGTTAAAAAATTTTGACTTTTTTATTAGTTTTTAAATGTTAATAAAAAGAAGAAATTTAATTTTTTTTCAAATGTAAATGTATTTTTTTAAAGCTTTTGCTTCACAGAAAAGAATGCCGTCGGAAATTGGAAGCTGCGATAATTTTTCGCAATAATATAAAACTTTCTTTCTTTCCAGATTTTTGCCGAACGGTGGCAAAAACATGTGAAGGGGAGTGTATATTAAAATACTTAAAATTCTATATAGCTAGGTGGCGTTTTGAAAACTCGCAAGTGGTTCGACGTCATCTTAGTTAATATATAAGAAGTATCTGCTAGACAGCATGTGCAAAACATAGCTTTAGAGTTATATATATATGTGTATAAAATATTTGTAATTCAAGCAAAGGCATTAAAGTTAAGTAAAAATTGTTTAGAGATCGAAAACGGCTAAGGTATATGAATAATTCGAATAAACAACATGTGCAATAAGTCCTCACCACGTTAAGGTATGAAAAATATTCCAGTGACAAAAGACAAAAATAACGTTTTATCTATTATTTCTCGACTTAGAAACAATAGTAAGGCAATAAGGAGGTTCGGATAAGGTGCCTGCGGATTAAAGTTTCGATCAGGACCTTATCGGTGCCTAACATGGCCCTGACATTAATGTAATTGGGCAATCACCGAGCGATTATAAGGGCCACCATTTCTATAAAAATATCAGGTGTTACTATCGCACAGGTCAGGTACCTGATTGAGAAGAAGATGATAAAATGATAGTGTTTAGTATAGGTGTTAGTAGTGACGTTTAGATGGGGTTATCTAAACAAAAATACAGACAAATAATATGAAATTCTTTTTTATTTAAATCCCAGGCGGAAATTTTCTTCTGTAATAAAAGTTAAAAAAAAGTTTATAACTGTTAATAACAGATTATAAAGGTCGGATTTTAGACTGTTAAAAAAGTTTTAAAATATTATAAACAGTTATAAACAGTTATAAATAATTATAAATAGTTATTTACTTTTTTAAGTTTTTCGATTTAATATCAAAATATGGATTTTTTGGTCTACAAAAAAAGTAAATAACTAATAATAACTATTATAAATTTGTAATAAATGAAAATAATAATTTATGATATTTATTCCTTTTTTAAAAAGTAAATAATTAATAAAAATTATTGTAAATAGTTATATACTTTTTTAAGTTTTTTGATTTAACATAAAAATATGGATTTTTTGGTCTACAAAAAAAGTAAATAACTAATAATAACTATTGTAAATTTGTAATAAATGAATAACAATTATGTATATTTATTCCTTTTTTAAAATAAATAATTAAAAATTATTGTAAAATTTATAAATAGTTATATACTTTTTTAAGTTTTTCGATTTAATATCAAAATATGGATTTTTTGGTCTACAAAAAAAGTAATAACTAATAATAACTATTATAAATTTGTAATAAAGTGATATAAAATTATGATATTTAATGTTTTTTAAAATATAAACATATAAACAGTTATAAATAATTATAAATAGTTATTTACTTTTTTAAGTTTTTTGATTTAACATAAAAATATGGATTTTTTGGTCTACAAAAAAAGTAAATAACTAATAATAACTATTATAAATTTGTAATAAATGAATATAATAAATTATGATATTTATTCCTTTTTTAAAAATATTATAAACAGTTATAAACAGTTATAAATAATTATAAATAGTTATTTACTTTTTTAAGTTTTTTGATTTAACATAAAAATATGGATTTTTTGGTCTACAAAAAAAGTAAATAACTAATAATAACTATTATAAATTTGTAATAAATGAATATAATAAATTATGATATTTATCCTTTTTTTAAAATATAAATATTATAAACAGTTATAAATAATTATAAATAGTTATTTACTTTTTTAAGTTTTTTGATTTAACATAAAAATATGGATTTTTTGGTCTACAAAAAAAGTAAATAACTAATAATAACTATTATAAATTTGTAATAAATGAATATAATAAATTATGATATTTTAGATTCTTTTAAAAAGTAAATATTATATAAAACAGTTATAAATAATTATAAATAGTTATTTACTTTTTTAAGTTTTTTGATTTAACATAAAATATGGATTTTTTGGTCTACAAAAAAAGTAAATAACTAATAATAACTATTAAAATTTGTAATAAATGAATATAATAAATTATGATATTTATTCCTTTTTTAAAACTAAAAATTAATAAAATGTATATGTTAAAATAGTTATTACTTTTTTAAGTTTTTTGATTTAACATAAAAATATGGATTTTTTGGTCTACAAAAAAAGTAAATAACTAATAATAACTATTGTAAATTTGTAATAAATGATATAATAAATTATGATATTTATTCTTATTTAAAAGTAAATAATTATAAAAATTATAAATAGTTATATATACTTTTTTAAGTTTTTTGATTTAACATAAAAATATGGATTTTTTGGTCTACAAAAAAAGTAAATAACTAATAATAACTATTATAACTGTTAATAACAGATTATAAACGTCGGATTTTAGACTGTTAAAAAAGTTTTAAACTATTATAAACAGTTATAAACAGTTATAAATAATTATAAATAGTTATTTACTTTTTTAAGTTTTTTGATTTAACATCAAAATATGGATTTTTTGGTCTACAAAAAAAGTAAATAACTAATAATAACTATTATAAATTTGTAATAAATGAAAATAATGATTTATGATTATACCTATTATTTGCTGTTAATAATTAAAGCAATTATTATAAATAAGTTATAAATAGTTATTTACTTTTTTAAGTTTTTTGATTTAACATAAATATGGATTTTTTGGTCTACAAAAAAAGTAAAAACTAATAATAACTATTAAATTTGTAATAAATGAATATAATAAATTATTTTAGATTCCTTTTTTAAAAAGTAACTAATTAATAAAAATTATTGTAATAGTTACTAAATAGTTATATACTTTTAAGTTTTTTGATTTAACATAAAAATCTGAATTTTTTGGTCTGCCAAAAAAAGTAACTTCCCTAATCATAACTATTACTAAATTTGTACTAAATGAATATAATCAATTATTGATATTTAATTCCTTTTTTAAAAGTAAATAATAATAAAAACTTATGGTAACTAGTTATAAATAGTTAATACTTTTTTAAGTTTTTTGAGTTAACATAAAACTATGAATTTTTTGGTCTGCAAAAAAGAAATACACTAATAATAACTTATAAATTTTTAATAAATGGAAAATATGATTTATGATTACATCTATTATCTGCTGTTTAATAATTAAAAGCAATTATTTCTAATGTTCAATAGCAGCAAAAATTGACTGTTCGCTTGGGCATTCAATCAGGTACAAGATTTTGGTCCCTTGGTGCATAAATAACTAAATATAAATATTAGTAACGACTGCTGATACTATTTTAAATAAAAACATATTATTTTTTTAGTATATATTTATTATTATATTGAAATACAAAGCATTGGTACATTTTTAGTACGATTATAAAAACTAGTCAACGTCTTAATATTAGAATTTGGCTCTTTGCCTTTATTAGAACTTTATTATATACAGGGTGTCAATTAAGTCCCGGGACGGCTGAATATTTTCAGAGGTAAAGTAATTCTGATAAAGGTCAAGGTCATTTCTTAAGTAACTTTCAACGAGGAATCTAATGGTGACATTCACTTTGATCTTGGACTTGACCTTGAAGGTTATTTGAAGGTCAACTGTTTTTTTTTTAAATAGGAACCCCCATTTTTAAGACTGGTAATCGATAGAGCGGGAAATTTTACATTCAGATACGTAATTAAGTCAGAGCTAGTGTTTGAACTTGAGGGTTACTCCAAGGTTATTTACACTCCAGCAAGGTTCTTAGATACCTCTGAATATTTTTGCAAGCGGTAAAGCTATTCCTCGTGTAACTTTCAACGAGGAACTCAATGGTGACCTTATACTTGACCTTGAACGTGACCTTCAATGTTATTTCAAGGACACCTATTGTTTTTAATGGAAATCTTCATTTTTTACACTGGCAATCGATAGAGTGGGAAATTTCATTTCGAAAATAGTATTTGACGTGATCTTTAGAAGGTCAAATCAAGGTCAATTTTGGATAAACTGTCAAAATATTGTCGTATTCAAACTTTAGAGGATTTATGAAAGACTAAATGTTTGAAAAAGTTTTGAAACCAACAACATCGACCACCTTGACTTTGAGATCAGCTTTGCACATTATTTGAAAGTTCAAGTTCACTTACTTTTAGCGTTACCCAGAAACAATGACGTGGACGTAGTAACTTCTGTTTCCTTTGGGGTGCTTGATTAACGTGAGTCCCCTTGCCTCTCGCGATTGGGGTGCTTGATTAACATGAGTCCCCTTGCCTCTCACGATTGGGGTGCTTGATTAACGTGAGTCCCCTTGCCTCTCACGATTGGTGTGCTAAAGTCTTTTGCGTTTTACTTAATGATTCAAAGTTTAACGGCGGTGCTCAAACTGAAAACCTTCAACTTCTTGACAAAAAGCTAGGCAATTGTAAAAATGAGTTACAGCATCATGAATCATCCCTCTATCGATTCTAGCAGCCTCTTGCATAATTCGATTGCGCAGTTCATCTAAATTGTCCGGTTTAGTGGCATAAACTTTACTCTTAAGGTAACTCCAGAGAAAGTAATCGAGTGGTGTCAGATCCGGAGATCTAGCAGGCCACTCGATTTCACCCCTTCTTCCAATCCATCTATGAGGAAACTGAGCATCCAAATATGCTCGAACATCTCTACCAAAATGAGGGGCTGCTCCATCCTGCTGAAACCACGTTTCATCGTAATCATCAACTGCTATCTCTCTAATTCGTGGTATAATTTGATTCCTAAGTAGCTGTTCGTATGAAGCGGCAGTAAGATTACCCTCGATAAAAAAGGGGCCTACAAGAGTATTGTTTAAGATGCCAGCCCAAACATTCAACTTGTGTGGATATTGTGTGTGATTGTCCAACATCCATGCAGGTTATTAATTTAAAAAGTGCTTGAACCTCCAAATAATGTGCAAAGCTGATCTCAAAGTCAAGGTGGTCAATGTTGTTGGTTTCACAACTTTTTCAAACATTTAGTCTTTCATAAATCCTCTAAAGTTTGAATACGACAATGTTTTGACAGTTTATCCAAAATTGACCTTGATTTGACCTTCTAAAGATCACGTCAAATACTATTTTCGAAATGAAATTTCCCACTCTATCGATTGCCAGTGTAAATAATGAAGATTTCCATTAAAAACAATAGGTGTCCTTGAAATAACCTTGAAGGTCACGTCCAAGGTCAAGTATAAGGTCACCATTGAGTTCCTCGTTGAAAGTTACACGAGGAATAGCTTTACCGCTTGCAAAAATATTCAGAGGTATCTAAGAACCTTGCTGGAGTGTAAATAACCTTGGAGTAACCCTCAAGTTCAAACACTAGCTCTGACTTAATTACGTATCTGAATGTAAAATTCCCCGCTCTATCGATTACCAGTCTTAAAAATGGGGGTTCCTATTTAAAAAAAAACAGTTGACCTTGAAATAACCTTCAAGGTCAAGTCCAAGATCAAAGTGAATGTCACCATTAGATTCCTCGTTGAAAGTTACTTAAGAAATGACCTTGACCTTTATCAGAATTACTTTACCTCTGAAAATATTCAGCCGTCCCGGGACTTAATTGACACCCTGTATATATATAAATTTATATATATCTTTATTTAACCAAAGTTTTATTTTTAATAAGCTAAACTTAATATTAGTAGACTAGCTTTGGACCCATTTTCAGCCTTACTGATTTTCATTATTACAATTTTGTCTTCTCAAATTGCATGAGGGCTGTAATATTATTACTACAAAAAATATATATATAAATATTTGAGATAAATATTTATACTGAAAATTTTAATAAAAAAGAAAATAGATAAATTATTACGCTAAAATTAAGTTTTTCCCCAGATGCTAATCTGCCAACTGTTGCAGTTGCTTCTCTATTTGTTCTTCCCTCTCTTTTTGTTTTTGCAAATAATTGATTCTTGATTTTGCCCCATTAATTACCTTGCGGTGACAGGCATTAATATTATCTAGAAAATCATCAATTTGACTAATTGTATGATCTTTTATACGCATAAAAGCATATACATTTTTTTCAATCACTAATCGCTTAGTAGGAGAAAGCACCTTACAAGTAGCAGTATTTGATTGTTTCCGAACACATCTTTGCGATAAATCTTCCAATCCGTATACACCTTCACCCAGTAAACTTAGACAAGTAAATGCACTTTTACATTTAAAGGCATCGTTGAATGCTACGGGGTTGCAATAAACTTGTTCCCCAAGATGTACATCTCCCTCTTCATTGTATTTTAATTCTTGTTGAGCCAGTTCTTTTTTAAATCCAAACATTTTGTCGTGAACTTTAAAAGGATCACTGCTGCAATTGCATGCTGAAATTAAAATTAAACGTTATGTTTCTTTATAAAACATAAATACATAAACTGTTTTAAATAAAGAAATAGATTAAAAAAATATATTTAACACGATAAAATATACCTGTGTTTATAATATCGGGTGAGTTTCCCTTTTCATTTTCGTCTTGCTCATTGCTGTTCCTAATTGTGCTTCGACATTGCTTCAGTTGAAATTCTAAGATTTTAATTCTAGCTTCCTGCTTTTGAATGGTTGTTCTGACACTTAACTAAAAAAAACAATAAAAATAAAATAATATTATAAAATAAAATATTATAAATGTATGTGCATGTACATGATGGAACATTAGCTTATACATTATTTAAAGAAGCCTTACTTACAAGAGTTGATGCTTCGGGTAATACGTTATGCTCATTTGAATCTTTGTCGACGTCTTCTAAATAGGCTTGAAGTATAGAATCCTCATGAGCCTCTTTATTTTTCTTTAAATTACTAGCTTTTCTCTTTCTGGAAGCTTTCGCTTTTTTAAGCATTTCATTCTTTATTTTCTGAGCTTCTTGTTGCTCAGCATCGGTGTCACCTTGAAGGCTTTCTATTGCACAAGGATGACCATTTTTATCTCTATATATATATAGAGAGATAAAAATGGTCATATATATATATATATACTATGTATATTAAGTATATATAATTTTTAAAATAGCTGGTCATACACGGAGAGAAAAAACTTAATAAAAATTACTATTTTCTCATAGGAAAGAAGTGACAGTCTTGAATAATGAGGAATTTTGATATTGATATAGTAAATTTTGTTACAAAAATTGCTATTTTTTATAGTAAAAGTTGTAATAATAAATTGTACTAGAAATAGTATTAAATTTTACGAACAAAAAGTAGTAAATTTTACTATGAATATTGACAACGTTTGATAACTTTTGTTACAAAAATTACTATTTTCTATAGTAAAGCTTGTGGCCGGAAGCGTATGCGCATGCGTCTGAGCTCGCGCCGGTCGTGCCTGAGCTCGCGTCGGGTGCGCCTGGATCACGCATATGTAAAAATTGGATGTAATTTAATAATAAAAGAAATAATAAAAATGCAAAATTGAAATAAAATCTACTTTTTACTTTTTCAATCGATTTTATTGCTTATCAGTTTTTAATATTTCGCCACAAATTCTAAGATTCAAATAAAATACTTAAAATGCTATACCTAGGTGGCGCGGAGAAAAAATCGTCACCCGCAAGTGGTTGGAAGCCATATTGGTTAGTATATAAGAAAAAAAAGTTTCTGTCATGGTACATTACGTGCGAAAACGTAGAAGTAGATTTATGTATGTTAGGTTAGGTCTAATAATAGGTCTGCGTATATTTGTAATTGAAGCGAAAGCGTTAAATTTAAGCAATACTGTTTAGCGATAGAAAAGTGTTTGAGTGTTAAGTTAATTCGAATAAGCAATATATACAAGAGTCTCCAAGTCAAGATGAGAATAATTTTAGTGACAAAAAAAATATTTTGCAAAATTTGCAAATTCTACGTTCTAAAAATTACTTTCTTAAATATTAAAAATTACTACTTTTAATACTAAAAATTAGTACTTTCAATACTAAAGATTATTACTTTGAATATTAAAAATTACATTAGATACATTCCAAAAAATGTTATGCCATAATTTCAATATTTCTTATTACAAATTCTAAAAATTATTACATATTTAGCAAAAATTACTATTTTTTTTAGCAGTTATTGCTATTTATAAAAATTACTATATTTCATAATAATTTTTAATACAGTACAAGACTGTCATTCTTTTCCTATATAAAATAGCAATTTTTACTATGAATTTTCACAATTTTTACTAGGTTTTTTCTCTCCGTGTATGCTTCCAAAAATTTAAATAAAGTTACAATGAAATAAGTTATCTAATTAGGATCAGTAGAAGGCTGAGTAGTCGCAAAAAGTATATTTTCTTGATGTCCTGGATTAGTTAAAACATTTTCGTATGCAGATTTAACTTTTTCTTAACCGAAAATTCCGCATTCCATTTTGGTTGAAATTGTGTTTTTTGTTCAATTTTCTCACTCGTTTTTACTTTAAATTTTCAAAAACTTTCCTAAAATATTTATTTTTCATCTTTATTATTATTCTTTTTAATTTTGTATTTAAATTATTACAAAGATAATACAAATAGAATACTAACCTGATAGTCATTCCTAACTGAAGCTCAATTCAGGCAAAAATGAGAGTCTGCTATGCTCATGATATCACGCAGTACAATCACGTGACAAATTACTTTATCATGTGCATGTCAGAGACATATACCGCAAAACTAAAAAATCTGGCTAAAAAATAAGGACCTGAGGTTTGTCCCATTACATAACGCGTAAGGTCCGAAGCAGGCAGCCTGATGCGGACCTCGTTATTTTTTCCGGCAGTCTGGAAAATTTTCTAGTCGGCTTAATTCACATAACAATATTTTATAATATAATTTTTATATTTTGTAATTCACGTTCTAAAAATAGCTTTTTATTGAATAGTTTTTTTTTTTTCAAAAAACTACATTTTTCGTCTACTTGTATCCTAGGTGTACAAACAACATTAAATTACGTTTATTAAATTTTCTTCAAAAATATGTCTACTGGCGAATAAATTTTTTATATATAAAAATTATAATGCAACATGAATTTGCAAAATGAACCTATATAGAAATCTCTAAACTCAATTCATGTTGCCGTACCGTCGATCTATCAATTTTAATGTGACTAATCTTAAATTGTACATGCACGGACAGAAAAGTTCTAATAGAAAATACAAAAAAAATTAATAAAACTTAGGATACTGTCTAGAAGTCCGAGAACAGACTTGAATTCAAGTAAAAATTACTATAATGTATATAGTAATTTTTAAGTAAAGTAAAAATTAACACTCATTTTACGAAAATTTACAATACAGCACAGTAATTTGTACTATGCCAGTATAGTAATTTTTCATAAACTGATTAGGAAAAAGATATTTCTCTTGTATTCGTTTTATTTATTCCTTCTGGTCTTTCAAACATGGAAGCTATGAAGATATTCATATTTTTAAATTTTTTATTTATTGTCTTATATTTTTTTATTGATAATCTCGTTCGCTTGCACATGTATTCTTATCTATCTACACCTATATTAACAAATTTTATCGACGTGCGAATTATACCCTAAGCTTACGCAACAGTTAACGCAATCACAAGTTGACAGTGTTAAAGTCTATCCAAATCTTCCTTATATGTATATACTAATTGAATACATGTCTAAAAACTTGCTACTTGTATAGAGAGGGGTAGGAGCCATTTGCTCCTGTCTCATACGGTTAAATGGCTCTAAATTTAAAAATATAACCTAAAACATTTCAGTGAAAAGAAAGCATGGTCGCGATCATTGTAAACTTCCCGCGCATGAGAGGTGCACGTTTTTCGCTAAAAAGTTACTTAATTTTTGCTATTCTGTATTGTAAAACTTGTGAAGACGTATAATAATATTTAAAAATCTTTCATTTCATTATATTTGTTTAGCAAAATTTTAATATAAATTTTAGGAAAATTTACAACAATTGTAATTAAAATATCCAAATGTACTTTTTACATCTATAATTGTTATTATTCAGTGTAGTAATTTTTACAGAATTAATTTAAAACTCTTTAATATCGGTTGTGTTAAAACTTTCAAAATATGTAGCTATTATCAAGGAAATTCGAGTCTGACCCTCGCCTACTAGAGAGTATAGTAATTTTTCCTCGAACTTTTCTCTCTGTGTAATTTATGTGATTCTAGGATCTGATGACGTTGTAGAGTATGGAATCATTTATTTAATGTATTAATCAAGCAGACGATGGTCAATTAATGGAAAAGCTGTTTGATAAATTAAAAGAATTCTTCCACGTTGTTGGAACATGGCAGTTACACGCTTCAGTTAGAAAGCTCGGGCGGCAGTAGGAGCGGCGATGCTGTATACATTTACAATTTGAATAGTCCTCGTTAGTTTGATTGTTGTAATAAATGAAGTAGACTCGTTATGAACTAAGGATTTCTATACCAAATAGTATTCACTGCAAAGTTCAAGTAAATTAAACCACGTACCTTCATTTTAGGAAATAAACGATTAAATATTATTAACAGCAATGCAGAAGTGTAATTTAATAAATGAATGAAATGGCAAATTTGATTCTTCCAATTAATGCTATAATATTTATACAGTAAAATTTAAGAATTGATTTCAAACTAAATGTATTCAGAAAAGGAAAAGATTTAATTTAATGTATTAAAAATTTAAAAGGTTTTCTTTTCTTTTAAGCATAAGCTAATTTGTAACTTTTAAATAGTAAAAGAGTTAAAAAATGGTTACTATAAGAACAAGTTAACATTAAGTTCTAAAGTTTTTTGAAAGATACTTGTGGTTGGATATTGTACATACAAGGTGACTTATTTTCATGTACCAGACTAGATATCTTGTAAGCAAAGTGAAATGGTAAAAAACTTTCAGGTCTTAGTAACTTTCCGTACATTACGTAACAAGAGAGGTTAAATAAAAAATGGTCCCAGACCGCACGTAAATTGGCACCCAAGCTGAAGACGTATACTATTTTTCAGTCTAGCCAGGCCGAAATTGTAACCTGTGCGATCGGGCGTCAGGAGGTTCAAATGAAAACCTACTTTTATTCTCTAGAAGTGCTGGTGTTCGACGCATTGATTCATAGAAAAAATCGATTTGACCTTCAAACAACCTTCACCCTTGACTTTGTATTTATAGTAGTTTTTGACAATAGACTCACTTAATAGACAATAGAAATCACTTCTGATACGATTATTGAACGCTATGAATTAGAATTTGCAAGAATTCGCAAATATGTGTAAAGCCGTGTTTCATGCACAGAGTTGTATAAAATACTTCTCTTACAATATGAATACTGCAAAGACGCCTAATAAGCTTTTTTTTCCAAGTATTAAATTATCAATTTTGCAACGTTCTTTACATTTATTTGTTAACACTGACAGAATATTGATGCGATTAAATAGTTAATACATGATCAATTAAATATTCAAATATTTTTGTCATCAATATGTAAAAAAAGTTTCTTTTCACCATTAGTTTCATTAAATTTGGTACTATCATTAAAGAAGTACACTCTTATTGGAATTTTACGCTATTAACAGGTTCGCCCAAATAGTAGATTTTATTGTCTAATTTGATATACGGATACACATAGGCTGTAAGTTATCAAGATGAATTAAAGTAACTGAATTGTATATATTGGTTTACTCATATTATGTGTAACGGACACTCAACGAAAGAGGACGCAAAGTAGTATAAGAATGTGTGTATTGTATATGTGCGTTGGAATTCAAAGTTCGACAGAAAGGCCTGGGTGCACTGCACGAGAGAGAAGCACGACGTCAATGAGGGTAAAGTACCAGCATTGCTTCATTAAATTCATCTGGATTCATCCTTGGATTTTTTCATCATCTCCACCGATCTTGCAAGTGCTCGCGTAATCCATAAAACCCAGCGATGATTTACCTGTCCAGCACCGAATGCGGCACGGCGGAGAATTCCAGCCTTATAAGCTGCAATAAATTGAACACTTCATAATTCTCCCTATTGAAAATATAAAAATATAATTTAAGCTAAAACGTTAAGTCACTCCCAAATGTTTAAAAGTAACATTACTCAAAATAAAATGAGTCTAGAGACTCTTAACTCCGTTCACTTTATCAAAAATTTAATAGACTCTAATAATAATTTTTATAGATCCAGGAAAAGTTAAGCTATACCAGCGCGCTGGAGATGCCAAAAACGATGACGAGGAGATTATTGAAAATTTGAAGCAAATTATTTCGAAAGAAATAATGAAAGCCGTTCAATGTGGTTATTAATTCAAAAATAAAAGTAAAATAAAAAAATAGCAATAATATTTTCACATTAGATTACAACGACAACAAGTGTGTAACACGGCAGTTACTCGAGCTCTGCGCTCTCCGCGAGCGAATAACCACCGCGCTACAAAATAATGATTTACGCGTTCGGATCCGCGATTTGATTCACCAGCCAGCTTCCTCTCTCGGGTCGTGAGTCCCCGGGACCGAGGTACGGACCTCGCTCAGACCTGCTACTCTAACCTCCGTTGCGTGACAAACTCCTCTCCGCCGCGGTGTCCTACTTTCAAGGGCGGCGCTTTTCAGCGCCAAGAACACCACTAACCACACTCCGCGCTCTAACTCTCTCTCCCTAGTCCTCCTTCTACGGCCTCGGATCGTGCACACCCTCTTCACGCTCGCCACCAATTCGCTTTCCTCCACTCACACGATCGCACATGTACTCTCTCTCTCTTAACCTCTCCACTCTAGATCTTCAGCGCGGCGGAGATACCCTCAACGCCGCGCTCACTTCGTAATCCGACGGCGAGCTTGCTTGAGCTGCGGCCTCTTACGCACTCCTCGCTATTCCTCTAGCTCTTACTCTCCTCCACGGCTCAACACTCGCCTCGTCTCCTCGGTACCACTCTGTCGTCTCATGGAAGGCGTCCCTCGGACTCGCTGCTGCGGACGTCGCTCAACCGATAGAATATCGGGCACGGACTCCGCTGCTGCTCTTCCCTCCTTCCGATCGTCAATGGCTAGAGTGATAGGCGGAGTGGATCCTCTCGCTTTTCTCTCTTCTAATGCGCTCACGCTCTACAATCGACTGCCCTGGGCAACGTGCAGAACGGAACTGCCGGCGCGCGGAGCGCAGCCGACTCCCTCTCCTCCGGTTCTCCACGCAAGCGGCGGCGGCCAATCAGGCCCCGCTGAGCCGCCGCAGCGGCCGCACGATCGGCGAGCCAGCTCGGCCGACTCAGCTGTCGCGGCCGATGTCTCTCTCCTTCTGCTCTCTATCCTCCGTCTATCTCTCTCTCGTACACCTTCTGCCTGCTCCACTCTATCCTCTCTCTCCCTCTTACGCGCTCAACTGACGGCCACGTCACAAGTGTAATTCCAGACTACAACCTGTTCAATTCACGAATGTTATAAATATTATGTATGGAACTTTAAGAAACTGAAGAAATTATAGACATTCGGGTTTACTATTATTAATATATTTAAAGTTTACTTTAGTTCACTACAAAAAACGAAATTTATAATTTTGATATCTTTAAGTACAATTAAAAAAAGTATTATTTGATTTACTAATTAACTTAATTTTTTAAATGAAACATTGACAATATATTGGTAATGTATTGAAAAACTTGCATTTACAGCACGTTTGCCAATATATCAGAAAAACTTGATGCAATATTTTAACTAGATATTTGCCATTGCATTGTGCAATTTGTTTTCCATACATTGCCCACGCATTTAATTTTTACAGGGGGGGGGGGGGAGGGCAATCATAAAGTCTCGAATTAAAGATCGTTTCACATTTAAACAATCTAATTATCCAAAAAGTACCGTAAAATCAAAAACTTGTAATCTAATGTTGTATCTGGACTAATGTTGTATATAACATTTTTCACTTTTTATTTATTGTGCACTAATTTTTAAAAAATCGTACAAACGAATTCGTTCAAGCCACGAATTCACTTATAGTGCGCAAGTGTTGTATATTTTGTCGTTAATAAGAAAAACTACAAAGGATTTCAAAACAAAAGAGAAATGCGACTTTTAGACAAAAATGGGCTTTTTATACATCAATGTTTAAAAAATATTTTAAAGCAAACGACGAGATTCTTGGGTAAAACGTTCTTCCAGCTCGGTCGCAATTTACATAAATTTCGGGTAAAAAAGTTGGAATTGAAAATCTACGCGGAAATTTGAATAGAAATGTCGCGCATTACGCATGCAAGGAGAGTTAAATAATTATGATTAGTGTATAAATATTAACATTCAGATTGTGCTCACGGTGTCATGTTAAAAATTTATGCGCATTATATTTCCAATTTCTTTTTAAAATTTCAACTCCACTAACTGCTTAGTACTGCTATTGAGAGCGCACAAATACAAAGAGAAAAAAGATGCGCGCTTAATGTTATGCTTTGGCGTAGAGACATCAGTCATCGGATTTTTTACTCGAGGCTTTGCTCGCAACCACTTCCTGCCCGTCGATTCGGAGTTTGCCGCATAAAATGCAGATTCGCCGGCATTGTTCGGCCAACATTGGACCAGCCCATTGCGATTCATTTCTTTCATTTTTTAACGCTTTGTCTTTACCCGACACAATGAGAAAATGCTTTCGCGTCTGCGCGGCAACGTACACGGAGAGAAATCTTCACGTAAAAATTACTATACTTTTGAGTAATGGAGACTCAAACTTAGCCTTCGAAGCAAATTTAATATATTTATAGCAATATTTACTATATATTCATTACATTATGCTATGCAATGCATTAAAAATTGCCATATAGTATAGCAAAAATTGAATATCTATTTTTAGTCTACGGTATAACACTTTTTAGCTAAGATAGTAAATACTATAGAAACAAATAAACTTGCCGTAAAGGGACAACCCTGACCGCTAATTACCGCGTCAAATGACCGTCTTAATTAGTAACTACTTCTTACTCCGATAGGTGGAGGAAGACTCGTGTAATTCACTCGCAAGTGATCAGCTCACTCTGCGATTACTATATAAGAAAATTTTATATCTTCACAACCACACATTTGCGAATGCGATAATGCGTTATTAGGCTGCGATACATGTAAATCGCGTGCGATATATGTAATGTAAACTTAAAATCATACTTTAGAATTGTACATGTAAGAATTAAATTTAATTTCAACCAAAAGAAAAGTTTCTGCAACACCCTGTAGCAAAGTAACATGAATTCAATGATTACAAACCGGTATCAAAAATACAATTTTGAAAATTAAAAAAATAATATTAATAAATTTTGATATACAGTAGGAGTAAAAATTAGAATGCAGTATAACAAAATTTGCTAGTCAATATTATTAAAATTTGGTATGTCAGTATAACAAAATTTAATATAAAGTATAGTAAAATGTAGTTTTACAATACGTCAAAAATTAGTGATATTAATTTTTACTACACAGTATAGTAAAATTTAATAAAATGCGAGTTTGTGTTCACGTTACTCAAAAGTATACTAATTTTTGTCAAAAATGGTTGTAATATTTAGATAAAAATTTCTTTCCGTGTACAGGCCGTGATTCCGATTATCAGTCGTTGACGCGAGTATATTCTCGCTTACGTAGGAACGGTGCGCGAAATAACCGATGTTCTAGCAAGCGGCAAAATAATTTAAAAAAACTCAGAAAATCGTGGGTGGGAGAAGGGATGAGGTAAAGAGAATATAAATGCATGTGTGTGGGTGCGGATGAGTGCGAGTAGGTGCGTGTGCCTATACATGAAAAACTGCAAAAAATTGAAACATTGATTATTATGAATACACTTTATAACAATACAATTATGTAATAAAAATCTTAAAGCTTATAACTCTTCACATGGAAGGGGTCTATAAAAAAAACAATTGCATAATTTTAACTAATTTTTAGCTAATTAATTACCAATAGGAATCATTTTTAACCAGTGCCGATAGCCATTGAACACCTATGTCCGCTAGTGCAAGATTTTCGCAAACCATTTAGCTCGTTATATACTTCTATTTTGACTTATCGAGAAAATTTTATGTATATATTTATTTCGCCCTCATGGCCCAGAAATGGACTTTGTTTACAAAAAGTACTTAACCTATGCATATTTATAACCCATTCAATTTAATTCCTTCCATACACTCTCCCCCTACTATCCCTTCCCTCTAACTCCTCCTTTGCCTTACACCATATATTCAACATCCCTTTATACTTTATAATACCAAACTACAAAAATACAAACTTATCACCATCTCTTACAACTATACAGAAATATTCACACTTCGTTCCTTGCACTTTATACCTTATTTTGCTTACATTTCTTCACTTCTTCATACTATCTTCAATTACATCAATTCATTACTTACTTACTAACTCTTTATAAACTCTTTATAATGATTTAATTATTTCTACTGCACAGCATTCAATTTACAATACTCATTTTATTATTTTCTATTTTATTTCGTATCTTTTTCTTTCATTTCTATCTTTTTTAATACTTTTTTAAAGAATTTCCCCACCTCCCTATCTCCTTTTTCGTAGCAGACTCTTTGCCACCTAACTTTGACTATACGTGGTAAATCTCTACTCTACTTTGTTGTACCCTCACACTTCCAAAACAAATGTTTCAACGATCTCTCCTCTATCCTACACAACCTACATTTCCTATCCTCCTTATCAGTTCAATATTAATTTCCCCCTCCTAAATTACCACATCTCACCTTCGCTAGAACCCATGCCCAATTTTCAAGATTTTCAGTAACCAGGTATTCCCGGCATGGCTCACTCTTTAAATTTATTATTATACCTCGCCTCATGAATTTTACTCCATATTATTTGTATTTCTATATCTCTACCTCTTCTGCATAAATCTTCTTCAATGTTCTGATTTTTCCTACCCTGTATCTGCCACCTTTCTATACATTCTTCGCTTAAACATATTCAAAAATCTAATCTTTTCCTTACCTAACCCCCCTTTTACTCCATCCCCTTGTGTCTCCTCCCAGCACAACTTTATCAGTCTTTCCTCTCCATACTCTCCATACTCTAACCCCCCAGCCTAATATCATTTTTTCGATCCCTACCTCTTTTTTAATCAAGTACCTGGGAGTGCATAAGTCTAGCCTAAGAATCCACCTTACATAGTCTAGTTGGACTTATCCAGAAAATTACATAAACAATTCCTCCTAATATATTTTCTGATTTTTAAAATCATAGTAACAATATAATATTACAAAAATATTAATTAGCAAAGGAATAGAAATCAAATGTGGCTTTCAAACACAAAGTGCGTTTACTGCTAATTAATTGCTTATGAAAAATCATTTTTCTTATTTGCAAAGGAAGTCATTGTCAAAACTTGCTAGTGTAGGTATATCGTCAGCGGATCTCGGCTGTAACTCCCGTTATAATAGTGGCAGACAAATCTAACATGACTCAAAATATTTGGCTCGTTAAGTACTTAGACTTAGATCTAGTGGACTTAGATCAAGTAACAAATACAATAAAAAATAAATAAGATAGAAGCAAGTTTTATTTTAATTTGGCTCATCAGATACTTTCGAATGACCCAATCAAAAATTAACTTTTAAGTTTTTAGAAAAAATTGTATATGCAACTCAAGAGTAACAGATAATTACACCTTTCACTCAGTTACTGCCTCACTAAACCTCTTATAGAGAATAATTGCTTATTTGGTGAATAAGTTTAACTACTTGTTTCTTAAGGTACAAAGATGATTCTCCTAGCTCTCTCTTCTCTCTCTACTCCTCTCATCGCGTCGTCTAGCTCTATCCTTCGCTCTCTCCTCTCGCCTCTCTCCCTCTCCCTCTCCCTCTCCCTCTCCCTCTCCCTCTCCCTCTCCCTCTCTCTCTCCATTGTTTGAAATTTTTATAATTGAATTTAGGATCATGGTAGTTTCAGTGGGTGGGGAATTAAATAAACATGTTGCAGTGACTGAGATTTATTTAAATGAGCTCCGCGCTTACAGTCATATTTTAACCTCAAAAGGGGAGGTTTGAGTTTTTCTGCAGATGATGAGATGATCTTCTGTGATGAGTGCAGGAGAGATATGTAGCCGTAAAGCGCAGATTGAGCCGGCAATGGTGGTGACAAGCCGGTGATGAAATCTCGGGGATGAGCAGGTAGAAAAATATAAAAGCGTCTAGACACAAGGATTAATGTCTAAACGGGTCCAGTGACGAGCAGGAAGAGTCGGCAGGCGTGCCCGCATCGTGCCGTTATATGCCGTCATTTTGTTTGTTGGGGGAGCACCTGAGCGCGGGCGCATGACATCAGCGCGCGCAATTCAAAGATAAAATCGCAAGGACTGCGTAAAACTTAAAAAAAAACCTAAAAAAATAAAAATTTTATGACAGAAATCTGATTTGATTATATATTAAGGAAAATAAGAAATTAGTTGCTTATTAATTAAGGAAAAATTTGTTTTAACTTTATTAAAATCCAATAATTCGCATAATTTTCGTGAAATAAAATCCAATGTATCCAAAACATTTATCCAAACTTCAGACTTATAAAATAATTTTTTCTTTTAAAAAGATCGGAATAAAATTTCCTTTTTTTTTTCAAAAAGTACCAAAACGTAGATATCTCATTTAAGCAAATCAATACAGAGTTATTTCATACAAATAAGTCTTTGGAAATATAACATGAATTAAGAGCGACGATGGCTCAGTCGGTAGAGTATCGGACTCGTAACCGGGAGGTCCCTGGTTCGAGCCCGGTCTATACCAAAAACTGAGAGACACCACTGTTTACAAGTGTCTAATAACATCAATAAGCTCACGTGGTTCGGATCCCACGTTTAAACGTAAAGTCCAGTTGTGATGTGCACCCGCTCTCCGTAGGTGAGCCGGGCATACAATACCCCTCCGACCCTGAGGAGCGGCCGATGGAACGACGTGGGCGTACCAGCAGAGGGTTTTTTCCCCTGTCCCCTCTGCTAGGGAGCCGCCGTTCCTCGTCATGCACTAGGTAACTAGGGGGCGTATGCCCTGGCAGACACTCAGCGGAGGGAGTATGCACATCACAACTAGGAGGCAAAGCACAAAGGGCTACTTAGCCTACGTGCGAGTCAGCACGTCCCCGCGCAGGGGCCCGCTGGTGCGCTTCCAAAAATAATCGACTAATCGACTAACATGAATTAAGAGGATCTGAGGGACGATTCAAAATTATAATTTTGCGCCATATTATAGCAGACGAAAATCAATTAATTTGCTTGTAGCCAGTAACGTAACTCATGGTTTTTCGATATTTCATAAATTTATACTCTTTATTATAAGACAATTAAATGTTTTTTAATCTGTTACGTTGTGGTGCGAAATTTGAATTTTTAATTGATTTTCAAATTACGTTAATGTATATTAATAAATTACGTCGATAATGCCGTACTTTTAGCCAATACGATTTGGTTCCTCAGATTGTAAAATTTTATTCAAAGTTTATCGCCACTACGATAAACAAATGCTGTATAATGGTCAGCTTCTATGTTGTTGTTTACAATTCCTATTAACTTATAGTATTCTTCTTTATTGTCGCCGTTAATTTCAAGTATTGCAATTTGACCATTCTCTGATATAAATTCAGAAGCACATAAAAACAATGATATCATATAAAAAATGTAAATAGTTTATAAAAAAAATAAATTCTGATTGATTAAACAAATCAAAATATACACAATAAACCAAAATGATATAAAAGTAAAACATACAATCTTTCTAAAAAATTGAGAAAATATTGCTTACTGCACCAAAGTACTCTATCAATTATTATTCCTAAGCAATCTTGTTAAGTGCAAGGAGTCTCCTCAGAGATTACATCAAATTACTTGATGAGGTCTCTATTTGGGTTAAAAAAATTGTTCAATTCGACATTATATGTATCAAACTTTTGTTCTTTTGGCGCACATTATTTGAGCAAATTAAAGGGTCTGCAAAGCTTGGACAATTTTTAAGCAATTTGTTAGCCATTGATCCAACGTTGCAATTACTATCTAATAATTTTAAATTGTATTATAATAATTTTAAATCCTGCGAAAGAATTACTGATAATTTCTGGAAAAAGGTACCTGCTGTTATTGTCGTTATTGGCCCAGACATTATTCTGACGGTTAAGGCCGTTGGTTTATTTCTTATGATTACTTCGGTCATTTAAACTCAGCTAACTAGTGTATATGTTGTGAATGTATCGAAAATTGTTCGTCTCGTCTTTCCTAGCTTGCTTATTTAAAACGGAAGAGTTAATTTTTTCAATAAGTTTATTTTTCTTATGTTTATTTTTTGAAAACTGTGTTCACTTATTGAAAATGACCATTTTTATTTATTTAAATTTAATGTGTTCTGTGACGCAAGGTACTATCGGGTACCTGCGCGCCGTCGCGAGCCTTCGCGGCGCGAGGGGGAGTTAGGCCGTGGCGCGCGGGAGCGGCGGCCATTTTGGGAGGCTCGAGAGATTCTCTCGAGCCGTCGGCGACGACGGACGCGTGCGCGAGCGGACCACCCGGTGATCGAGCGGATCGAGGAAGCGAGCGACAAGGACGTGCGAACGCGGAAGCAGCCAAGGACGAGCCAAGGCTGCATCCTTTGTAAGTACCGCCCGCGATTACTATCGAGTGCGGGCGTGTACCGGCGAGGAGTCGAGGAGCGCCTCGACTCCCTGGTGTTGACAGTGTTCTGCGGACGCGGGGGACGTATCCCCAGCTCGTCATTTTTCTCTCTCTCTCTCCCTAGTTCGCGGTCGCGGACTCTCGTGCGGTGGGAGTCGCGACTCTCGTGGAAGAGTCGCTGCGCGGTGCGATATCGGTACCTCGAGCACGAGCTCGAGGTCGGGTTCGTGAGTCCTCGCGCGGAACGGGTAAGCGACCCGTTCCTTTGTGTGCGCGTGTGCGTGTGTGTACACGCAGGGCAGGCAGGCGGCCTGCTCTCGAGCGCGGTGTTTGTTTACGTGAAGCAAGGTCGCGCTCTGCGTAAACACCACCGATCGCGAATCGCGCGATCGGCCGGCGAATTCTCGGCGCGGCCGAGAGTTTGTAAGAGCGCGCGCGCTTGCGTTCGCGCGCGGCTCCACTCGGCAACACTCGGGCGTGTTCGGAGCAGTCGGCTCGCACGCCCGACAGCTACTAACCTTTCGGGACGCAATTATTGTGATTTCTTTTACGGAGGCAATAAAGGCCTCCGACTTGCCATTTTACTTGATCGCGTTATTCTTCCAAGTAGTCCGCGGGGCTACTCGGTAAACCCTCCTCGTCCTTAATCTCCCGGATACCGCCACTCTATCGCAGAGCTGAGCGGCCGGCATCAGCTGTCGTCTAGGAGGACGACAGCCACGCCAACGCGAGGAGCGCGTTCGTGCGACAGCACGCGAGTACAAGAAGTGAGAGTACAGGCGTACTCTTACGTTGTATACGGGCCGCGGCGACTTGTATTCGCCGTCGGGTGCTCGCGCGCACCCCGAGGTAAGGACCTCACGGGGCACTCGTGCGTGCCCCATTGCACCCATCTCGCGGAGACAGGTCTCCTCCGCGAGGTGAATCAGTCAAAGAACAGCCCCGTTACAGTTCTAATGAATAAAATAAATCGAATTTATTTGCTCCAATTTTTTTTGTACATTCTATATGATATATACAATAAAAAAAAATTATATTTTGAAATTTTTTAGGTCCAAACCCCTGTTAAACTAAATCCATACACTAATCTTTTTCAATTTAACACTAAATTTCTAAAACATAAGGTACACATATTTATTTTTACATTACGATTATATTTGTATGTATCAGAGTTGAATATATTTATAAATTATTCAAAATGTTATGTACCTCTGAAGCTTCCCTTGTTTTCATTAATATTGGCATAATGCCCTTCGAAATTAAATCCGCATCTTAAGCCTGATGCTTTTGTTATTAATTTTTGCATCTTAGCTTGCAAATACCAGGTTAAAAGCAATGGATTTTTCTGCAAGTAATCTTTGTCATTTTTTATGCGCAATAAGTTTTTTAGATATATCATAGACAAGTTCGTTAAATTCTTCACTGCTTAACAAAATTCAGATAGGTGGTTATCAACTCCTTTATTGGACTCATTAAAAGAAAATTCATTTTGAGTTTCAGTAGAACTATTTATTGTAAAGATATTCACTTCATGATCAAAATTACGCATCTTTTCTGTACGGAACCATTTCACTTTTATATCGTATTTATTCTTTACTGCAATTGAATAAATAAAATTGTGTGCTAATTTATTGTCTATATTGTCAGATATTTTAAGCTAAATATTGTCGCTTTTAGATTTAATTTTATGCTACATCTATCCACCCAGAGTTTTCAATCATAGACGTTTGATTCGGATTCAGTGAAATCCATTCGAGATCAAGCCGACGTTCTTACATCGGTCTATTTCAATAGCATTTATCTCATAGCGAATCTCTTCAAATAGATAACAGATACCGTTGTTTACTAGTTTGGTGTTGACTAGGGCTGTTCCGACTGCTTTTGTTAATTTACCTACCACATGCAGCGAACTTTGCGACGATAGCAGATTCAAATCTTGATGTTGAATGGATATTCGGATTTCATCGCTATTGTTGAACTTGGACGCGTTGTAAGGTTGATGAGCGTGTATCTCATAGTGAGCTACGGACTCGTCAAAAGTTACACCTGAGTGAATGTTTAGAATCTCGGCCATTTTGTTGAAAGCAGCAAAATAATTTAAATTTGAACCAGGGGCGGCGATTTTTAATCCTAGACTCGTTAGATACTGCAGGCTCTGCCGTGTTAAATGTTTGGTTTGCCGACGACGACTGATAGCTGGCTGCCATTTGGACTTGCTTATATACCCACTACCAAATTAAATACAATTATTTCTGAAATTCTCAAAGACTTCAGTCAATAACAAGACGTCAGTCTTGAGATATAAATCAGAGTATTGCCCGAGTGTTTGGACGTTGAAGACATTCCAAACTCTTTTAACATGCTGAAACTCGCTCTCGTTGATGTCTGTCTCATACAAGCTGCTGTAGAAGTCTTTTATGGTTGGAAGTCGCATTTCCTGAAGCTTATCGAGGGTGGAGACGTAGTCGTAGGGAAAACCTTTTCTTGTTAACAACTCGTTTTGCTCTGAAGAAAAGCCATCATTCTTGAAAACTCGTTCGGCAATGTACAGTCGCTCCAAATATGACGACAATTTGTCCAGCGATAAAGCCATAAACTTAAACGAGTCCATGAAGCGCAGGTTGATGTTAGTGTCTTCGACGAACTTTGTGAAGGAGATGTACTTTTCCTTAGTTTGAGGAAGATGTTGCACTCGTCCTTCGAAGCATGTCGCGATCTCTCTGATGAAAAGATGAGCATCGTAGATGAGTATCCACTCAGATTGTGAAATACAACCGGCACCATTCTAGAGTCTTGAAAATTAAGGTTACATGAATTATGCGCAGTTCCTCTATATCTAAGAGAAAAACAAAATTAATTTTCTTTGAAAATTGTTTTTATTAAAAAAGTAATAGCTGATTTTAATACTTACACTCCAGTGAAATGGCAATGATCTTTGATCTTTTTCTTCTCGGTAAACGGTTGCTTGCAGATATAACACTCTTTAGCTCTATCAAAATCGATAAACTCTTCTATAGTCAAATTTCTCATCGGCTATACATTTTCTGCAGCTTTAGAGCAAAAGTGTGTAGATTTTGAACGAACCAGGTGGCAGAAACCACTGATGTATCGTTCTCTTGTCGATAGCTCTTGTAGTAAGAGAGATTATCGTTAAAATTGCATTTGACGAAATATCCCACGCTGTACGCTTTATGCTTCTGATAGGCACGTTCATCTTCTATCGGACAGGAGTGATTCAAAATCAGCGTATATCACAAACGGGACTCGATTTTGATATGCAAAATTTTTAAACTGCAATGTATAGTTCTTCTTGCTGGGAAGAGCGACCTTACACTTAGTTTACGTTAGCACAATCGATGACGTGTTCAGTTAAATTTTTGGCTTTTACGAAATAGTGCAAGCATCTATCACAAATGTGTTTGGTATGACCATGAGCTCATAATTGTTGGCTCACCAACCTGGATAAATTTTTTATCCACACGTAGTGACTTTTGCGCACAAAGTCATAATCATCTTGTTGCTGCTCATTCTCATCCTCATCGACGTAGTAGTTTTCTATCAGGAGCAAGTTTACATGTTTATCACGCTTTGCGGTTGTCAGATATCGAGTGAAAACGTTGAACATACGCCCCTTCTTCTTCAGGAAAAACAGATTGATGGATACGTCGTTCTACTGTTCAAACTTGATAATATGTCCTGGGTCAAGCGGGAACTTGATTCCTTTTTAAAAAATAATTATACAGGGTGTTCGAAATGTTCCGGACCCCCCACTTATAACATAAAGTAAGCATTTTGGAAAAAAATGTTAAATACAAAAGTTGTTAAGTTTTGAAGGTTGAACTAAATGATGACCTTGGATTTGTTATTCGTTATCATTTTCAAGATCATTTAAAGGTCATCTTCAGTTTTTTAAATAGGAACCCCTATTTTTTATTTCAGATTCTGAAAGAGCACAAAATTTTACATCTGGATATGTATCCACGTTATGGCTCAAAATGACCTACAGAGGTCATTTAGTGGTTAAATGATTATTTAGTAGCAGAAAGCCAAGAAATCCCGATTATTAAGAACTTTGGGTGTATTTAACGAAAAGAAAAAAAAAATTTATTAAAAACGAGTTTTTAAATTAATTGTTCAATTTTTCTTTTTTTTTTATGTAAAACTCGAGAAACGAGTAGTGTTAAATATGCGATTTGTTTATAAAACCTCTCTTTTGATGTTTTGTTTATTTAAAACTAGAAATAATTTATTTAAATTGTTTGGATCTTTTTCCTTCTAAATTTTTTGCTTTTAAGCTGATTTATTTTGTTTTTATTATTAATATTTGTTGTTAATATGTCGTCTGCAAATTCAATAATTTGAGCTTTGTCTAGAATAGAAAAAATTGTGCGTTGAAAATATTCTGCAAATGTAAAAGAACCTCGCACACTATTCTATTGCTGAAAATAAACTTATAACTATTGTTAGTATGTTAGGCATGCGTAAAGACTTAACGTTATTGGATATATTTTTTTAAGCCAATTTTCGGTTGTTTGCCATTAATCCCCGTAGCTGTCACCAGTTTTTAAAATAAATACAAAAGAAAAATATTTACGTCTAAACTTGTCCGGAACTGCGGCTCCACGGAAGGGACGGGGCAACGATGCGACCACTGTACAACGGCGAGGCGATGAGGCCCTAGGGTGTCACCTCGTAGACGGAAAATCGGCTATCTTAATTTCTATAACGAATTACAGAATGGTTAACAATTTATTTTTATGTTTAATAAAACAATTTTTCGTTTATTATTTTAGTCTATTTATTTGTATTAAAATGAGAAATGAACGTTTGTTTAACATTGCTATTGTTTGTTAGCAACTTCCTTTATTGTTTATTTAATATTTCCCGATTAGGCGGCCATCGAAGGCCGATTTCCCGTCAACGAGGTGACACCCTAGGGCCTCATCGGCTCGCCGTTCTACAGTGGTCACATCGCTGCTCCATCCCTTCCGTGGAGCCGCTATTCCGGACAAGCTTAGACGTAAATATTTTTCTTTTGTATTTATTTTAGTTTATTATTACTTTTTTTTAAATAAACTAAAATATTTTTACTAACAAAGTTTCTTATAATTTTCTAAGAGTTCCTTAGGGCAACTCTCTCTCCCTTTTCTTCTCATACTACGCTATGTCCTTTTCGACATTAGCGCTTTATTACTGCGCAGTGTCAACAAAAAATTAACATAAACTTAAAGTGAAAAGTGCTGTAATCTGCACTTTCCTTTTCGTTTCTCTTTCAACCTTTTGCTAGGAGTTCCGTAGGGTAACTCCACTTCCCTCCTTAACGAATTTTCCTAGATTTTTATGTCAAATGCTAAGATATAGCAATGGCATCGGATTTGGAAAATGCTCCTTCTAAATAGAAAAATACTTGTTGCGCTCATTCACTGTCCCCCAGTGTTTTTTTATTTCTTTCCTGCATCCGTTCTTTTATACATATTATATACAGGGTGTTCGAAATGTTCCGGACCCCCCACTTATAACATAAAGTAAGCATTTTGGAAAAAAATGTTAAATACAAAAGTTGTTAAGTTTTGAAGGTTGAACTAAATGATGACCTTGGATTTGTTATTGGTTATCATTTTCAAGGTCATTTAAAGGTCATCTTCAGTTTTTTAAATAGGGACCCCTATTTTTTATTTCAGATTCTGAAAGAGCACAAAATTTTACATCTGGATATGTATCCACGTTATGGCTCAAAATGACCTACAGAGGTCATTTAGTGGTTAAATGATTATTTAGTAGCAGAAAGCCAAGAAATCCCGATTATTAAGAACTTTGGGTGTATTTGACGAAAAGAAAAAAAAAATTTCGTACTTTAATACTAAAGTACATAATTTGATTTTCTAGGACGAACTTTATGGTCACTTTAAAATTGGCCTTCATTTTTAAGGTCATTTGAAAGTTATCTTTAGCTTATTAAAAAGGGACTCATTTTGTATTCCGGATTCTGGAGGAGCATTAAATTTTAGGTCTGGAGATATGTACAATATCCACGTCATGGCTCGAAATGATCTACATAGGACACTTGGGGGTTATTAATTTCAAAAGCAAAATAATCTAACCGTTTTACATGAACAGTTTTTATTGCAATAATTTTTTGCAAGGATTACGAGTTTCTACGCATGATTCATAGCATTTTCAGGATCGTTACTTGTACCTTAGAAGATTTTGCTCACTATTCTTTTTAGGAATCAGTTCATTTATAATTGTTAATTAACAATTGTTTACTCCTATTTACTTTTCTCTTTTCAAGAGTTAAGTGAAGTTCTCTTACTTCGAAATTCAGATAGTTGTATTAATTTTCAATAATTGTACTTTTAATCGTAGTGAAAAATGGCACATCTTACTGAACGAGAAAGAATATCTTTGTTGATGATGCGAGGGTGGGGTGATCAAAAGAGAGGTTACAAACAGGTACAGCGTTTATTCAATGAAACATTCAGAGTTGAAGAAAACAACCCTATTTCAAAAAGTACCGTAATTCGTACAATTAGACGTTTTGAAGAGACAGGTGGTATTAAAGATCGTCCTAAATCAGGTAGATCCAAATCATCGTCTAATGATGAAAAGAGCTTAGACGTATTACAATCATTTATTGAGGACCCCCATTGCAGCATCAGACGTTGTGCACAACAGCATGAAATGGGAGCTGCATCTGTGCACAAAATTTTGAAACTCAACAAATGGCATCCTTTCAAATTAAAGTTGGTACAGGAATTATCTGAAGATGATTTTGATAGAATGGTAGAGTTTTGTGATGTAATGATGCAAATGATATCTGATGATCCTTTGCTGCTCAATAACATTGTTTTCTCTGATGAAGCCACGTTTGAGTTAAGCGGAACAGTGAACAGACATAATTGTCGATACTGGAGTAACATCAATCCACATTGGATGAGAGCGGACCACACGGAACATCCTGAAAAAGTAAATGTTTGGGCTGGCATATTTAATGGAAGAGTATTTATTGAAGGTAATTTAAATGCTGCAATGTATGAAAACATGCTTCGAGACCAAATTATACCTGCTATACGGAATTTAACGGGTGGAAATCTGGACGAAATTTACTTCCAACAGGATGGTGCTCCTGCACACTACGGTATTCATGTTCGCCGATATTTAGATGCAACATTTCATGATAGATGGATTGAGCGGAGAGGTACAATTGAATGGCCACCTCAGTCCCCAGACCTAACGCCTCTTGATTACTTCCTTTGGGGATACTTGAAGGATAAAGTTTATGTTATAAAACCACGTGACTTGGATGAATTACGCCAAAGAATCACTGATGAAATAGACTCGATACCTCAGCAAATCTTGCGAAATGTTGTTGCAGCCTTTTACAATCAGTTAGCACATTGCCAAACTGTTAATGGGCAACAATTTGAACAGTTGTTGTAAAAAGTTCCTGTCAACGACATTTTAAAAAAATTCAGTTTGGGCGAATAGTCCACTGTCTTGATTTAGTTAGCTGGGCCGCCGATAGTCCTGCCTTAGCTGACTGGGCCGCTAGTGTTCTTGTCTTAGTAGGCTGGGCCGCCGATGGTCTTGCCTTAGTTGGCTGGATCACCCATGATGTTACCTTAATTAGTTGTACCTCCCGTGCCTGAGCAATAAGGCTCATTTTGATTAGACACTTTTTTTATTTACCATTTTCTCCCCCGAGGTATGTAGTTGTTGGGCCTAAGGCTTATTTTGATTAGACATTTTTTCATTTATCATTTTCCCCCCCCGAGGTATGTAGTTGTTGGGCCTAAGGCTTATTTTGATTAGACATTTTTTTATTTATCATTTTCCCCCCCGAGGTATGTAGTTGTTGGGCCTAAGGCTTATTTTGATTAGACATTTTTTTATTTATCATTTTCTCCCCCGAGGTATGTAGTTGTTGGGCCTAAGGCTTATTTTGATTAGACATTTTTTTATTTATCATTTTCCCCCCCGAGGTATGTAGTTGTTGGGCCTAAGGCTTATTTTGATTAGACATTTTTTATTTATCATTTTCTCGCCCGAGTTATGTGGTTGTCTGGCCTAAGGCTTATTTTACGCCAGTGTCAATTACACCTTCTACAATCCTAATGCAGAATTTAGCGCTGGTGCAAAATGGAGAATTACAACTAGGAGGCTTAATTTGGAAAACTAAAGTTAACCTTCAAATGACCTTGAAAATCAAGGGCAATGTCAATTTAACGCCACCATAAAGTTTGTCTTGCAAAATCAAATTACTTTAGTATTGGTCAGATACGCTTAAAGTTCTTAATAATCGGGATTTCTTGGCTTTCTGCTACTAAATAATCATTTAACCACTAAATGACCTCTGTAGGTCATTTTGAGCCATAACGTGGGTACATATCCAGATGTAAAATTTTGTGCTCTTTCAGAATCTGAAATAAAAAATAGGGGTCCCTATTTAAAAAACTGAAGATGACCTTTAAATGACCTTGAAAATGATAACCAATAACAAATCCAAGGTCATCATTTAGTTCAACCTTCAAAACTTAACAACTTTTGTATTTAACATTTTTTTCCAAAATGCTTACTTTATGTTATAAGTGGGGGGTCCGGAACATTTCGAACACCCTGTATAATTAAATTAGTGTTACAGAGAAAAAGATAATGCAAAGAATTATTACCGTGAAAGTTTAATTCATCTTTGTATTGCTCGTAAGCAGATACTCGATAGGCATGTTGAGTGACGGGATGTAGAGCTTACAAAACAGCCCATTCGAAGCATTGTTTGTCATCGTTAACGGCGTTCACGCAGGCTTTCTTTTTCTTGATATAAATAGGCAGATCGATGTAAGAGCTACCTCACATGGGAGTTTAACTTATTGGTGTTAATGACCAAGTTGAGAATTGTACGCAAGGACCAACCGGACTGTTGTTCTTGAAATTTTTCAATGTCTGAGTGGATTGGTTGCTGTACGTTTTTGACCAACCAGTCGTTCAATACCGTAGTCGAATAAATTGGAACTGTTTTTGTATTAAAATGTGTGACGTTCTAGATAGAAAGCCTATATTTAAATAAAATAAAACTTTTTCGTAAGGCAAAAATTGAAAACTCAAATGTGTTGATTACGATCGATTGGCCTAGATGGCGAAGGACCGCGGTCCGCTATGTAAACAGTATTGCGTCGCGCGGCGCGTAAACAAAACAAAGGCCCACAACATATATAAGGTAGCAAAAGTTACTCGACTGGCATCGCTTTTACACGATCAATCTAATCTTATCTTTTTTTGGTGCCTTTCCAGCGGATCCCCCAAACGAGCACTTATATTCTGGGGTGCACTTTGCCGATGCGGGTCTAAATATAAAAATCAACTCACAGACTTAGGATATGCAAAAAAGTTGTAAATTATATTTTGTATTTTTTAGTTATAGTATATTTTAATAAATTTAAATTCGTTATAATTTAAATAATAAATTCTTATTTTCATCTTTACTAACGGAGGCGGCTTTGGGGGGCATTGCGCACCTTCGAAGACAATCCTCACTAATACCTACAAAAAGTCGGAGTAGTGGCGGGTTGACAGGGAGCCTTACCTTCCCCTGGCCCATGCTACACTGGCCAACCGCTACAGGCGAGTGGGGATACTAGGCGAGGTTGTGGAAGCGCGTTTGTACACCAGAATTATCGGGTGCGCAGCGTTTGCTTACTCCATCGTCTCCACCGATTGGGGTATTCGGGTCCGATCACATTGAACCCGGTATTGCGCGAGTTGGTGATCCTTTCCGGCTGCACTCGCCTACGAGCACTTGCATTGAGGCCAAGTGCATTGCCAAAGGAGGACTCGAATACGATCAAGCGCGTCACAAATGTTTGATGTCCTGTGTTATTTCACCATCTTTGACGATAAAGAACTTGGCGGGCATGATGCAACTCTCAAAGGCGCCCTGAACCTCGTCCTAGCTGACTGCTATCTCTTCTTCTCGAGGAACTAGTCCACCTATTCCTCGTGGCTCTCGAAGCAGGTAAATCGTACTCGTAATGAGAGCTGTCGCGGCCTGCACCTTCTGTCTGTCCGCCACGGACAAACGAGAGGAACAAGCTACAGCGGTTGCTTTATTCAAAGTTTCCTCACCAAGATGTATCCATCTCTTCACGTCTTCAGCCTCAGCGTCGCCAGCCAGCCCCTCCTCAATTTGTATGAAATTGTAATTTTAGCTCCAAAAAATGTGGATAAAAAATTTACAATAAATTTCGTAATCGTATAGCGATACAGTCTACGGTATATTGAATCATTGACATAGCAAAAAACGATAATAATGAGCATTTAGTAAATAAAATTAAAAAATGACGCAATTATCGTGTTGCTGAGAATTTTAAATTGAAATAATAGTTTTAAAATAAAATAATGGTTATAAAAAATTATTTTCTGTAATTTGACTGAAAAAATAAATTTATTCAATTATATTGCTAAATCAATTGGGTAAATAAAGTTTCATATCATATAAAGGTAAAAAATGAGAAAAATGCAACAATTATTGTCTAGAATTCGTATACAGGGTGTTCGAAATGTTCCGGACCCCCACTTATAACACAAAGTAAGCATTTTGGAAAAAAATGTTAAATACAAAAGTTGTTAAGTTTTGAAGGTTGAACTAAATGATGACCTTGGATTTGTTATTCGTTATCATTTTCAAGATCATTTAAAGGTCATCTTCAGTTTTTTAAATAGGAACCCCTATTTTTTATTTCAGATTCTGAAAGAGCACAAAATTTTACATCTGGATATGTATCCACGTTATGGCTCAAAATGACCTACAGAGGTCATTTAGTGGTTAAATTATTATTTAGTAGCAGAAAGCCAAGAAATCCCGATTATTAAGAACTTTGGGTGTATTTGACGAAAAGAAAAAAAAAATTTCGTACTTTAATACTAAAGTACATAATTTGATTTTCTAGGACGAACTTTATGGTCACTTTAAAATTGGCCTTCATTTTTAAGGTCATTTGAAAGTTATCTTCAGCTTATTAAAAAGGGACTCATTTTGTATTCCGGATTCTGGAGGAGCATTAAATTTTAGGTCTGGAGATATGTACAATATCCACGTCATGGCTCGAAATGATCTACATAGTACACTTGGGGGTTATTAATTTCAAAAGCAAAATAATCTAACCGTTTTACATGAACAGTTTTTATTGCAATAATTTTTTGCAAGGGTTACGAGTTTCTACGCATGATTCATAGCATTTTCAGGATCGTTACTTGTACCTTAGAAGATTTTGCTCACTATTCTTTTTAGGAATCCGTTTATTTATAATTGTTAATTAACAATTGTTTACTCCTATTTACTTTTCTGTTTTCAAGAGTTAAGTGAAGTTCTCTTACTTCGAAATTCAGATAATTGTATTAATTTTCAATAATTGTACTTTTAATCGTAGTGAAAAATGGCACATCTTACTGAACGAGAAAGAATATCTTTGTTGATGATGCGAGGGTGGGGTGATCAAGACAGAGGTTACAAACAGGTACAGCGTTTATTCAATGAAACATTCAGAGTTGAAGAAAACAACCCTATTTCAAAAAGTACCGTAATTCGTACAATTAGACGTTTTGAAGAGACAGGTGGTATTAAAGATCGTCCTAAATCAGGTAGATCCAAATCATCGTCTAATGATGAAAAGAGCTTAGGCGTATTACAATCATTTATTGAGGACCCCCATTGCAGCATCAGACGTTGTGCACAACAGCATGAAATGGGAGCTGCATCTGTGCACAAAATTTTGAAACTCAACAAATGGCATCCTTTCAAATTAAAGTTGGTACAGGAATTATCTGAAGTTGATTTTGATAGAAGGGTAGAGTTTTGTGATGTAATGATGCAAATGATATCTGATGATCCTTTGCTCCTCAATAACATTGTTTTCTCTGATGAAGCCACGTTTGAGTTAAGCGGAACAGTGAACAGACATAATTGTCGATACTGGAGTAACATCAATCCACATTGGATGAGAGCAGACCACACGCAACATCCTGAAAAAGTAAATGTTTGGGCTGGCATATTTAATGGAAGAGTACTTGGCCCTTTCTTTATTGACGGTAATTTAAATGCTGCAATGTATGAAAACATGCTTCGAGACCAAATTATACCTGCTATACGGAATGTAACGGGTGGAAATCTGGACGAAATTTACTTCCAACAGGATGGTGCTCCTGCACACTACGGTATTCATGTTCGCCGATATTTAGATGCAACATTTCATGATAGATGGATTGGGCGGAGAGGTACAATTGAATGGTGGGGATACTTGAAGGATAAAGTTTATGTTATAAAACCACGTGACTTGGATGAATTACGCCAAAGAATCACTGATGAAATAGACTTGATACCTCAGCAAATCTTGCGAAATGTTGTTGCAGCCTTTTACAATCGGTTAGCACATTGCCAAACTGTTAATGGGCAACAATTTGAACAGTTGTTGTAAAAAGTTCCTGTCAACGACATTTTAAAAAAATTCAGTTTAGGCGAATAGTCCACTGTCTTGATTTAGTTAGCTGGGCCGACGATAGTCCTGCCTTAGCTGACTGGGCCGCTAGTGTTCTTGTCTTAGTAGGCTGGGCCGCCGATGGTCTTGCCTTAGTTGGCTGGATCACCCATGATGTTACCTTAATTAGTTGTACCTCCCGTGCCTGAGCAATAAGGCTCATTTTGATTAGACATTTTTTTATTTATCATTTTCCCCCCGAGGTATGTAGTTGTTGGGCCTAAGGCTTATTTTGATTAGACATTTTTTTATTTATCATTTTCTCCCCCGAGGTATGTAGTTGTTGGGCCTATGGCTTATTTTGATTAGACATTTTTTTATTTATCATTTTCCCCCCCAAGGTATGTAGTTGTTGGGCCTAAGGCTTATTTTGATTAGACATTTTGTTATTTATCATTTTCTCGCCCGAGTTATGTGGTTGTCTGGCCTAAGGCTTATTTTACGCCAGTGTCAATTACACCTTCTACAATCCTAATGCAGAATTTAGCGCTGGTGCAAAATGGAGAATTACAACTAGGAGGCTTAATTTGGAAAACTAAAGTTAACCTTCAAATGACCTTGAAAATCAAGGGCAATGTCAATTTAACGCCACCATAAAGTTTGTCTTGCAAAATCAAATTACTTTAGTATTGGTCAGATACGCTCAAAGTTCTTAATAATCGGGATTTCTTGGCTTTCTGCTACTAAATAATCATTTAACCACTAAATGACCTCTGTAGGTCATTTTGAGCCATAACGTGGGTACATATCCAGATGTAAAATTTTGTGCTCTTTCAGAATCTGAAATAAAAAATAGGGGTCCCTATTTAAAAAACTGAAGATGACCTTTAAATGACCTTGAAAATGATAACCAATAACAAATCCAAGGTCATCATTTAGTTCAACCTTCAAAACTTAACAACTTTTGTATTTAACATTTTTTTCCAAAATGCTTACTTTATGTTATAAGTGGGGGGTCCGGAACATTTCGAACACCCTGTATATAATATGTATAAAAGAACGGATGCAGGAAAGAAATAAAAAAACACTGGGGGACAGTGAATGAGCGCAACAAGTATTTTTCTATTTAGAAGGAGCATTTTCCAAATCCGATGCCATTGCTATATCTTAGCATTTGACATAAAAATCTAGGAAAATTCGTTAAGGAGGGAAGTGGAGTTACCCTACGGAACTCCTAGCAAAGGTTGAAAGAGAAACGAAAAGGAAAGTGCAGATTACAGCACTTTTCACTTTAAGTTTATGTTAATTTTTTGTTGACACTGCGCAGTAATAAAGCGCTAATGTCGAAAAGGACATAGCGTAGTATGAGAAGAAAAGGGAGAGAGAGTTGCCCTAAGGAACTCTTAGAAAATTATAAGAAACTTTGTTAGTAAAAATATTTTAGTTTATTTAAAAAAAAGTAATAATAAACTAAAATAAATACAAAAGAAAAATATTTACGTCTAAGCTTGTCCGGAATAGCGGCTCCACGGAAGGGATGGAGCAGCGATGTGACCACTGTAGAACGGCGAGCCGATGAGGCCCTAGGGTGTCACCTCGTTGACGGGAAATCGGCCTTCGATGGCCGCCTAATCGGGAAATATTAAATAAACAATAAAGGAAGTTGCTAACAAACAATAGCAATGTTAAACAAACGTTCATTTCTCATTTTAATACAAATAAATAGACTAAAATAATAAACGAAAAATTGTTTTATTAAACATAAAAATAAATTGTTAACCATTCTGTAATTCGTTATAGAAATTAAGATAGCCGATTTTCCGTCTACGAGGTGACACCCTAGGGCCTCATCGCCTCGCCGTTGTACAGTGGTCGCATCGTTGCCCCGTCCCTTCCGTGGAGCCGCTATTCCGGACAAGCTTAGACGTAAATATTTTTCTTTTGTATTTATTTTAAAAACTGGTGACAGCTACGGGGATTAATGGCAAACAACCGAAAATTGGCTTAAAAAAATATATCCAATAACGTTAAGTCTTTACGCATGCCTAACATACTAACAATAGTTATAAGTTTATTTTCAGCAATAGAATAGTGTGCGAGGTTCTTTTACATTTGCAGAATATTTTCAACGCACAATTTTTTCTATTCTAGACAAAGCTAAAATTATTGAATTTGCAGACGACATATTAACAACAAATATTAATAATAAAAACAAAATAAATCAGCTTAAAAGCAAAAAATTTAGAAGGAAAAAGATCCAAACAATTTAAATAAATTATTTCTAGTTTTAAATAAACAAAACATCAAAAGAGAGGTTTTATAAACAAATCGCATATTTAACACTACTCGTTTCTCGAGTTTTACATAAAAAAAAAGAAAAATTGAACAATTAATTTAAAAACTCGTTACACAATTTTGCAGAATAAACTCGAATCAAAAATAAATTCAACAAGTAAACATAACTTCTTTAACGTAAACACTTTGCACCGATTTCACACTAAAAACTAAAACTAAGTATACAAAATCCGCCTTCATCCGTGAGAAAATAAATCTTCAAGATGATGATTATCTAAACATATCTGTATTTTCTTCAATTTATTTAAATTCATATCCACTGCATTTTCAAAGTTGTTGGCACGTAAACAATCGCTGACATCTTCGTATTAGACCTCAAAAGTGAACAAATATGTTAACAAAGAAAATTGTTCTATAATAATAATTATCAATAAAATATATATAATATAAATCCAAATACATATATCAGATTACTTGTAAACACTTAAAACAGTTTGAGAGATTACCATACATTTTACTAAGAACAAACTAGAATATTTCAAATACATAATAATCAAACTCGCACTTAAGCTAACATAAATCATCCTATTATTTAGTTTCAAAAATTAGAACAACGCACAATAAAGTTCTTCCAAGAATTATAACGCTGAAACACAAATAAACAAGAGTTTTTAAATTACATCAATCTGCTTATTATATTTGAATTAACACTTGAAATCTAAAAGTTAGCGCTCAACAATTACTTAAAGTACATTAAAGAAAATCTTGTAGTAATCATCTAATTGAAACATATTTAAATAAAAAAACAATATATGATTATAAGTAGGCAAAATTCAAACCTAAGAGCAACGTTCAACACAACATAAATAAATTAAAAAATAATAGACTTTAAATAAAAAGTTGAAGGTTTTACATCTTATAGTTATGAAACTCGAATGAACTATCTACTCACATTTCTATTATTTAGTCTTAAATCAAAATCTTATAAAACATTTTTTGTTACTTATATCAAACAAGTAAATAAATATAACCTTGCACAAGACAAAATTTATCATTTGAAGCACCAAATAAATAACTAAAGATCTTCCATCGGCATCAAATTCATTTCAATCTGAAAAGAGAAAAATTTAACATTTACACAAAGCAACTGAAACTTTTTTTTTAATATTGATTGAACTTTAATTATCAAATTATACTTATCTAAAATTTTGCCGCACTAAAACTCCTTCTTGCAAATAGACTCCGTCTCATATACAGGGTGTTCAAAAATGAACTGGCACGACCAGTATATGCGTATATAATTAAATAAACTGCTCGATGTGCCGTCCACCACGTTCGAGCACCAATTCGGCGCGCCTCCTCAGGTTGCCAGTTGCTCGCCGTACAATCTGATTATCCGCCTCTACAGATGCGAACGCTGCATCAATGCGGCGGCGGCTCTCTTCTCTATCGCGAACCGTGTTCCTGTAAACGATCTCCTTAATATAACCCCACAGAAAATAATCCAGTGGGATTAAATCGGGAGATCGTGCAGGCCAGTTTATCGGTCCTCCGCAGCCAATCCACCGTCCAGCGTATACCAGGTCTAAATGAGCCCTTACAGCCCGTGTAAAATGTGGAGCTCCATCTTGCTGGAACAGCATGTTCTGACGGAGCTGCAACTCCAAATTCTCTAATAACCCTGGCAGCTGGTTCCTTAAAAAATCTAAATAGGCCGCCCCAGTCAACCGAGGGGGAAGATATACTGGCCCGATCTAAACAAAAATATTTCAATAATAATAGAAAATAATATTACAAACAATAAATACTTACAACTTGACCATTGATAATTCCGACCCAGACGTTAATACTCCAGCGGTGTTGAAAATGAACCACTCTGGTCAAACGAGGATTTTCGTCAGACCAGTAGTGGTAATTATGCTGGTTCATCATGCCAGACGTCGTCAAGGTGCATTTGTCCGAAAACAAAACATTTTCCAAAAAATGTTCATTCACTCGCAATTGCGCAAGCAATGCACCACAAAAATCCACACGGTGATCGAAATCTCCAGGTAACAAGTCCTGTATACGTCGGTAGTGGTAAGGATGCCTACCAGCATCTCTAACCACACCGTGCACCTGGCTGTGGCACAAATCCAGCTCCCGTGCAACAGCGTGAGTACTCGTAGTTGGAACGGCATCGGCAGTCGGTAGTCGGTTTTTATTTGGAGGCGCACCAGCGGCCCTTGCTCGGGAACGTGCTGATTCGCGCGTAGGCTGTAAGCCCATTGCGCTTTGCCTCCTATAGTTGTGGTGTGCATACTCCCTCCGACGAGTGTCTGCCAAAGCATATCGCCCCCACGTCTCCTAGTGTGCCGACGAGGAACGGCGGCTCCCTAGCAGAGGGGGGAGAAAATGTCTGCTGCAGGTATGCCCATGCCGTTCTACCGCTCCCAGGGTCGGAGGGGTATTGTGTGCCCAGCTCACCCACGGAGAGCGGGTGCACATCACAACTGGACTTTTTTCTTTTAACGTGGGATCCGAACCACGTGAGTTTTGATGTTATTAGACACTTGTAAACAGTGGTGTCTCTCAGTTTTTGGTGTAGACCGGGCTCGAACCAGGGACCTCCCGGTTACACGCCCGATACTCTACCGACTGAGCCATCGCCGCTCTTTCAAATGGATCGGCATAAAAAGCCAACAGAATTATTCCCTCCATTGCAGCATTGATAACTCCGCAAGGACGATCAATACCTTCAAGAGTTGGCATCACATTCCTGGTCTCCATAAAGCGATGGTACGCGTTCCGAATGGTATCCCGCGAAGGATGCTGACCCTGTGGCTAACGTTCACGATAAAGTTGGGCAGTGTGAGCAAGGACACCGTTGCACTCCATATAAACATAAACTATTTGCACATTCTCAATACGAGTATACGGAACACGCGCATGATCCATGGTGCAAACGGCAGTATCGTTTGCACGCGCAAAATGAGCTTTTATTAATAAACAAATGCATCGCGAATTTATTTCAAGGCGCTCGAGGTAGGACACACGCGTTCGAAGAAATGACGCTCGCTAGCAACAGCGTCCATTCGAAAAAAAAAAAAAAACGATACGCTTTTTGATCGTTTTTTTCATTTCTCTCTCGTAGATCTTTCGTTAAAAGATTCGCGAGAGAGGGCCGAGCCGTGTGCCCGCTTTTTCCCGCCGCTGAGATTAACGTTGAATAGCGGGCGCATCGGTTGGCTTTTCTTTCGGGGATCTTAGAGGAGAAAGATCCCTGCGGAAAAGCGAGCAGCGGTGCCGCGCACGTGTGCGTGCCGGCCTGTGCGTCGACGGGCCCGCGAAGTGGAGGGAGGACGGTCAAGCGTCGGAGCAGTGTCTAGGCCACTCCCCCCGCACGAGAAAGGCCCGTCCACTAGCACCCGTCTGCGCGCTGATTGGCTAATTATCGAAGTTTTTCAATCACCATTACTCGATAATTAACCAACATTATGGAAGATGGCAATAGGGAAAAAGTGTTTAGAATGTCATTCTAAACGCGGATATAATAGTCGTGTCAGTTCATTTTGGAACACCGTGTATAATAATTATTTATTAGACCAAATAAATCACAAAATCAAAATATTGCTGTTGGAGTAATATTAAGCCAAGGACCGATAGGAAAAGATTTACCAATTGCTTACACCTCCAGAGTTTTAAATTCCGCTGAAAAAAATTATTCAATAACCGAAAAGGAATGTCTAGCATTTGTTTAGGCAGTAAAACATTTTAGACCATACCTTTTCGGAAGGGAATTTATAGTTAAACAACATCATTTTGATAAAACTGAACCACAGGATATAGCAACATGATTAGAGCAACTACGCGATAGTACGAATAATCTGAAAATAGATCGAATAAGAATATCTCGAGTTCATGACGAAAAGAACATTTTACCCAAAAACCGATTAACCCATTAAAGCCCATGCTAAGACTGGTTGAGATAACGAAAAAGAAACTATGCTATCCTTTGCATAAGTGAAAAATAAAATATACGTATTTTTTCTTATGTCATTTTCAATTGTTTATAACAAATTATTTAAACAAATTACATAAAAATTCATAATTTTCAAAACCTATAAGCGGGAATCTATTCTGGAGGTAAAATCGAGACGAAAATCTATATGACACTTTTTTGTCAGAGTTCAATTAGTTATTGTAATGTAGGAAGAAACATTCGGCCTCCTGAGAGTGTTTCATAAAATCGTATAAAGTGAAGCTAATTATTGTATTTATCCATCAATATTTACATGCGTTATTGTAAATATGTTCGGTGGGATTGAATTATTGTTCATTGCCATGTCCTATTTTATGACTTTTGCAAACAGGTATAGAACATTTATCACAATACCATTCCATTCTTGTCTGACATGTTGAAATTCCACATTTCCTATGACTCCCATGTTTCATCACGTGTTCTTGGGATGAATGTTCACTCTGTTTCTGTCGTTTGGGGGGACGTTTTCGATAAACACGCAAACGCCGTTAAATTTAAAGAAGATCAAGTATTAGTAATTTGCGAACCTAAGTCTCATAAATTTGATAGTCAATATCACGGTCATTATACACTTTCTGAAATAACTGATCGAAATAACATAATTTTAGAAGACGACAACGGAAATAGATTTTTGAAACATCCTAACAAATTAAAATTATATAATATCTAAAAATTGATTACAGACGCGGCCAAAATGTTCATCACATTACTAACGAGCGTGCTATTTATCCAATCAGGATTCGCCGAAACCATCGTCGGATATACTGTGGGGAAGGAGGCCTCGATATTACAAGAATTTCTCTTCTAGACGTAGGAAATTGTGACATAGAACAACCGCGTACCGAAACGAAACAGGTCTTTGTACGCCTCATACAAAAAGCAAAATTCAGACTTATAGAGAACAAACAATGTAGAATTGAAATGTCGCGTACAGTATACTACTGTGGAATGCATTCACACATCTCACGATTAAAGCCGATGGTACTTACTGCGGCACGCAGTACTCAGTACTCACTTATTTATTGAGATAGAGCAGAAAAGAAAGAAAGAAATTGAGAAAATCTGGGAGGGTCATTACAAGCTGAAAAAGAGAAATAAATGTATATGTATATAACAGCGTCTTAGTAGCTCTAAAAAGAGCTGTTATCGGCGGTCGTCAACGGCGGCTTCGCTAGCCAGAGCTCCGGGAGCAAGCCCGCCAGAGCTCTTTTCAGCTCGGCTCGCCGAGTCCGACTGCCGCAGTCTGCATGCTTGCGCTTTATTTAAGGTATCGCAGCTAGCAGCGCCGATCGCGCAGCACCGTGCCGACGCCAGCTCCACACCTATCGCGTCGAAACCACTCGGCTTGCATAAATATATAAATTGCGGTACTTTGCGCAAAAATTTATATTATATATGCTACATGCAATGTTCTACATTTTGGCCTGGCTTTTTTAGAGCATTCAAGTGATTTTTTATGCTGTCTATTAATTTTCTCAAATCTGTAGGCGGCCATGCGTCAGTACCGGCGCATTATGGAGTCTTTCTATGTAATGAAGAAGTAAAGCTCGCTTGTTATCGTAGTGAGCGCATAAAGTTTTACACGCTTCTTCATAATCTTCTTCGATTCTGCTAACCTCGGCGATTAATATCTTGTTATCGTGTATAGTCCATCAAAATTTGCTAAGTTTATTTTTAGCAGATTAATGTCTATTATATGTAGAAATGGATTCGACAAAGCATTGTTACTGATATAATGGCTGCTCATATTGCTAGTGTTTCCCGAATTTTTTCTTCTACAATTTTCTACTAATGCCTAAGCTTTCCCCGTGATGGAAAAATAATTAATTTCAAATTGATCGTGATCACTTTCTTCAGATTCAATATCATATTTATTCGTTGTATCAGAGATGGCTATTTTTTCTATTTGTGATTGAATGTGATCATATATTTCTATTGTTCCATCCATGTTTCTTTACTAGCTATCCAAGATTCCATAATGGCGGCACCGTCAGTTTTTCTATTTGCTTCCAAATAGTTCGAAAAGCGCGTTAGTCCGGCCTTAACAGTTGCGTGTTTTCTTTTTAACTCCTTCATTTTGTACAATTAATGATGAAACCTAAATATGCTTATGGAGGGACAAGTGTATATGTGGAAATTAGAGACTTACTTTTTATATCACGCTGAAGTAGATTCGAGGGGAAGCACCGTCTACTGTGCTGACGCGCCGTTTAAGTGAAGGTACTAATCACGGCTATGGAAGTAGTCTTCCCATTCCAACGACACCTTGAGAGACTTCTTAGATTTTTATATCTTACTTCTTTTGGTGTAATTGATAAGAAACTATCCAATGTTCCAAATCACAATTCACCAATCACTATTATTTACTGTTCTTATAATTATTATCACTTCAATATATACACTGCCCAAGCTGTATTATCGTACTTTTACAATGTTCGTAATTAGGCACTTATTATTTATTCGGCTCAAAGGACTATGTTTTTCATTGAGGTTTTAATAATGACTCAACGCTGTGTTAAATACATTTAAAAACTATATATTTAGAAAAACATTTAATAAACAACAAAATAAGTAATATGGATAAATATAAGTGAAGTTATAAGTGCTCTGTCTTTATGTCAGAATCGGACCGATAGCTACCGAGACGTACCGGAGAATGAGTTGTCCATGCGTCCAGATGAGGATGACTGACCACGGTTTTTGCAGGGCCGTCGCCGCCGATCGTAGACAGGTCATTTATAACCTTAAATATGTAAGCCTGGGCCCTTTTCCTATCAGAGAGTTCTTTTCTCGGATTTGCTATATTGCTTCCCTAAGTTCAATTTCTTCTACTTAATCCTAAACAACTGTGGGAGAACTTGGAATGGTCTGGTCAAATAAATGCGATGGGTCGGCTAGGTACCGGAACGTTATGCGAAGCCACGGCTGAAAAGCTGGCTGCCGACCCTTGGTGGCACGTTGGCTGCGGGAGAACAGATCTGTTCGGCTGGGTCCTCCTGACGCCGCGGTGGTTGACGAGACTGTGAAGTCCCTTCAATTCGTTGCTTATCTGGTAATAATACGGCTGGTTCTTTTTTTTTTTTTCAACTGCTTTGTAAGTGCCCCCGAGCGGGCCAGCCTCTTGGCTTTTATAGGCAAGGATCGCGCGGGAATTAGGAATGCGCGGGTTAGGTTCTGACGCGCTTTTATGGCGCTGATACAATAAAGAGAGGGTGCGAGTTGGCTAGCCTGATTGGCGCGAGGTTCAGACAGCTGGCAGGTTTCAAATAAAAATAATATTTCAAATAGATTCCGTAACATTGTAGTGCTGTTAATAAATTATAATTTTTGATCTATTTTTACGTACATATGTTTATTTATGTATAATTTATATATATATAAAACATTGATTTTGTTTGAATCTGCAATTTTCCGCAAAATATCCGGGCATTATTTAATTCTATATACACTACTTTAATGAAATAATGTTTGGCTGTAATGAAGTTTTGTGAATAACATAACTATTTTTTACATTCTATTACAAAATAGTACATTACGATACAAGTGTTGCCACTTGGGGCATGGGGCACTTTACGGCACGCGTATCGTATACTATTTTATAGCACGTGTGACTTAAATTAGCCTAAAAATTACGTTACAAGCGTCTTTAATGATATAATTCAATGTTTTAATTTCTTTCTATGTAGAAATTTTTCACGTCTTTTATATAAATTCCAATAGAATCGTAAGTTGCACGACAGCAAATTGGTATCATTACCGCCAATAAAGTAAAGAAATAGCACGTAGCTTTCTTTTGTCGACTTTCGACGAGAAAGTCTTTATCTTTGTAATTCGAAAGCTGTATTTTGAATTTGATTCTGTGCTGATTTACAAATTTTTTCAAAATGATCGAAAACAGCGATAGTCCTTCAGAAAACGAATATAATGGCATTATTCCAAAAGAGATGGTTGAAGCTGCTAACAACATAAGTATTGATTTGCTACCGCCAAAATCTAAGCAAAATTATATTGCAGCGTACAATGAATTCAATAAATGGCGCAGAGAGAGAAAAACAAACTCATTTGATGAGATTGTTTTTCTTAATTATTTTGATATGCTGTCAAATAAATATTTGCCTAACTCTTTGCGGGCGACTTATTCAAAGTTTAACACAACTATCAATTGTTATGATCATATTGACATTAGTAATTATAAAAATTTACAAACATTTTTGTTTACAAAGGAAAATATTGTAAACAAGTGCAAGATTAATATAAGACGTTCATTTTTAGATTTGCGCAATTCTCTAAAATAGTCGTCGGCACCCTTCTAGAAAACGCTACGTACGCCACGGAAAAGCGTGCGGTACGAACGAATTTAAGGCACGCAGTGTTATAAAATCACTAAATTTTGCGAATTACAGTAAACGCGTAAAATAAATTAATTTCAACGCTTGTTCTACGGTCATAGTTAAATTAAATACAATGTATTGTATATATATAGTTAAATTAGTTTTGAAAAAAACATTCTAAAAATGCATATTGTTAATTACATATTAATTTTTCCCATCATGAAAAACAAAGAAAAGTAATTAAATAATGTAATTTTTGTTACATTTGTATGTATACAGAGTGGGCTAAAAGTACCGGAACGGAATTTTGGCGGAACGGAATTTGGTGGAATTGCCTAAAATACAATATTCTAAAAAATTAAAAATTGGAAAAATAAAGAATACCACCATATTTTTCATGCAATTCTAAATCCATAATATTTCTAGTAATTTTTCGATTAGATGCATTCTTTTCGAGAAAAAAATTGAAGTGTTTGAAAATGTTTAAATATTAGAGAATTTTTTTCTCAGAAACTATGCGTTTAGTTAAAAAAGTGTTAAAAGCAATTTTGATTCAAAATTCTGTGCTCTTTCCGAATAAGGTGTCAAAAATAGGGGTTCCCATTTGAAAAAACAAAGTTGACCATGAAATGACATTCAAGGTTATGGTCAAGGTCATGATCATTATCACCGTCGAATAGCCAAGAAAAAATCCTATATCTTTTGTTTTAGGCTTTTTCTCCTAAAATACAATCCCGCCGAGTTATTTTGCCGTTCCGGTACTTTGGCCCACCCTGTATAATGAAATAATTTGTATAATTTTTTTTCGTTTCAAAGTCACGTTTTGAACGCCCGGTTTCCGACACGCATCTCACCGGAATGAATAGACGTTCTGAAAAGAACGGGCCTATATGTATATAGCCCAGCTATGCCGTCGACTTTCTTTTACTATGATAAAAGAAAGTAACGATCATTCTCCGATTACATAAATGTTTCTCTGAAATAATATAATTTTTTAGATCGTTTAAGCTTCTCTTATTAAAGCAATATTCTATGAATCTAAAATTTTATAAAATAATAGTTTGTTATCTAATAAGAAGCAAGTATCAGTTGGTTTTTTGATATTTCATTTATGTTCTTGGCTACAAGCAAATCAATTGATTTTCGTCTGCTATAATATGGCGCAAAATAATAATTTTGAATCGTCCTTCAGATCCTCTTCATTCATGTCATATTTTGAAAGATTTATTTGTATGAAATATACCGTATTGATTTGCCTAAATGAGATATCGATGTTTTGGCACAAATTTTCCCTTAATTAATACGCATTTAATTTCTTCTTTTTCTTAATATATAAACAAATCAGATTTCTATCTCATAATATTATTATGTTTTTTGGATTTTTTAAGTTTTATGTAGAGAAAGCTTGACATAACCATTAAGAGGATGCCTAACTTAATTTTCGCGCTCTACTATACCGACGATTCTCTATGTTCTTTTCTAACCTCTAAGGCAAATTTGGTTTTTCAAATAATTTTGAAACGGCTTGCTTAATGGCAGTTCTGTTTGTATCAAAATATTATTTATAATTCGTAGAATGTGCGTAGACTTCTTTTCTGGCTGATTTCATTTCCTATTGCTAAAAATACTGGCTTATTTTTCAATTGGAATTGAAAAATAAAAAGTGTTCTTTATCTCTACTATTGTTCCATGAAAAATATCTTAAAGATTTATTTATTTGTTCACTTACCATAGGTTTTTTTCTAGTACGATGAATTATATGACACCAGACCAGGCTTAAATTACTTTTCATAACTTGCACCTCAGAAGTGACGGATTACTTTTCTGAAAAAAATAAGAAAAAAATTATTGTAGACATTTAAGTGCAAAATTTTAGGCTTAAAAATAATATTTTGCACTTAAATGTCTACAATAATTTTTTTCTTATTTTTTTCAGAAAAGTAATCCGTCACTTCTGAGGTGCAAGTTATGAAAAGTAATTTAAGCCTGGTCTGGTGTCATATAAGTCATCGTACTAGAAAAAAACCTATGGTAAGTGGACAAATAAATAAATCTTTAAGATATTTTTCATGGAACAATAGTAGAGATAAAGAACACTTTTTGGGCCCTAATTGTGAATAAATACCTTCAATTATATGAGTACTTAAAGTGTAAAAAGTTCTAGGATTCAAACGTGATGCATAAAATCTTCATAGCTATTATACTGAAAAGTGTATTTTTTTCAATTTAACCCAGGCTGGCCCCCTTAAGAAAACATGTAGTAATACTTATTCACCAAAGGAGTAAAATAAGCAATTATTCTATAAGAGGTTTAGTGAAGGAAATAATGATTGAAGGGAGTAATTATCTGTTACTCCTGAGTTGCATCTACAACTTTTTATGGAAACTTAAAAACTTGCTCTTATTTTACTTATTTTATTATATCTGTTACTATAATTTTTAAAAATCAAAAAAATTATTAAGTGGCATTGTCTTTTTAATTTTGTGGATTGATCAAAATAGAAGAGCTAAATATTTTGTGACAATCCTACACTAGCAGACATAAGTGTTTTAATCGAATTTTTATATCTTAGATTATTTTTTGAGAATATTAACTTTGATTGCGTTTTTTTTAGACGAAACAAATAGATTTTCGATCTTTTTAGTAGTTGGATTTAAAAGTACTCGATGAGACAAAAAATTTGCGTCGTATTAGGTTTTTTCAATTATTAGAACGGGAGTTATCGTCGTATTCCGCTAGCGAAAATCAGCATTGGTTAAAAATTATTCCTATCTCTTCTCTTATTATATTAAAATCATAACTTTTTCCGATCAAATGTGCATACCTTTTTTTAAAATGGCTTTTTTATAGGAACGCGGATCGGAATTGAACCGGAATTGGAATGTACGTAAAGCAATTTCGTCAGTGGTCCATAAAATCCTTTAATATATTTACTATTGTTTTTTTATCTTGTATTTTTTCTACATATAATTTTGTTATCATAATTTTTGTTATCATATTTTTTGTTATCATATGTTCACGTCACCTTTTGTCACTTACGAATGGAATGACAAACCCGGGATGAATTATCTTTTTAATGCATTCAGTTGCAGAGTGCACTTTTCCCCAAATGCATAAAAATGCATTTTTTCCAAAATGCATAAAAATGCATTTTTTCCCAAAATGCATAAAAATGCATTTTTATTCAAAATGCATAAAAATGCATTTTTATTCAAAATGCATAAAAATGCATTTTTTTTCAAAATGCATAAAAATGAATTTTTTAATCTGCAGTAACACTTTCTCTCTGCATTTAACGGGCTTGAGACCGTCGCACAGAATCATTTATACGGCTGCATTAAAAGTGTATAAGCGACCACAATTTTTTTTTTAATTTTATTAAATATTATTTATTATTGGTTTTAAATATCCGTTATAAAATCCGTTGCTGCTATATGTTTAAGTATGTTTATCTACATTAAAAGCAATTCTATGCTTTCAGCACACGGCACTAATTTATTTGCATTACACTCATTATAGACTATTTTGTTGTTCTATCATTTTTCTATTTTAAGCGCTACAGATTGTAACACCCGTTGCTGCTATGTTTTAAATGTTTTAACATTAACTATGAATCAAGTGCGCGATGCGCTCGCGACTAAGTTTCCATCTTAAATTTCTCATATAAATCACAATTCTCTCATTAATTTACGTTTACGTATTGCAGACTTGAGAATACAAGTTATGTATAAAATAATTAAATTTTTTTGCTATTATATCATATTTTTTTCTATTTTAAGCGCTACAGATTATAAAATCCGTTGCTGCTATATGTTTAAATATGTTTACCTATATTAAAATTTCTATTTTAAATTTCTCATATAAATCACAATTCTCTCATTAATTTACGTTTACGTATTGCAGACTTGAGAATACAAGTTATGTATAAAATAATTAAATTTTTTTGCTATTATATCATATTTTTTCTATTTTAAGCGCTACAGATTATAAAATCCGTTGCTGCTATATGTTTAAATATGTTTACCTATATTAAAATTTCTATTTTAAATTTCTCATATACATCACAATTCTCTCATTAATTTACGTTTACGTATTGCAGACTTGAGAATACAAGTTATGTATAAAATAATTAAATTTTTTTGCTATTATATCATATTTTTTTCTATTTTAAGCGCTACAGATTATAAAATCCGTTGCTGCTATATGTTTAAATATGTTTACCTATATTAAAATTTCTATTTTAAATTTCTCATATAAATCACAATTTTCTCATTAATTTACGTTTACGCATTGCAGACTTGAGAATACAAGTTATGTATAAAATAATTAAATTTTTTTGCTATTATATCATATTTTTTTCTATTTTAAGCGCTACAGATTATAAATCCGTTGCTGCTATATGTTTAAATATGTTTACCTACATTAAAAGCAATTCTATGCTTTGCAGCAAATCGCACTAATGTTTTTTGTATTACACTCATTATAGACTATTTTATTGTTCTACTTTTTTTTTCTATTTTAAGCACTACAGATTGTAAAACCCGTTGCTGCTACGTTTTAAATGTTTTAACATTAACTATGAAACAAGTGCGTGATGCGCTCGCGACTAAGTTTCAATCTTAAATTTCTCATATTAAATCACAATTCTTTCATTAATTTACGTTTACTTATTGCAGGCTTGAGAACACAGGTCATATAAAATAATTTTTTTTTTTAATTTTTTCGTATAAGATTTTTTTCTATTTTAAGCGCTACAGATTCTAAAATCCGTTGCTGCTGTATGTTTTAAATGTTTTAATATTAACGCGGAATCAATTGCCCAATAATTTAACAAAAAATTCATATTAATTAAAATTAAATTAAAAATTCCTAAAATTTCTAACCAATCATGTTCACGCATTACAAGCTTCAGAACACAAGTCATATGAAGTAATTATATTTTTTTGGTATCGTATCATACTGTTTACTTTTATATTTTTATTGTTATATTTTTTATATTTTAAGCGCTACAGATTATACAGTCCGTTGCTGCTATGTTTAAATGTTTAAAATATTATTTAGTATTTGTTTTTTCAATTCTATCATTGCAAAATTTTATTGGCTCATTTTTATAGTATTTCTGTATATACAATATTTTTTGTATAAATGTCAATGCCTTCATCTGTTTGTTTAATATTTTTTACTGTTTTTACAGGTATACAAACTTTTAAATTATTTTTGCTCATTACTCTTGATAGAGCTACGTACAGTTGGCCATGACTAAATACTGGTGTTGGTAAATATATTCCTACTTTTTTAAAAGATTGTCCTTGCGATTTATTAATAGTCATGGCATGTGCAAGTCTTATCGGAAACTGTCTTCTGGTCATGCGAAATGGAATTTCTTCAGGAGATGGTGACAAATTTATTCGCGGTATTATTACGTGTGATCCACTTTTATTACCAGTTATAATTTTTGCTAAAATTGTATATTCTTTTAATTGTTCTATTATTAGTCTCGTACCATTGCATAAACCATTATTTAAATTTAAATTTCTCAATAACATTATAATTGAATTTTTTTTTAATTTCAATTTATGTTGCGGTAATCCATTAGGAGTTAACGAGTTTAGAAATTCTATTGGAATTATGTTTGCTAAATTTTCATTATTATCGATTTCTGCTGTGTCAATGCTTAAATATTCGATTTGTGGTACAGGTATTCGATTAAGAATTTCATTGTTAATTTCAATAACATCTACATTTCTTGGAGCTAAAATAACACTTTCATAAAAACTTTGATCCTTCGTGTTTATTACATTTCCAAAAATGTCATCTATAATATTTCCATTTGATATAATTGTTTTCGGGATTTTTATTATTTCGTTTTCTCTTTCATATTTAGTTAAAAAATTACCATTGCCTATATTCAATAGCCAAGATTTAAATTCGTTATCATTTTATTACGTTTACTTATATTTTGTGATCTAACTTCTTAAATTTTAAACTATATATATATATATGCTATCAAAAATTAATATAAAAAAAAAGAGTTTTTGACAAATTTCGAGTAGTCTCTTTCTTTAAAATTGGCTTTTCATGAACGACTGACGCATTTTCTTTAAGGACATTTCAATTCCGGTTCAATTTCGGTCCCATACTTATAAAAAAGCCATTTAAAAAAAATAAGCACATTTGCTGGATAAAAAGTTATCATTTTAATAACATTCTTTAAAAAAAAATGAACGTCTGATTTACGTTCATTATCAAATGCATTACAATTTGTTAACACTTACAATTAGTATATGTAATACTAACAAGATTACCAATTAATTGTTATTAATAATCATTTATACGTTATTTAATCATTTTTAAATAATTACTGTCGTATTTTAAAACCTCAGATCATCCTTTAAAATGATCTATTCAACCAACCGAGCGAGGGAGGATTCACTGCCATAAACTGTTATAAACTGTTATAAACTGTTATTACAGTCTAAAATCCGACCTTTATCAACAGTTATAAATAGATTGAAACTTTTTTTAAAAATTGAAATAAATAAATATATACTATTATTAATTATTATTTGATAGATATTATTTCCGCCTAGGAATATACAAAATGTAAGTTGATTGACTGGAATAGACCGCAATTTGGCATTTCATTTATGCCTAAAGTATAATTTTTAGTTGGTCCAGTCCAAATGATTTAAAAATAAAAAAAAAAATATTAAAATTATATGCAATTAAAAGTTTCTAATCATTTTATATGACTTTAAAGTAAATAACTATTAAAATTATCTGATATTATAAGTTTCTAATCGTTTTTTTAAAATATCCAATCAAAAATATCAAATCAACCGACCGAGCGTTAGCGAGGGAGGAAACACTGCTAGTTACTAATTAATTAGCTAAAAATTAGTTAAAAATGGATTTTTAGGTAATTGGTCGAGCCTTTAAATTAGGCCACTCTTAATTTTTTAAAAGTAACATTGCTTAATGAGTCTATAGAAACTCTTCTTTGCTCATTTTATGAAAAAATTAATATTTGACATCCTTCTTTTGCGGCGTCTGAAATGAATATTGATCGAATTTTAGAAAATTTAATTTTGCCTTCCTTAAAGAAGAGCTGCAGAAATAATAGAATAAAAATTATAATATTTCTAATAAAAATTACTAAGTAACTTTAGATCGGGAACTACATTTGATTTTAAAGAAAAAGTGCTATGTCACTTAGTAAATTTTAATATTTAATCAATATGTAATAAATATAAAAAACGAGAAATGCCTATTTTATTTTTTTTTTTTAGTTCAGATTTTCGCAGTTTTTCGCACCGCGAGCGACAAGTTCTGTGGATATTGTAAGAACCTTAACAAATTTTACTACATAACATAGGGAAACTATTAGATATTGATGAATAGAGTACATTTTGAAAAGTTACTTAGTATAATATATTCAGATGCTAACAAAATTTAAATTATTTTTAATAAATTTTACATAATTACTGTACAAATACTATTAGTTCAAATGTTTGCTAAGAACATTATCTAATCGAAACTAAAATAAATAGTACATTACTTTACAAGGGACGAACGACGATCATTCTGCCCGGCGCAGTGATTGGCGCCTAATTCGCCGGGCATGATATCATGTGAAGTATACTATTTTTCTTACTATCCGGCAGGGTTGCGTGATTTCAAATACTTTTAGATTTAAAATCGACTATGAATTAAGAAATCATATTTATTTATGATTTGATTCGTGAGACAAATAAGAAATCAAATTTATTTGTGATTTGATTTGTGGGACAAATAACAAATAGAATTTATTTATGATTTGATTCGTGAGACAAATAAGAAATCAAATTTATTTGTGATTTGATTCGTGGGACAAATAACAAATAGAATTTATTTGTGATTTGATTCAAGCGACAAATAAGAAATAAAATTTATTTGTGATTTGATTCGTGGGACAAATAACAAATTAAACCATTAACTAATTAATTTTTAAAGAATTTTTTGCTCAAATATATATGTTGCGTTAAACGCGACTGAAGAGCAACTGGTCAAGTACTTTTTGAATTGCAACTAGACCTTTTTGAGCGACTGGAATTTTAGACAAAATTTGTAAATATCAGGGTTCTCATTCATTAGACTAAATGTTCTGCTTTTGCTTGAGTATCATTCTAGAGTCAAGCAATAAAACAAGTCGTCGGTAAGAAATAGCGCGCTTAGAAGGTCAAAAAGAATTTTTCTTAAGCCAACTTAAAAAAAAACATTTAAAATTAATTAATTTATTTGTTTTTAATTAATTACATTTATTATTTGAGAGTCGAATCAAATCGCAAATAAATTTTATTTCTTATTTGTCGCCTGAATCAAATCGCAAATAAATTATATTTCTTATTTGTCGCTTGAATGAAATCGCAAATAAATTTTATTTTTATTTGTCGCTTGAATGAAATCATAAATAAATTTGATTTCTTATTTGTCCCACGAATCAAATCAGAAATAAATTTGATTTCTTATTTGTCACTTGAATCAAATCACAAATAAATTTTATTTCTTATTTGTCGCTTGAATCAATTCACAATTAAATTTTATTTCTTATTTGTCCCACGAATCAAATCACAAATAAATTTGATTTTTGGATTCGTGAGTTCATCAATTCAAAATCATGCAACCCTGCTATCCGGCCGAAAATTTGTGATTAATTAACAATATTTAACACAAAATGTGCACACGAGCGGTATCAGTCTGCTTCGAGATCGATGACCATGCTTAACATGCAGCGCCATCTCTGTACAAAACTACTGTGGTATACAGATAAAATTTTCCTTCCTCCTATAATGTATGTATAACGTCTCTGTCTGATAAGTTAAGTAATTAATAATGAGCGAGGGGATTTAACATCCGCTAACAGTTACAACCCGAGCGAAGCGAGGGTTGTTGGTTAGCGGATGTTTAAAAGCCCTGAGCTAAAACAAACACCCTTTTTCAAAAATTAACTAACATTAATTCATTACACCCAGATTATTAATTTTTTAACAATAACATTACAGTTTTAATTTTTTTTCAGCCTAGCGGGAGGAAACCATAACCTTTCCTCCCGGCGCCCGATCGAAAAGGTTACGATTTCCGCCTTGCTAGGCCGAAAAATAGTATACGCAACATGAGAAGTAAAAAAGAATGCCTCAGATCACACATTTGTCACCCTCGCCTTCGGCTCGGGTGCCAATTTCCGTGTGATCTGGGACCATTTCTATTTTACCTCCCTTGTTACGTAATATACTATTGTACAAGATTGAAAATCTAAAAGCGAGCACGTGTCCACGTTTTTGAGGTTACTACTTTTACAGAGTGTACTGGCAATACTGGCATTTAAATTCGAGTTGGAAGCTTCCTCCCGCACGAATAGATGGCGCGCAAAAGCGGACGAATTTTCGCGTTTCGGTTTACATGCGCAGGGAGGAACGGCAAATTTTCGGCCAGGGTAGTAAGAAAAATTATTGAAACTGTTATGAAATAGGCTATCGTATCAATATGAGTCCCGATTCTAATGCTACTTAATAATTATTTCTACAATTGTAATAATTTTATTAAGTATTTCTCTCAGTGTAGTTTTGAAAAATATAGATAAACGATCGTGAAAAAAAAAAGAAGGCACATTCAGCTGCGGTCAAAGACGAATTTATTTTATTGATCTGATCGAAGATCAAAACAGTACTTGAGCGACGCAAAGCAGGCAGGCAAAGGCAGAGAGGAAAGGAGAGGCTAAGCATGCGAGCAAGAGGCAAGTCATCCTCAAGACTTTGTCGAGCTCTCCACGTGAAGCATTTCCACGAGAAGAGTACGCGGACTACCCTTGAATTCCTATTCACGGTTGAACTGACATAGCAGGGCATTGCCTAGCTAGCGAATGCCGCGGAAAGTTGTTTGTCTCTAGCTAGCGATCCAACTTGAAAAGTTGCACCAGGAACTTGAATTAAGCGTCAAAGTGAACGTGCAGTTTAGGCTTACGATACCAGAGTGATACTTTCTTTGCCGCTGTAGACGGGACCGAATTGAGAAATGCCTCCCTTCCCCCGACATCACGGTGAATTTAATTAATTCAATTTAGCATCCATCCATCATCCCTTGCGTTTTTGCCTTAACGAGAGGGTCTGTCGCTTGTGATAGCACTTTGATGACGAGCAAAAGAGCGAGCGGCTCGATTATATCGACACCTGCCCCTCGGTCTTCACAACTTCCCCATAGTCATTTAAGCGTACCGGAGCTGCAGCCGTTGGCAACCTCATTGCCGACAAAGCCCTTTGCGTTGAAAAACGGCTTCATCCGCCGGCTCTGCGCAATCGGTCAACAAAAAGGCACACGTAAAGAAAATCGCCACTCCTCGCCAAGTTTAAGGCTCTAATGTCTAGAGGGCATGTCCCCATGTAATGACGTCCTTTCAGCCTGTTCCGCAGCGTAGCTACGTCGAACGATAACTAAGCTTACTCCCACTGCTATCCGATACTGATAATACTAAGTATTTCAATCAGAATAAGCTGATCTTTTAAGTAACGAAATACCATCCTTTTGTGTTGTTCCTGTACCACCCTCTCCAGGCAAGCTGCATCTTTATACTTATCTTTATATATTTATCTACTAGGATCAAGTTTCACCTTTTTTATTATTTGCTATATCTTTGGCTCAAATACATTTTTTACATTGCTAATATGCTATGCGTTATTTCGACACTATTCAATAAAAATGTTTGTATATATTTTACTATATAAATTTTACATAAAACGAAATAGGCACAGTATGCATACTAGGAGACTATTGATCTTTTTTTTCGATCTTTGTACTACATTCTACACAGAAAGAAAAGTTGTAGAAAAAAATATAATCCCCAGTACGCTAGGTATAGACTCGAATTTCACTGATTAATTGCTATATGTTTATTAAAAACTACAAGTAGCATTGTATAAAAATTACAATATCGTATAGTTAAAATTGTCCACGTAAAAAGTGATATACGAATTTGGAAATTACAATTACGATTACTGTAAGATTTCTGAAAATTTTTGAAGATATCCACCCTTTGCGGAATACTTTTTTGTTCAAGTGTATTTTAATCAAATTTGGTATACAGGGGTTTTTAGGGTCGCGGATTGCGAATCTGAGATTAGTCTTGCGAAATTCAAAATGGCGGATCCAAAATTTTGAATTTTGCAAACCTAACCTCAGATTCGTGAGCAGCGACCCCAAAAAGTCCAAAAGCCATTTTTTAATAATATTCAATTTGTTATTAACAAATTATTAAAAAATTAAGTTAAATTGCACCCGTGTAAAAAAAAGTCTGGCCATAGTCTGGCAATAGTCTGGCCATTGAAAGTCTTGGAAAAGTCTGGCTAAGGAGACTATCCCAAACTTTTCATTAAAGACCGGCAAAATGTCTTGCTAAATGTCTACCATATATCGCTTGACCTTTAGCTAGACGTTTTCCCGTACTTTTTTTCTCTTGATTAGGCCCGCATAAAAAAAAAATTCATAAAAGAAAAAACTTTACTTCTACATTTTTACTTTTTGCTTTCAAGGCTAACGTTTAGCCAACTGAGCTATTTCATTGTTTTTATTAAATGACTAAATTCCAAATATAACGAAATTTGGAAGGTTAGGTCTAATAATTCTAATGTTTTAACCTTAATTTAATTATTTAATAAAAACAATTAAATAGCTCAGTTGGCAAAACGTTAGCCTAGAAAGCAGAAGTACGTGGGTTCGAATCCAGATAGAAGTAAAAATTTTTTCTTTTATGACATTTTTTTTTTATGCAGGCATAATCAAGAGAAAAAAAGTACAGAAAAATGTCTAGCTTTAATGAAATTTTAAAGTCTGGGATAGTCTCCATAGCCAGACTTTTCCAAGACTTTCAATGGCCAGACTATTGCCAGACTATCGCCATCCTTTTTTTTACACGGGCATCCTTGTGTATATATTTCAACCCTACAGTGACGTGAAAATGCAAACTCCCCATCGAAAACTATTTTTATAGTCTAATACACGGTGTTCAAAAATGAACTGGCACGACCAGTATATCCGTGTTCAGAATAACATTCTAAGCACTTTTTCCTTTTGGCATTTTTCGTAATTGTGGCTAATTATCGAGTTATGGTCAATCGAAAACTTCGATAATTAGCCAATCAGCGCTCTAGCTAACGCTGGTAGGCGGGGTTTACTCGAGCAGCATGGGCCACGCGGGGAGAGTCATGCGGGGTTCATCGTCAAATCGAGCGCTGATTGGATAATTATTGTAGATTTTAATTAACAGTAACTCCATAATTATCCCAAATTCTGAAAAATGCCAAAAGTGAAAAAGTGCTTAGAATGTTATTCTAAACACGGATATACTGGTCGTGCCAGTTCATTTTTGAACACCGTGTATTTAAAACACATCCAAACCTTCGAGATATAATCTCGAAATCGCATCATAAGTAGAATTTTGTAAAAACACGTGCTGTAGTTTCAAAGCGAAGATAAAGAGAGAGAGATATATATACAGTGACGTAACCTAACGTGTAAAAGCAATGCTGCCAACTTACAAAAACAATGCTTTTTACTATTTTTAAAAGTAAAATTTGCTCAATGCATGGTAATCATTATTGAGGACGTAAATTACTATCGAGAATAGTAATTTTGGATTTGTATATTAATAATTAATATTAAATATATTAAAATTTTTTACAAATATGTTAAAAGATTAGACAGAGCAAGTATATCATACCCTTACTATTTTGTATAGTAATTTTTCCTACTTATGTATTAAATTTTACTTCAACATTTTTCTCAGTGTATTTGTCACTTTTCTTGTTGTCACCTCTGTTTTTACGCACGGTGTTCTGCAACCACGAATATCAATAAAATGAGCATGGCGACAGATCTCCAGGAAATACGAAGAAACAGGAAAAGCGAGAAATAAAATAGAATTGATAAAGAGTTCATGAAGTTTCCTAGAACATAAAAGAATTTTAAGGAAGTAAATTTAAGTGAAAATAATTGAATTGTGAACACCGAGCAAAACAAAGAAAGACTAGCGATCACTGAAGACAAATTGTACGTGATTAATCATGGTTCTTTCGGTGTATGAGTTCAAGACTTAGAAACATGTTAATGGTACTAAAAAAGATATGAATTTAGGGCTGAAATTTTCTTTAAGTCTCATGATGAATCAAATTCAATTTTCAGTAATAAACAGCTGCAATAATATAACCTTGAGACTTTCATCCCAGATTATAGGAAAAATAGAAAAGGCGTTGTAAAAGTATTTTTTATTGAATTGATGGAGAAAGAAATTCTTCAAGCATATAAGTCAGAACTAGCCCCGAGGAAACAATCTTATAAAATACTATAAAAATATTCAAATTTTATAAAATCCGATAAATTATTTATTGGTTTCTATGCGGTTTTTGCACCGTTTTATGGAGTTTTATAAGACCCTTTCAATAGGGAGCAGTTGAACCGGTTCGAAGACTGAAAAGGAGAAACAGAAATGTAGAAAATGAAGAAAAGAGGATTCCAAGTGCATTCCTACAAATTGCATTTGTAAGACAAACTCTTCATAAAGAGGTGACAATTTGCTTTGTTAAAAGTAAAGTAGAACTATATGTTGCGTCGCCTATACAATGCTACTCGTGCTACAAGTTTGGTTACACAAGTAATGCATACAGGAGTAAAAAGTTATGCATAATGTGTGGAAAAGAAAGCCATGAAATTTAGCGATATGTCTCAGTACCATCGATCATGCTTTACTATTGCACATCAGAGAACCAATACTATGATGGCATATGACAACTTCTCATTTGTTAAGCCAAAAAGTATGTAATTCCTTCCACACATTCTTCCTAGTCAAAAAAACAAAGTAAAAATAATATCACATAAGTCATAGTTTAACAGAAAAAAATAATATCGAGAAAAGGATTTTTTAACAGATGTATGCATTTTATCCGCCATTTTGAAGAAAAATACTCAAATATAAAAATTTCCTGTTAAAGTTCAACTATTTTGTGCACTCATGGTTGAAGACAGATTTCGATATTGATGGATTTTTAACTGGAAAAAAATTCATGAAAATTTTTTTTTTTAATTTCATTAATTTTTTATAAACTATCCGCCATATTTATTTTTGTAAACAAAATTTTTTAATTTTGGGCCCGGATTCGGATTCAACACACTCAAAAACATAAGAGACGGTATCTTGAATCAATTCACTGTTCCGTTTTACAAATAAATTTTGCTATCAAATATAGGTCCAGAAAATGACGTCTGGTCGTTAATGGGTTAATAACCATTATCCACTCTTCATAAAACTAAAAGAAATAAACAAAGAAGCCACTAAACGATATAATAACAATAGAATAAATTGTAGAAAATTACGGAGTATGTTGGGTTCTGAAAGTTGGGTTGAAATATATCAAACAGATAATCCTAACACTGCGATAAACAGCTTAATTGACAAAATACAATACTGCATAATACAGGTAGAAGAAAAAAACTAAACAAATATTCCCCAAGAAAAAACTGGATAATCAAAGGAATTATCAAATCATGCCACACAAAAAAGAAATTATACAATAAAATTTGGAAAGAATATCCAAACAATAATACAAAAAAGACTACTTATAAAAATGACGTAAAAACTTTGCAAAAAAAATTAATAAAACAAAAATAGATCGCGACAAAAAAAAAGTTGAGCAAAATTTGAATAATCAAAAAAATCTATAGAAATTTATTAAAAATAAAATAGAAAATTACCTAATATGAACCCTAATAGCATTTTCATACACCCAGTAAAATAAATATAATCAGCCCTTTAAAATACATCTTCAATCTGTGCATTGACAAAGAAATCTGGTTGCGGAAATAGGGTCAATGCACAAGTCAAATGAAAAACACCCACAAAATAACTACAAACCAATGCCTTTGATATCAAACATAGCAAAAATGCTTGAAAAACTAAGACATAAAAGAATGATCGATTCTCTTCAACGATTGATTGATCTTCATTGAAAATAAACTACTATTGAATAGACAATATGATAAACTTGTTCTTAATTTGTGATAGATTTCACAAAAGTGACCCAATAGCAATTATTTTTCGAGATTTAGCAAAAAACTTACGATACTGTGTACCATGAAATATTACTTAAAAAATTATACAATAATGGTATTAGAGGCGAAACATTCAATCTAATAAACTATGTAAGTAATAGCAAGCAAAGAGTAAAAGTTAATGTTAAAATAAGAGAATATAAATAATCAATGTAAGAGTACCTCAATCTAGGCTATTACAATCTAGGCCCGCTACTTTTTATAATCTATATAAAAAATGTATTAAATGAACTTCCAAAAGATACCATAATATCAGCCGTAAATAGTGGAGTGGAGTGAAGAAGAAGGTTGAAGTGATGGAGGTGAGTGCAGAACAGAGGAGAACAGAGAGTCGACGAGCAAAACGAGCCGCGCAGTTAGGCGCACCTCCATCGAAGCTCGGCGGGGGGGGGGGGGGGGGTGAGTAGAGACCTAAGAATTGGAGCTTGTAGTTCGACATCCTCGGGGATGATGTCCAGCCTAGGAGGGGGGAATGTAACGGGGTGCGTCAGTGAGAGAGAGAGAGAGATAAAGAGAGAGGGGGGAGGATGGATGAAGTGCGAGGAAGACAAAGATGATGCGGGAACATAGAGGAGGAAGAGAGCGGAGAGGTGGCATGCGCGGTGAAGCCTGGGTTGCCAAGTATAGGGGGGGGGGGGGGAGCGACGGACCTAGCGCGTGTCGTAAGCGTATAACCTTAAACGCACCGCGCTCTCTTGAGGTTCGGCATCCGATTGGCCGACGCCCGCCAAATGAGAAGGGCGAGTGCAGCACGAGAGGAGGCGTGCGAACACCCGCTGGTGCCGACAATCACGGCCTTCACCGACGCAAGACCGATCGAGGGCAGCTTGCCCGAGGAGGTGGCAAGGAGCACCGGCCAGGAAGGGCGAGCCCTATCGGTAAGTGTCACGTGTTGAGGATTTTCTTCTGCGGAATAATCCGAGAGTGCGAAGTTCGCAGAGAGAGAAAAAGATAGATAGATAGAGGGAGAAAGGGGGAGAGGGGGAGAGAGGAAGAGAGAGAGAGAGACGGAGAGCAGAGACTGGGAAGAGAGTATAAGCGCAGAGCAGGTTAGTGGAAATCGAGGCACCCACCAGGGTGCCGTTTTCACATGGAGCACGCAGCAGTCCTGGCAGCTTCCTCGGTACCGGTCCTTCGTGGCAGCGGGAACACGCGACCCCGAGATTTTGTGAGAAGAAGAGAGAGAAGGGGATAGAGTAACCGGCTGCGCGACAGTTTTGTCTTAGTCGCGAGGAGAGTTGCGAGAGACAGCGCCGGTGTAATTGTCGCAGTGAATATTTATTTTATCTTTAATTTAAATATTTTATTTGGACACAGCCGCGGGACTATTTGTTTGATGCAACTAAATATTTAGTTGCGGTAACAAAATCTATTAATTCAAATTACTAAATACTTGTTATTGTCAGTCAGACTCAATAGCAACTAAACGTTTTGTTAGATCAATTAAATATTTATTTGCTGGCTGACAACTAAATCGGTTGATTATAAAAGGCAACTAAATGTTTTGTTGATTCAATTAAATAATTAGGTTAGATAACTAAATATTTGGTCACAGTTGTAGTAGCCGATAACAAAACAAATTTATTTGATGCAACTGAATATTTTGTTGTAAGTCTCTCGCGGGTATGTCTTCATACCCGAGTCAGGTGGCTGGGCCGCGATGCCGGAGTTATAGTTTTTATTATTTTATTTAATCAATTTTGTAACTTATTTTATAATAACAATTAATTATTTTCGTAGAATATTTTTTGTAACGGCTACATAGCTCAAATAAGAAGCGTTGTAATAAGCGTTGTAATAATGGTTAATTAAAGCATCTGCCTCGCCATCCGGAGGTCTAGGTTGGATAGCCTGTCAGGGAAGAATTTTTCTAATAAGAATATTAAATGTGAATTAGCGAAATAAAAAAAAAATATAAGTTAAGATAACTACGTAAATCAAATCGAATCTATAAAATATTTAATGAATTCAACTAAGTAATTTAGTTCGATCCTCCTTACTAAATATTCTGTTATAATCTGATTCTATGGATTTTATCATTCAACAAAATATTTAATTAATGCAACTAAATACTTTAGTTCGATCCTTCTTACGAAATATTTAATTGGTTTGACAAAAAAATAGTTGATCTAACAAAATATTTTGTTATTACGATTCTAGGAATTTTTAACACGACTAAATATTTATAGTTAATGCAATAAAATGCTACAAGAGAAGCTCTAACAGCGAGAGAAAATAGTTTGAGATTTTTAGGCGCTGCCTCGAGGATCGGTCCAGCTTGAAGGTTAACGTCTCCAGAGGAGAGATTGCTTGCAATACGCTGTCTAGTCTAGGACCTAGAGACTAGCCGAGTGCAAGAATGGACGCAGCGAAAAAAGCCACGCCTGCCCGTCAGCTTGACAAGTAATTGGTAAATGAGTCAAGCCCGACGAATCGCTCGGGGCAGCAATAGCCACTTAGCTACATTGCGACGGGCATTAGCGCTAACCAAGTTAACGGAAGCTTGCTTCAACTGAGTTAGCTCCTGGCTTCGCCTCTCTCGATGCTTTAGCTGCCGGTCCAGCTGCATGGCCGTGCACAGCCGGGCTTTCATCATTGAACAAAATTACCGGGCGCTTTTCTTCTTCCTCCGTTGGATGTAGGATAGAAATGTCGCTGGCTCATTCGTTGGCTTAAGGACAACTTCGTTTTAGCTACCGCTGCCATTTCCGCTTCTTCTTGCGCTCTGCATTGTTCACCCTGCATTGATTTATGGCATCGACCAACCTGCGCAGAGCAAGAACCCTTCATTAAACTACTAATTGCGTATTCGCTCTAAACTTTAACCGCTTGCAGCTTTTCTCTCCTCTGCGCGATGATACGTGCATTATCGTCAACTCACTACTTTTCACTACTCTTATTTACAATTTTTCTCTCCAAGTTTTTTTACTATGCCTACATTTAGACCCACAATAAAAAAGACTAAAAAATTAACTTTACCTTTTTGTGAATATTAATGATATTGGGAAACCCTTTATTTTATGTTTATAACTAATTATTTGAGAGATCGTAGATGGTTTTACTGATGAATCACGCTTTGTAACGATGTAATTTTTACTATTTTTTATTAACAATTTCTCAAAATCCATTTTCAAGATATTTTTAGAAATTCTTGTAATTCAAGAAATTTAAGCAGTTTTTTTCTATACATGCGGCTATTTCCTAAAAAGATTGAATTAAAAGAGCTCTTTACATTGTAAGATCAATCTTATGTAATTTGATGAACTCGTTGAAACTGAAAAACTGCGGTAATTTTTAAAACTAACATAACGTAGGTCGAAGTTTTTTTATCTTATAGGTCTTATGAGCCTCCCTTAATAAATAGATGTTATTTTATATGGGCAACTTTATATTTTTAGTTATACTTTTAATTTTTAAGTTCAATTGATATTCTAAGTTTGTAAGATTTTTTTAAATCCAAACTTTAAGACGTTATTAACTTATTATATAGAAATGTATTTATTAATTAATCTACATGAAGCTTCTTAACGTTCGCTTATCCCTTTAAAAAGATTCACAAAGATTAATACTTGGAAGAATTAAATAGCACAGGCTTTGAAATTTGATTTTCTAAAAATCTAAGAAAATACATGTGAAAAATGTTTGAACACATTCCATAAAATTGTTAATGTCACATCTTATTATTCCGTGAGCATTTGAAAAAAATAAAGAAATTCATTAATTGGATTTCTATCTGATTTTGTTATAGACTCGCGGTTTTCTGTATCAAACGTGGATACGCAGTTCGATTTGTTGCGGTCCTTTCACATTGTCTGTTTACAGACTTGTATTATAAACCACAGACGTGATTGTAGTGCACTGCTTGTTGCGATGACCACTGTTGATGAGTCTCCACGAACGTGTCTCTATGAGAGCTTTCAATAAAATTTCAAGTTCGTGTCCATCTCGTTTATCCATAAAGCAAGGAACAACCCTTCATCATATATTACAATAATTATCATCTGGTATATTTCTTTTATTTTTACTCTACATTGGTACCTTAGGCACTTAAGTTTAAAAATTAAAATCATCGCATATCAAAGTCCTATAGACATAGTCTATACGTTTCCAAACTGGTAGAATATAAGTGTGAATTTAATGGAAAAAATTAGATTATTTTAAAGAAAATGTTTTAGTATTTGTTTAAATTTATACAGTGTAAAAGGAAAAGAATGATTTTCCTGATATTTCAAAATTTTGCCTGCAATCGGCCTTTTCCCATGTAAAAAAAATACATATTTTTTTCGAGTACACTCTATAAAAACTTAGAATATTCAAGAGTAAAAGTTACCCCTTTCAAACTATTGATGCTCTTTTCCAAAGAATTGTAGGGTCAAATGGACCGCAAGAATCAATAAAGTAGCACATATTACCTACAGAAACATGTTTTGATTTTCTTTTTTTTAATTCAACCGGAAATATCAAATGTCTAAAAATGTCCGCGTCTTCACTAATGAGTTAAGTGAAAATCAGATATTAAACTCCATATTGTAGAAAAAAAATGTCAAATCAGGGCAAACACCGGTCGTGCCTAATATGCAAAATGCATAGTATCGACCAAATCGACCATTTGTAATTAAACTTTCTTATCGAGAAAATGATAGAATATATGAACACATGCGTGGGTATCTTTTGAAATATTAAACGTTACTTTTAAAAAATTTTCCAACGTTGAAATTTTTTATTTCATTACTAGGTTTAGTTTAATTTTCTATAATTAGTGTAATATGTTATTAAACAAATTTGATTAAAGAAACTCATCCGAGAAAGTTTGTGCATCATTAAAAAACATCGATGAAAAAAATGGCACTCGTAGAAGCATAATTAAAGGAAAAAAGTGTTGCTGCGTAATTGCAGAAAATTTTTTAGTTCAAGCGCCTACTTTGGAAACATAGGTGTCGAGTAAAACATGCCAACGTAAAAGAGTTTCGTGCAAGCAACTGCAGAAAAACGTGAAACCATCCAGAAATCAAGTGCGTCTGACGATATGTAAAGTCGACCGCCGACTAGAATCAGTCTGCTTGAGTCTGGGCGCATATAATTGAAAATGGAATAAATACATAACTGCACGGGAGTATTTGGTATGTATTTACAGAATGACGTAGCGGAATAAGAGCTTAAAAGAGTCTGTAGTGTGTTTTGAGTGTACCACGATAGCATGTTAGTTTACCAGACTATAAGTCTATGTAAGACTTTTACTCTCGGCTTTTCTAAAGTCCACGCATTATGCGAACTAGACACCATGCTCTACTAATCTTTAGAGACGGAGGGTCTATTTTTCAACAACCTGATTTGATTCTAAAATCATTCACACGAGTCCAGAAAATCACTTCTTACATAAGTATCGAACAATGTTTTATACGATGAGGGCCTAAAGTACTCATTTTTCAAGCGTAAAAATATGCAACTGTGCGTAAAAATGCTTCACGCACTGTTTTACCCATGGAATTGCATAAATAAATTGCCGTTACTATGCATATTGTGATAAAGCAAGCTTAGTCTCGGACGCGCATCCGTTTATCAGTAAAAAAATCTATTATGTGTAAAAAAACTATTTATAACGTGTATATATTGAAAATGACAGCTCGAAAAGATACCTATCTGCATAGTAAAATATATAAGCAGTAATTATTTCGAAGTCTGCCGTTATGTCTTTTTAACAAACCATCTGCACAAAGGTCGGTCCGATTTTGAAAAGTATTTCAAATTATTTGTCTATATTTTTATTTAAATAACCTCATCTAAAGACCACTACTAACAACTATACTAAAACACCGTCATTTTATCGCATGTTATTTTCAAACAGGTACCTGACCTGTACAATACACCTGATATTTTTATAGAAATTGTGGCCCTTATAATTGTTAGGCATCTGATAAGGTCCTAATTCGAACTGTAAAACACCTTATCCGGACCTCTTTATTGCCTTACTATTGTTTCTAATTGAGATATACATTTGTAGGGAGGGACCTTAAAAAGAAAAAGGTAAAGTATTATTTCGCATAGTTTAAGTAATATTTAATTGTAAATAATGTAGGAAGAAAACAGCGAGTATGAGTTACGTTAGTACAGGTTATACCAGTGTGCTGTTTGCTCCGATTCCTAGTGCGCGTGAGCAACACTTACTAAACACAGCTCATCGATTCGACAATGTCAATTTCTTTATATATATATATAGATATGCACACTGGGCATTCAGTTAAAACATGAACGTTAGAGCAGTCGATAGAGAATCACTGCTGAATCATAGTAATAAGTATTGGCGAACTTCATTGGCGTTCCGCCGTCGAGTCGGCCATTTGAGTTAGTATATTTTCTACCACGGAAGAATATAACGTACACCTCTTCTAATGCTAATTTGAAACGGCCAAAAAGCTCTACGTTCGGAGAAACACTGTCCCCATGAGCCGTCACTTAAATAGATCTGTACCTCCCAGACAATCAATAAAGCTTCAAAGGGAGACACTTATAAGTGGATTATCTCGCTACCTGCATTAGCTCTCATCGAATTCCGGGCAAAATCGAGGTACTCGCTATCATTCACCATCTCTCCTCTCTGATTCTCTCCCGTAGTAGTCTCAAGCAAGAACAGACACGATCCGGGAAACCTGCAAAAGACGCGAAGATGTACAGACTTTCTTTTGCATTTCAGTCCCTTCATCCTCCGCCATTGAAAATGTAATAAAATGCCTACAAGTGCAAGTAGGCACTGAGAAAGACGAACGTTTTCACGGGTGAGCATTTGACGAAATGAGACGGAAAAACGAGTTAGAAAAAAGAATGAAAAGCATTGCAATTGCAACAGCATGGGTGTCACTCGCAAGTCGCTCATCGAAATCCAATAAATCGTAAAAGATAATACTGGGAATGGGCTTTTGCGTTATCTATATAGAGATTTTGACATGTTAATTTTATCTCTAATATGGATGCATATCTCAAGGGGATTGTAGACTGTAGATTTCTTTTTATTTTTACCTAAAAAATAAAAACCATGCTGTTAAATGAATTATGTTAGTAATATTATTTAAATATTACCACGTATTTACAAAATGAGCCTAGGAGGAAGTCTTTAAGGTCATTTTATGCTCCACTATGCTTGTTTTAAAGAAAAGCCTTTATATGAAAATAGGCACTATAGAGTAACCTACAGGTCCCATTGGTGCATGAATTTTAATGGGATACTCGCGTAAAAAAAAAAGATTGGCAAAAGTTTTTTTAAAGTTTAGTTTGGCAAAAGTTTGGGCTAAACTTTAGCAATGAGACGATGCCAAACTTGGATTTTAGGTTTAATATCCCAATGTCAGTTTGGCTTAACTTCTAAAAACTTTTTTAAGATAATATTTTAAGTTTACTTAAGTTTACTTTTTTCTCTTGATTATGCCCGCATAAAAAAAAAATTAAAAAAAAAATTTTTTACTTCTATCTGGATTCGAACCCACGCAGTTTTGCTTTCTAGACTAACGTTTAGCCAACTGAGCTATTTCATTGTTTTTGTTAAATAATTAGATTAACGTTAAAACATTAGAATTATTAAACCTAACCTTCCAAATTTCGTTATATTTGGAATTTAGTCATTTAATAAAAACAATGAAATAGCTCAGATGGCTAAACGTTAGCCTAGAAAGCAGAAGTTCGTGGGTTCGAATCCAGATAGAAGTAAAATTTTTTTTTAATTTTTTTTTTATGTGGGCATAATCAAGAGAAAAAAGTAAACTTAAAATATGATCTTAAAAAAGTTTTTAGAAGTTAAGCCAAACTTACATTGGGATATTAAATCTAAAATCCAAGTTTGGCATCGTCTCATTGCTAAAGTTTAGCCCAAACTTTTGTCAAACTAAACTTTAAAAAAACTTTTGCCAATCTTTTTTTTTTACACGGGTAGGGCTTAAATTGTTGATAATTTATGTGATTCTGGACTGAAGAATTAATTGTAGGGTTTTTAATTATGATTAAATAGTGGAAAAAGTTCTAAAACTAAATAAATTTAAGAAATTTCATAAAAACGAAGAAATTTAAATAGTTTTTAAATTTTTTCATTTATTTTATCAAATAACTTTAAATCCTACAATTCTTCAGTCTAGAATCGCATAAATTATCAACAATTTAAACCCTATCCCATTAAAATTCATGCACCAATGGGACCTGTAGGTTACGCCATAGTGTCTATTTTCATATTTTCCATAAAACGGCTTATAGTTAATTTTACTATAAGGGTGTTCAAAAATGAACTGGCACGACCAGTCTATTCTAAGCACTTTTTCCTTTTGGCATTTTTCGTAATTGTGGCTAATTATCGAGTTATGGTCAATCGAAAACTTCGATAATTAGCCAATCAGCGCTCTAGCTGACGCTGGTAGGCGGGGTTTACTCGAGCAGCATGGGCCGCGAGGGGAGAGTCATGCGAGGTTCATCGTCAAATCGAGCGCTGATTGGATAATTATTGTAGATTTTAATTAACAGTAACTCCATAATTATCCCAAATTCTGAAAAATGCCAAAAGAGAAAAAGTGCTTAGAATGTTATTCTGAACATGGATATACTGGTCGTACCAGTTCATTTTTGAACACCGTGTATAGTCCATACAAGTCAGAAAACATTAATTAATGGGCTTCAAAATTTCTTTTTCAATATTTAGCGAGGTTGGCTGTACTTGCAACTAAGAACATAGTCCATTTAAAGGGGCCAGCTTGGGTTAAATTGAACTCTCTAAATTCCTTCCAGTGAAATTTTCACTGATTTTGCCAGTGCAAAAGTTGTCACTGAAACATCAGCTACTATTCACTAATTTTTTCAGTAAACCAATTTTCACTGAAAAATCAACTAATTTTGCACTAATTTTTTCAGTGAAACAGTTTTCACTGAAACATTAGCGAATTTTTTACTAATTTTTTCAGTGAACCAATTTTCTCTGAAAAAAATGTTGGTGAATGTCAATTATGTACTTCTCTAAAATAAATGTGAAAACTACTATTGTTAAATGTCAATAGCGTACTTCACTAAGAAAATTGTATTTCAGATTGTTGGGACAAATAGTAAATACACATTTCACTACGTATTGTGTAAAAAACCCGCGTAAAAATGATTCCTATGAGAAATATGTTGGCAATATATTGATACGTTCTAGTACTAATATATTGCCAACATTTTTTTTGTTAAATAATTAGATTCGGTTTGAAACATTAGAATTATTATAGCTACAACAAATAAATAGCTCAGTTGTCTAAAAGGTAGTCTAGCAAGCAGAAGTTCGTGGGTTCGAGTCCAGATAGAAGTACATATTTTTTCTTTTATGAATTTTTTTTTTAAATTTTGTAAAAAATATGAAATTTTGAAAATGTGAAATTTAATATATTCAGATTTAGAGAGTCAATTCACTAATTCTGAGTGAATTTCATCTGCCTTTTCAGTGGATTTTTTCACTGAATTTCCAGTGATTTTTTTCACTGAATTTCTAGTGAATTTAGTTTCACTAAGATGTACAGTAACTATTCACTGATTTCCAGTGACCGAGTTATAGCTTGAAGAATTAGTGAATGTGCACTGGAAATCAGTGGTTTTTCACTGGAAGGAATTTAGAGAGAAAAAATACACTTTCCAGTATAATAGGTATAACAATTGTATTCATCACTTTTGATTACTGGCACATTTTACACTTTAACTACTTGCACAATTCAAGCTATTTATTCATTATTAAGATCCAAACAGCGTTCTTTACCTCTAGTATTGTTCCATCAAAAACATTTAAAATTTTTATTTATTTGTCCATTTGCCATAGCTTTTTTCTTAATAAAGTAACTTATATGTCACCGGACCAGGTTTAAAATACTCTTCATTACCTACACTTCGGATGTATCGGATTACTTTTCTGAAAAAAATTTCATAAAAAGTTATTGTAGACAATTTTTGTCCAAAATATTATGCAATTACTAATATTTTGTAAAGGTAAAGAACACTGTTTGGATATATTATATATATTAATACAATTGTTATACCTATTATACTGGAAAGTGTATTTTTTTTCAATTTAACCCAAGCTGGCCCCCTTAAGGGGAGGTCGTACCATCCTACATTACCGACCGCGATACGAATCGCTGTTTCCAACTTTTCTCTGTCATTTATTAGTGAAATAATGCACAAATTAAATTCCACTCAAAAAATTCATTGAAGAAGAGGGCTCAACTAAGATAATTGTAATACGGAGTCAAAAATCGTCGCTACCTTACTAGCAAATAAGCAATGGCGCTGCGATCGTTCAACTCAACATCGTTTTATGCCAAATTAAAAAAATTATTAATTTTATAATTTTTGACTCCGTATTACAATTATCTTAGTTGAGCCCTCTTGTTCAATGAATTTTTTGAGTGGAATTTAATTTGTGCGTAATTTCACTAATAAATGACAGAGAAAAGTTGGAAACAGCGATTCGTATCGCGGTCGGTAATGTAAACTTAAATGATGAATTCTTTTGGAAATAAATTAAAAACTTAATAAAATTCTTACTGCATCTTAAAATCTAATCAATCGCTAATATTCTCAGTATGCGATTTAACAAGTTTAACTCGGTTTTTCTTGAATTTATAATGGATCCAATATTTTGCAAATAACTTTCTTTGAAACTGAGGTTATAGAGTAATTAAAAAATAAATAGTAATATATTGTGTACTACGCTAGCACCGCCCGCGATACACTTATTTTGGCCGCTTATATTCAAATATGATTACTGATACGTATTGAAAAATATTATTAAATATACCATTTTAATGTTATTCTAGAATTTAGAGATACATTATTAGTAATTATGCCCTAATAAAAAAATAAAAAATCAAATTCATTTATTTTTTTCCATTTTGAGATGTAACTTCTGAAATTTTTAATATTGTTGCCCCAAATTGATTTTTTTTTGTAAATTTCTAGGTTAAAATGAGTATTTACATACATATATTATATTATTATACAAAGTAATAACTTTAAATAACTTTGTTTGAATACTTTGTAAATTTGCAGGAAAATTAATTTTTAAATCTTTAATTGCATCTTTAATCCAATCTACTTCCAATTTCCCCTGTTCAAAATGTCTTTTGTATTGGGAATCTTACTTTATTTTATTTAATATTTTAATGTCAATAATATTCGCGGGTTTCTTGCTTGGCTGAAAGTAGAAAATCGAGCATTTTTTTATGTAAATTAAAATAAAATATGCGAATTTAACATATCACAGTTCATTATTTTTATTTTCTAATTCCGAATTGGGGAAAAGAATAATCTTTTATATCCTCTAATTAGATTTGTTTTAATTTCCAACTTGCGACTTACCTCGCTCGCTAACCCTTGCTCGGGTAAATTTTCATTGTTGATCTTTAATATATTCAATATAAGTATATTTAATGTGAGACTATTAGTATCAATTTACGATATAAATTTACGAGAGCGCCCATCCGGGGAAATGTAAGTACGAAAAATTTCGGTTGGTGTTCCTGTAGACGGTATCCATGTGTCTCGGAATACCCTCAGGACGACATCAGGGCATCTGCGAGAGCGCCCACTTGGGGAAATGTCCGCAGAAAGAAATTCGGCCGGTGTTCCTGTATACGACCCCCCCCCCCCCCCCCCGAAAAAGCCAATCAGACGAGTGGTCGGAAAAAACATTGAATAAGCTCCTTAATTTAATAGTGGAGGATTTTAAGTAGGCTTATCCCAATTGTTCTTTTTTAAAGCTTTAATTTAATAGCAGTTTATAATATTTTTATAAATACAATATTTCTTGTATAAACTTCTTCATTATTGACTATTTTTCTAGTCTTATTTCTTTTATCCTAACATTCATTTCTTGGAATTAGAATTTTCAAATCTTGTTTGCTTATGACAATTGAAAGGGCAACATATAATTGCCCAAAGCTAAAGACTGGTAACGGTAAATAAACTCCTACTTTTTTAAATATTTATATACTGAGATTCCTCATCATTATGCATTCGACAAAAAAACAAAGAAGTGGAATATAGGAAAACGTTTGCACAAAGCAATTTTAGCGATAATGTATATGGTTAATGCTCAAGAGCCTGAACGGTTTTTCCTTAAATTACTATTACTTTCAGTTTGAGGAGCTAAATCTTTTCAAGATTTAAGAACATGTAACAGTATTGTACATTTAACATTTGTAACGGGCAACCGACCACGTGTGTGTTAACGGCGGACAGCACGCACAGGCTGCGCAAGAATTAACGCGCAAAGCAAGAGAGAAATTAACAAATGAACAATTTGTAAATAAAGGACTCTAAAATAAAACGACGCGGCGCGAGCGTTATCCCTCAAGATCCTCCCAGTAGGTCAGCCAAGCGAGAAGACGCAGAGCGCTGGTCCCGTCGTTTCGTCGGCTTTCCGCCCTGCCGATTGGTCGCCGTTGATCGGGCAATTTTGGAGGGTCAGTGGAAAGGTGAAAACACCTAGTTTTCTGCCTACTCATTCCTCGCCTGTCCTCCTGAAAATTATGAGAGGTAAGTGTTGGCTCAAAGTAAACATGAGAAATTCCAAGCCGCAGCGAGTTTAGCTCACTATTGGAATTTTCCTATTTTAAAGCGGCTCGGTAGCATTACCTTGCGGCTAAATATTACAGGCTGAGTTGAGGAAAATAAAATGGGAGGCATTACTCATCTTTTGAGGAACTGGACCCTCCGTTGCTTCTGGTTTTTATCCCAGCAACGGCGTGTCTCAGATGACGACGGCGATCGGTACTGGGCTCACTTTGGTGCACATCTGCATGAAAATTTGTCCATGGATGTCTTCGTCTGGAAAAATATAAGCATTACCGCAGAAAAAAAACATTTCGCAAACTCGTCGAAGGTAGTGGTGAAGGGACTTCCCATTTGGCTGTTTTCTGCCAATAAAACTGGCACGCGAAGTAACGGACGAAAAAGCGCCACGTTACACATTTTATGATACTGCCATAGCTATAAATTCAATAATATGACAGTAATGTACAGATGAAGAATGGGATAAATATTTGCAGGAATAGTCAACCTATGTATTTCCAAAAACAATGCGAATTATTTCCATATATATGTGTATTTCATAATCCAGTTAATGCACGAAAATTATATAAAAAAAATATATAATTCATTTTTATCATTCATCTGTGAAAGATTCGATCAATTGTGTACCATTGCATATAAATGGATTTTATATTTTATCCCATTTTTCATTTGTACTTATAAAATTTCCAGCTTTGGCAGCATCATAAAATGATAAATGCATAATATTGTTACATGTTCTTAAATCTTCAAAAGATTTAGCTTCTCAAAACTAAAAGTAATAGTAATGAAAGGAAAAACCATTCAGGCTTTTGAACATTAATCATATACATGGTTACTAAAATTGGTTTGTGCAAACGTTTTTCTATATTCCACTTCTGTTCCGAACAATCACAAAAAATATGTAAATCGAATAATAAAAGAACTCAAAATGATTTGAATTTTTGCATTTAAAATTTGGAAATTTAAAAGCTCAAGTACAATGCATGTGAGACGTCGTAGCAGTATGCCTCGAAGTAAAGAGTTCCGTCATGAGTTAATCTCAGCAGCGAGAACTCACCCAGTGCGCATGGGGAACGATCTTCCTCATGGCGTTCGAATAAGGCTTGAGAAGTTACAAACAGATTAAGAAAAAAAAGATTGGTTGTCCTGAATTATTGGTTGTCTTTCGTTACTCGATTATTTTATATCAATTGTTTTTGTTTGTGAAGTTGCCGTTTAATGCTCCTGTCTCTGAAGATTTTTCGCCTTTCTTGAAGAAGCACGTTTAATAAATATTTCCTTAAAAAAAAAGAAAAAAAAAAGCAAATATTAAAGTTGTAATTTTTTCTCCAAAACAACTTCTTTGATTTTTGTCAAATACATAATGATTAGGAGTTTATTTAACATCATCAGTTTTTAGTCATGGGTAATTATATGTTGCACTTTCGAGACTCATGAGCAAACAAAACCTAAAAATTCATGTTCCAAAAAATGAATGTAAGGTTAAAAAAATAAGAGTAGAACAGTAGTCAACAATGAAGACGTTAATACAAAAAATATTGTATTTAAAGAAATATTATAAACTGATATTAAATTAAAACTCTAAAAAAGAATAAATGGGATAGACCCACTGGGGATGCCACTAAAAGAAACGCGACAAGACATGTACTTCAAAAGTAGTGTGGAAATGATAAAAAAAATAAAAATTCGATGGCTCCCATTCATATAATGCTATCTGAAAAAAAATTTCATATGATTCAATTTCAGAAAGTGATTTCATATATTTATATTTCAAAATACAATTTCATAATCGACGCTATTTCAAAACGTAATTTTATTGAATGATGTGTCATAAAGTTAGTGTAAAAATAATTGTATCTCAATTAGAAAAAACCGATTAATTGTCATATTGCTAAAGTGAGTTGTAGTATTATTTATTGTTATTGAGTTATTGACTTAGAGTTAAGGTTATTGTAATAGGGTTATAGAGTTAAGGTTAAGAGTTACGTGCCAATGAATTGGCAGTGTTTTTTTTTTGTTGGTTTTAGAAAATAGAAGCTGCTTCTTAACCTTAACTCAATAACTCTAACTTTAGCAATGTGGCAATTAATAGGTTTTTTCGAATTGAACATATGAAATTGTATTTTGAAATAGAATTATATGAAATCACTTCTCTCTCTACTCAGTATACGAGGTGACACCCACCTTGTTCTCCTCCTATTACACTCTCCGCCTCTCGCGGATGATGTCCGATAAGGACTCGCAGCTCGCTGTACGTCGAGGCAATCCGTGAACCGAGCTCTGGCGATACGGCGGTTGCTTTCTCCTTCCTCTCAGCTGTAACGCTCCTCCTGGAGATCGGCGGAGGTCTCTCTCGCTTCTCTCTGGCTCGCACTCTCAAAGAAATCGTTCACGCTAAACAGCCGACCTTTCAGTGCGACGTGTGAAACGGAACTGCCTGCATGCGGATCGCGGGCCAACTCGCTCTCCTCCAGTTCACCATGTGACGAGCAGAGACCAATTGGGCCCGGCCGCCGTTGCCGCAGCGGCAGCGACATCGGCGAGCCAGCTCGGCCGCCTCAGCCGTTGTCTCCCTCTCTCCGCTCTCAACCTTCCATTTCTCTCGCGCGTACGCGCGCTATCCGTTTACCGCTCCTTCTCTCTTGCACTCATGCGCTCTATTGACGGCCGCGTCATAATTAGTGTATATTAAGTTTCTGTCGATATAATCATTATGAGCAATTTACGACATACTCCAAGTAAAACAGCACACTACGCGACAGCAAGTGATCGACGAGCTCATCTCTCTCACTCAGAATCTGTTAATTGAAAAGTTATTGTCTGTCATTTGATGTATTAAACAATTCATTCAACAATAAAATAACTTTCAAATTAATTTACTCAAATTCTTGTGATTTCAAGAATTATACTTTCATTTTAACAAAAATCTTATGTTTCATTAGAATGAATGTTGAATCAATAAGCGCGCTTTCAAAACACCGGTCGCGCCTTCAAAACAACAGTATATGCCACTGTTCATCGTTCATGGCGCTGAGTCTGTTGAATCAACAGAATATTCTTATGTTTAAACTAGATTTTTTTCTCAGTGCACAAATTTTTAATTTTCTTTTCTGAACAGCATCATTAAGCCTGTCAAATTTATCTCTTTTCACCTTTTCTTGCTGCCTCAAAATTTCTAGGCTTTTTACAACTTCTTGAGTAACTTTGATATTAACATTATTTTTGGTTGAATCTTTTAATACATTTTGCATTGATTCAGATACTTTCACAGCTTGATTGTACTCTTTTCTCGCTGTTTCTAATTCTACTTCCATAACTTTTATACTTTTTACTTCAGTCTTAATATTTTCTAACAATTTATGGTTTTTAGCCTTGACTTCCAAATCAAGAGTTTCTTTTTCTTTTTCTTCCTCGACTTTTTTTTGCCTTTCTTTATTTCTCAAATATGAGGCATGGGCTCTTCTCACTAATTTCATTACATTGTCTGTTATAGGTACTAGCCACGGTTTTGAATCATAATTTTTCTTCAATCCTTCAACAATTGATAATTTGGCATTTAAAGTTTGTTCCGACATGTAAGATTTATCGTCTGTTAAAAGTTTTTCAGATTTCTAGAAACCTCTTTCCACATCTGCACTTCCATGCACTAAAGAAAGAGCTCCTTGAACTACTCGTTTAATAACAGGATATGTAGCCATTTTGCAATTCTTCAAAGAAAAAATTTTATGCCAATAGAAATCTATTCTTTCTCCTTGATCCAAAGCAAAACGTACTTGCTGATCTACTTGAAATAGTCTCCATTCGATTGCCAGTGCATCAACGTCAAGATCGGTAAATGGTAATAACTGTGCTATTTTTGTAATAAAATCTACGCTATTTGAGTTTTTTATATTTTTAAGCAAACAACACTGAAAATATTCTAAAGTTTTCACATAATGTACTTTATTAACTATATGCTTAATCGATTGAATATAAAATTGTTTAATATCTTTAAACAAAATAATTGATTTTTTTCTTTTAAAGATTCAATTACTTGTTTCACTTCCTTTCCACAAATAATATCTTTAATATTATAATTATTGTCAGGATTTTTTAACAAATCATCAATGTTTATGTCAAGCAAACTTGATGGTACACCATTAGGTTTAATTACGTTTGTAATCAGTATGAAAACAAGTTTTTGCAGTTGTGTATATAAAATGTGAATAAGTGGTTGTTCTTTTTGCATTAATAAAGTAAAATGTACAGTGAACAATTTAAATGCTGTGACGCGGGGTACTGCGGGGTACCCTCGCGTCGTCGCGAGCTGGCGCGAGCGCGGCTTAGGTTAGGCTAAGCCGGCGCGCGGAGGAGAGATTGCCAGGTGGGCAATCTCGAGAGATTCTCTCGAGCCGTCAGCGAGGACGGACGCGTGTGCGTGCGTGTGCGAACGGGGTACGAATAAGAGAGTCGAGAGGAAGCCGTCCACGTGAAGGAAGCACGAGGTAGCAGCCGAGAACGAGCGTAGGCTGATACGGTTGTAAGTACCGCCCGTAGACTGTGTTGCGAGTGCGGGCGTGTACGCGGCGAGGAGTCAAGGAGCGCCTCGACTCTAGAGCGGAAGTTTTCGTTCGTCGAACGCGGGGAACGTTTCCCCCGTTCTTTCTCTCTCTCTCTCCGTAGATCGCGATCGCGGACTCTCGTGCGGCGAGAGTCGCGGATCTCGTAGAAGAGCCGCCGCGTAATTCGACATCGGAACCTCGAGCGCGGGCTCGAGGCCGAATTCGTTGTACATTGCGTGGAACGGGTAAGCGACCCGTTCCCTCGTATGCGTGCGTACGTGTGTGTACGTGTAGAGTAGGCAAGCGGCCTGCTCTCGGACGCAAACGTTTGTTTACGTGGAGCAAAGTCGTGCTCCGCGTAAACACCACCGATCGCGGACCGCGCGATCGGCCGGCGAATTCTCGACGCGGCCGAGAATTCGTAGGAGTGCGCGCGGCTCCGTTCGGCTTTACTCGGGCGCGTTCGGAGCATTCGGCTCGCGCGCCCGACATCTACTAACTTCTCCGGGACGCGACTATTGTAATTTACTTTGCAGAGGCAATAAAGGCCTCCGATCTATATTTTACTTGCTCGCGTCATTCTTTCGGGTAGTCCGCGGGACCACTCGACAAACCTTCCTCGTCCCCAACCTCCCGGATACCGCCACTCTATCGTAGAGCTGAGCGGCCGGCATCGGCGATAGTCCAGGAGGACGACAGCCACGCGAACGCGAGGAGCGCGTTCGCGCAACAGCACGCGAGTACAAGAAGTGAGAGTACAGGCGTACTCTCACGTTGTATACGGGCCGCGGCGACGTGTATTCGCCGTCGGGTGCTCGCGCGCACCCCGAGGTAAGGACCTCATGGGGCACTCGTGCGTGCCCCATTGCACCCATCTCGCGGAGGCAGGTCTCCTCCGCGAGGTGAATCAGTCAAGGACAACCCCGTTACAATGCATAACTTATAAATCCTAAAGTAGACTGTAAAACCGGATCCTTTAAATATTTAATTTTATCAAGATAATTTTGTTTATTTGTTGTCGATTTATAGTGTTTTGGAATATATTTTAGAAAATATTCTTGTAACGCTGGCAATTGTTCCAATAATCTCCCAGAAGCAGGGTCTAATGTCAGCCATCGTGTATTAAGGTGCTTAACAAACTTGTGTTTAGGTAATCGCAAATCGCTTTGAATTTTTTCATAATTCGCACATCGAAGGTCACTTTTTTCAAAAAAGTAGTATACTTTAATTATGAAATCATTTGCGTCAAGCCTTAAGCAAGTTAAACCTTTTAAAAATGCATTGTTTACGATGTGTAAAAAGCAGCTGCCTATTTCAACTAAAGTCTTATACCTTATTTTTTTTAACTGTTCTTGAAATAATCGCATGACCTTTTTGTTAACATTTGGCCCATCACATCCTAAAGCTAAGACACGATTCAAAGATAAATTATGGGAATCTAAAGCCTTTAATAAATAACTAAATAAAGTATTGCTGTCCCCCTTTTCTATAAAATAAGTTATTAAATGTTAAACAATTACATTTTGAGAACAAGACCAATAATTTACTCTAATCTGTAACTCCTTTTTATGCTTTATATTACTTGTTTCATCATATTGAATCGTAAAATATGTATTATGTTTCTGTAATTCATTTAAAAGAGCATTTTTAAAAAAAGGGCCTAATGCTTCTGTCATTAAGTACGATACCTTACTAGGAGACAATGACAACAAATCAGGTACGCAACCAGGAAACATGACTTTAAATAATTCTTTTTTACCATGGCAAGAATTAGTAGAGTTATTGGAATTGACAGTTTCCATTACCCAATATAACTCAATTCTTGCAGCTGCATCTCTTTGATTAAACAGTGAAACACAATTCGGTGTAGGTGTAGAACGTTCTGTTTGCGATAATCTTGCAGTCTGATTTGAAGACGATTGAACTGCGTTGGTAATTACTAGCTGATTCTTATTTAACTTAAATAAATTTTTATATGTTTTTTACTTTTTGCATGCTGATTTATATGACAAAATCCTTTTGACGATGAAAACTTCGAATTTAGTTTTAATTTTATGTTTACTCGTTGTTCTAATATTCTGTAAAAAAATATATTGTTTCTGAAAAATTTATTAATTTACAATAGCTAAACTAATAGTTAAAGTATTTTAAGATGAATATTATTGTTCAAAAACAGAATCAACAACTCTAGAAATACAATTACTAGGAATCGCATTCGCGAGTTCAAACTGTAAACACTATAAAAAAAGAACATCGCATTGAAATAAAAACTCATATTTTTTCACGTGTTCTCTTGCAATAGATCTAACTTCATTTTATTAATCATTAAAATTAAATGGACTGCATATTAATTTATCTTAAAATATTCATAAAAATAATGCGAAAGTGATTTTAGTTCGTTTGAAATAACAGATAAATTTTAGAAACTTTTAACAAATCTTATATTTGAATGAAGTAATGATAACACAAAAGCTTTAGAGAATTATCTTCACTGTTTCTTTACGTGATTTGATTTACTGCTCATTTGCACACTGGCACTTAAAAAAAATCTGCCAGCTCCAACGTGATCGATTATCAAACGTCAAATAAATATAATGCTACACGTGATTGTCCACAAGACAACTTGACCACATTTAATGCGTACGGTTACCAGTTTGACAGCCGCGACCTGTCAGTGACCGTACTAAATAACAGCAAGCATAAAAGCGCGATATTTAAATTAAAATTTAAAAAAAAAAAATTTATTGACTGATTTTAGGGTTAAATGGGGGAGAATATTAATTGTAGGGTCAAAAAGGGGACATTTTTTAAAAAAGGGGAATAGGGGATAATCTGTGAAGCCTGCGATGTTTATACAATAAAATAAAATTAATTTTAACCATTTTTTACAAATCTACTACGTGAAATGATTTTAAAAATCATTTTAAAACATTTGTAATATATCAAAAAACAATAAGAAATAGAAAATTCGAGTTGACATGACATTTTTATTTAGGTTTGTTTGTACATGTTTATTCCTTTAATTAAGGAATCTTTGTTGGCTTCCCTCCAACCTACCAATATAAGAGAGCTTATGTAGCTAGTGGATAATCAATGGGTTGTAAATAAAATCAATTAAAAGGAAGAATTTTTATTAATAGTACTGTAGGGGATACCACTGAAAAAAAAACACACCGAGATATCTACTTCAAAAGTGGTGTGGAAACTATACTAAAGTAAAAATTAAATCTTAAAAAATAATAGACAAAAGAAAAATAAAAGGACAAGGAGACCACCCAGATCACTGTCCATACAAGAAAAAATCCGAGTAGTATAAACGATACCAAAAAAGGAAACAAGATAAAGATAAAAAGTTGAAAAGTTGAATAAAGATGAAAAGTTGAAAAAAGTTGAAAAGATGGGAAAAGAAGACTTTAAAATGAAAAGGCTGAGACAAAAAAAAAACCGGAAAAATAGTCACTTTAATTTAATAGAGGATTTTTAATTATCAAAAACTTTATTTTTGTTTTCCTGTGATGATAGGATTTAGATATATACATTTAATAACAAGTAGTTAAAATAGGATAAAGTTACTTATCTTTTAAAAAAAAAAGTTATGTTAACTATTAGCGTTCTCAGGTTTTTTTAAAAATGTATAATTTAAAAAATAATATTTCTTGGAAACTAATTTGTCAAATTGCTCAAAAAAATCATGTTGATGAAGAATACCGATATCTACATTATGTGTAAAATGTAATCAGTTTCTGAGAAAGTAATTTGTAACGTACAGCTGGGGAATAGAACTAAAGTACTTAGAAATACACGAATTATAATATGAGAAAGAAATGAGAAAGTTTATTTACTAGATAAAAGTACACTTAAGTTATCTGTAGCCGATACGGGACTGTTAAGGGCGTTTGTCGCGAATAAAAGGAGTCGCGACACTCCGATTTTACACGCGAGCACACGCAATACTCGGCATGATTCCGTCAGGAAGGGGAAATGGGGTACCTGCCCCTCGTAGCCGATGTCGACGTCGCCTGCTCTCGATCCCCCTGTAAAGCACGCACACTGATCGGCTGCCCCACACGGAATGTTTCTCCGTGTCAAATTCCTGAATTAATAAAGACATCTGGTTGTATTTAGCTAATACAATATTATCATATATAGATTGCACTAAATCCATAAAGAATGACTGTGATCAGCTATTTATTTCATTTAAGAAACCACAAAAATCCATTAGTAAACAAACATTAAGTAAGTGGTTAAAGTAGTACTTTTTCAGTGAGCGCGGAATTATCACCCAAAAATTCAGGCACATTTGACACGATATGCATCCACGTAGTTAGCTTTTAAAAACGGGATAGTCGTATAGTCGGTTGTTATTGGAGGTGCACCAGCGGGCCCCTGCTCGTGGACGTGCTGACTCGCCGGTAGGCTGCAAACCCATTGCGCTTTGCCTCCTAAAGTTGTGATGTGCATACTCCCTCCGCCGAGTGTCCGCCAAAGCATATCACTCCCTCGCCTCCTAGTGTGCAAACGAGGAACGGCGGCTCCCTAGCAGAGGGCGGAGGAAAAACCTGCTGCAGGTACAGTTTGTAATGTATGAGATGTATGAGGACGTAATATAATTGGACGATCAAACAAACTTACCAAGTGAAGTTCGATCGTAATTATATGTAGTCCTCGCTCGATTACATTACAACCCATCCGTGATTTAAACTTAAAATAAATTTTTAGAAAAATTAATTTCCCACACAAATAACTAGTTACATATTTCACTCTGAAAAGATGAGGAGTTAATGCGGAGACGGGTGGAAGACTTTTTTTTTATTTTGAATACCTGTGCACCCTGGCGGGCTGGAGGACTACTACAATTTGTAATGTAATCGAGTAGGACTACATATAATTATGATCAAACTTCAGTTGGTAAGTTCGTTTGATCGTCCAATTATTCATCCTGCTTATATGGAAATATTATTACTGACACTTATTGTAAAGTATTATTACAAACAATTTCAATGTTATTCTATAATTTAGAGATACATTATTAATAATTATGTGCTGATACGAAAAATAAAAAATCGACTTTATTTGTTTTATTTAAATTTTGAGATCTTAACTTCTTAAATTTTTAATGATTTTGACCAAATTTTTTTTGTAAGTTGAAAATGATGTATACTCTAAAATAATGCAATAACGAGAAAATTGATTTTTTGAAAATTATTAGGTCTACAACTCCTTTAAGGGGATGCCTAACTTAATTTTCGCGATCTACTATACCGACGATTCTCTATGTTCTATGCTAACCTCTAAGGCAAATTTGATTTTTCAAATAATTTTGAAACGGCTTGCTTAATGGCAGTTCTGTTTGCATCAAAATATTATTTATAATTCGTAGAATGTGCGTAGACTTCTTTTTTGGCTGATTTCGTTTCCTATTGCTGAAAATACTGACTTATATTTCTATTGGAATTGAAATCAGCCAAAAAAGAAGTTTACGCACATTCTACGAATTATAAATAATATTTTGATGCAAACAGAACTGCCATTAAGCAAGCCGTTTCAAAATTATTTGAAAAATCAAATTTGCCTTAGAGGTTAGCAAAGAACATAGAGAATCGTCGGTATAGTAGAGCGCGAAAATTAAGTTAGGCATCCCTTTAATTTCATAAATTTATGCAGTTTTTGAACTTTTGCAACTACTTCTAAGCGCTGTTATGAGCAAAAAACAAAGAAGAATAAGAAAATTGACACTCGAGGAGAGAAATTATTTTTCAAATCAATTAGCCGAAGTGTTTTATTTAAAAAAAGATTGTTCCCTTTTTGCGTAAATACTACGTGAATTGGTAACAGTGTCAGTTTATATGCACGCTGTATTATCTGATGTAACTATTGAAAAAATCAACCATTTTATATCTTGAAGAACAATTCAAGAGAAAGAATCTTCAGTAAAATTGTAAACAGTACTCCACCAGACTATGTAGTGAGAGCTTTAAGTGCATTTAAGGATCAATCGTACTACAAGGCTTTGAATACAGAAATTTCTTAGTATATTATGTTTCTATTATATTAAACGATAAATTTATCTAGTAAATATTATTTACATTTTTTACTGTTATCTAGTTTTATTCAAGACTAAAAATAGTGTGAACAAATAAAATTTAGTAGAGATGTTGCTTAGTAAATTTGTAGAAGGTACCGTAATACTATACAATTTATAAAAATGTTTGTTTAATGTCAAATACATAGACAAAATAACTTTATTCAGCGCACCAAAGCCAGTCGCATCATGGCGGTGGTGTCCAGTCTCACACCGACGTAAACTACCTGTATTACATAAATCACGTACGTAACCTACCTGCGTTAGGCCGGACACCACCGAGGGGGTGCGAGAGAGGGGGTGAGAGGTGGGTCTCCGTCTGAAAGATTTTTTATAATTATATAATATGGAAAAATGTACAGGGTGCCCACTTTAACTTAAACATCTAGGTAACTCGAAAACTTGCACACAAATAGAAAAATGTTTTATACAAAACTCGTTGGGTTTCGAAAGGCCTAATCAATTCTGACCTTGAAAAAGTCCTTGACCTTTATTTCAAATTTGAAAAATTAATTTTAAAATTCTCTTCTATTATTAAAAAGTATCAGTTTTAAAATTTGATCGTTTTATAACGTGTATCATATATTTTGCACTTGAAATGTCAGATTGAAAATGTATGGTTTTTACATACGGTAATGATTCTTTAAAAAAATAAAAAGAACGTGCATTTTTACCTTAAAGGGTTCAGGTAGGAAAAAAAAGACGTTGTAAATCTATTCCTAATTTTTTTTCGTGTTTTGTGGGTCATTTACAATGGACGAAAACCAATTTAAAATACAATTTCGAAATAGCTATTAAGGGGGATACTATAGTAGGCGGAGGGGGGGGGGGTGCCACAGTAACCGCTAGGGGGGCGCTGGTGTCAATTCCTGATGTGGTTGTAGTGGCGACGGCAGCGAAGAAATATATTTATAATAAAGTAAGAAATATAAATTTCTTTTAATACAAAATGTTATTTTAGCAATTAATTTTAAACCAATTTTGATAAATTATGCATCGACACTTTAAAAAATTAGTTTGAAAAAAGTTTGCATTTCTATTTTTTTTACGATTCTCTTGTTTTTTTTTGTACTTTTATTTGGATTCAATTTATAAATTTGAGTAATGCATGCGTATGTAATCATTACATATATTTCTTTTGAAACTATAAATTTAGGTGTTCCATTAAAATGGTCGATTAAAAAAGTTAAGCGTTTTAAAATTTACGGAGTGGCTAGGTCAGGGCTTAATGCTAATGGTTGCACAGGCTTCACATCGTAAGGGCTACCTCGGGATCTGATCACAGGTTGCCCTTAACTAGGCAGACACCGGGCTTCCCGTAGTGCTCGCAGGTTCTGAACGAGCTGCGGCGACTCGGTGAGTCGTCGTCGGATGCTAATATATATTTCCCTTACTTCAGCCCATTACAATACTAAGAATAATAACAATCGTAACATTTTTCGTTATTTCTTAGTACAAAGCATATGTAGTCGCCATCCCACACTTTTATCCAAGCAAGGATCGGCAGTAACCATTACTTCGTTAATATTTTTTGCTCAAATTAAAATTACATTTGTAAACTGTTAAGTGACAGTAAGAATTTTTTTACTACTTTGTTAATATGTAATGTTCAAGAATGAATTTTCTATTAATCGATTATACGTTAATCAAGCATTCGAAAGTTTCCATTACTTCTGTAATGTTTACTGGCTGAGAAAAATGAACATTAATCGAAATAATCGTTAATGGAGAGCTCGAAATTTTTCATTAATCGATTAATGGGAAGCCCCTATCCATCCATCCATCCATCCATCCATCCATCCATCCATCCATCCATACAAAAGTAATGAAAATATTGGGGTTTTTCATTAATCCTAAATATAATCTAACCTAAATATCCCATAAATGAAAAATTTCGAACTCTCCATTAACGATTATTTCGATTAATTTTCAGTTTTTCTCGACCAATACACATTACAAAAGTAATGGGAAATTTTGAGCTTCGATTAATGGAAAATTGTATGCTAATATACAGGGTGTCAATTAAGTCCCGGGACGGCTGAATATTTTCAGAGGTAAAGTAATTCTGATAAAGGTCAAGGTCATTTCTTAAGTAACTTTCAACGAGGAATCTAATGGTGACATTCACTTTGACCTTGGACTTGACCTTGAAGGTTATTTCAAGGTCAACTGTTTTTTTTAAATAGGAACCCCCATTTTTAAGACTGGTAATCGATAGAGCGGGAAATTTTACATTCAGATACGTAATTAAGTCAGAGCTAGTGTTTGAACTTAAGGGTTACTCCAAGGTTATTTACACTCCAGCAAGGTTCTTAGATACCTCTGAATATTTTGTGTAACTTTCAACGAGGAACTCAATGGTGACCTTATACTTGACCTTGGACGTGACCTTCAAGGTTATTTCAAGGACACCTATTGTTTTTAATGGAAATCTTCATTTTTTACACTGGCAATCGATAGAGTGGGAAATTTCATTTCGAAAATAGTATTTGACGTGATCTTTAGAAGGTCAAATCAAGGTCAATTTTGGATAAACTGTCAAAATATTGTCGTATTCAAACTTTAGAGGATTTATGAAAGACTAAATGTTTGAAAAAGTTTTGAAACCAACAACATCGACCACCTTGACTTTGAGATCAGCCGTTGAGTCGTTGTTTCTGGGTAACGCTAAAAGTAAGAATAAGGGCGATAGTAAGGTTATTAATTTAAAAAGTGCTTGAACTTTCAAATAATGTGCAAAGCTGATCTCAAAGTCAAGGTGGTCGATGTTGTTGGTTTCAAAACTTTTTCAAACATTTAGTCTTTCATAAATCCTCTAAAGTTTGAATACGACAATATTTTGACAGTTTATCCAAAATTGACCTTGATTTGACCTTCTAAAGATCACGTCAAATACTATTTTCGAAATGAAATTTCCCACTCTATCGATTGCCAGTGTAAAAAATGAAGATTTCCATTAAAAACAATAGGTGTCCTTGAAATAACCTTGAAGGTCACGTCCAAGGTCAAGTATAAGGTCACCATTGAGTTCCTCGTTGAAAGTTACACGAGGAATAGCTTTACCGCTTGCAAAAATATTCAGAGGTATCTAAGAACCTTGCTGGAGTCTAAATAACCTTGGAGTAACCCTCAAGTTCAAACACTAGCTCTGACTTAATTACGTATCTGAATGTAAAATTTCCCGCTCTATCGATTACCAGTCTTAAAAATGGGGGTTCCTATTTAAAAAAAACAGTTGACCTTGAAATAACCTTCAAGGTCAAGTCCAAGGTCAAAGTGAATGTCACCATTAGATTCCTCGTTGAAAGTTACTTAAGAAATGACCTTGACCTTTATCAGAATTACTTTACCTCTGAAAATATTCAGCCGTCCCGGGACTTAATTGACACCCTGTATAATGCTAGTAATGATAAATTTCTTGCCGCTGATGGACGATATTTTTGTACTGAAATAATAGTACTTTTTAATTAAAATTTTGTTGTACCCTGTATCCAAGCATACTTTTATCTAAAATTTCATTAGGCGAATCGTACTATCAACTTTGTTTACAATACATTGGGATAAGTAATGTTCTGTCAAGTAAAGGTGAGTGGATCGCGTTATGGTATGTAGCGCGTATGCTCAGAGAGCATGCTTCATCTTTTACTAGTTATTTTCACATTATTCGGTATATGCTCTTTCTCAATTATCACTCTCTGGAGAATTCTTTTGTATTCGCGTATTCGCACGAGAGCTGATGATACACGTAGGCAGAGGTATCTGACGCAGAAAGCCGTTGAGAATTTCGGTTGGAAAATTGAATAGTGCTTCTACGTCATTCTCCAATTTATTATAATAGTTATGAAAATTTCGCGTATTCCAGCGCAGTTCGGCCGACCGGGAAAACATAGACCACTATATACAGTCACGCTCGTCTATCAATTTACGGAGAGTGCCTGCCAGATCTTACTCTAATATTGATATACCGCCCTCGACTCATTACTCCCCCCCTCCCTTTCCTCGTCCCTAGTACCACGATTTTTACTTCCTAAAAAAATCCATACATTTGTTTCTTTTCTAGAAAGCTTTGTAAAATCCGGAACTTATTGTTCTAAAAATGCATTATAATTTTTTTTTTTTCAACCAATGAATGAATTTGAATTTATATATGGCTTTTTTTAATCCTTTTTCAGTCAATTACAAAAAGAATTTCATTTTTGCCTACAATTCATTTAATTATTTTAGCAATTTATTTTTTAAATTAGTATTGAAAATAAACACTTTGTCGTAACCTATAGTTGCCATTAGACCATGGATTTTAATGGGACATGGCATAATTATTGATAATTTTTGTGATTCTGGTCTAAAGTGTTGTATAATTTTAAATCATTTGATTAAGTAATTAAAAACAGTCCAAAAACCACTTAATCAAATAATTTAAAATTCAACAATTCTATTTTTCAGACCAGAACGACATATACTAGAACGACATAAAAAAAACGATAAAATTTATCAAGCTCTACTATGTCGCCGCATTGCAATAATTTATAGTAATTTTTACTATAATTCTAATAAATTTTACAAACAATTTTTCTCAGTGTACGCAACACAATTACTCTAACGGAATATAAAATTTTATTAAGAATTTCTAATAATTTTTTACTGAACATGTTTAAAATAAAGGAAAGCGCAGTTTACTAAAGAATGTTTTTTAATTATTCGAAGTAAATTTATCGAACTAAAAATCATAGTATTACAAAGTGAAAATTGAATGAAAAGTTTGACCGTGCTGTAACTGTATTCACAATATAGCAAGGTTATAAAACATGAAATTCAAAACTTTTGAGCGAATAGCTTAGGCAGAAATTGGGACTAAATTGAATATTCTATTTTAAAGGAAGAGCGACGGGTTAATGTTGGAGGTTCTCTTGAAAGACGCGGGAGTTGGAAGGGTGCGAAGCAGTAAAGGGCGTTTCAGTATGACACCCTCATTCAGGCAACGATTTACGTAGCAAATGAGTGTCGACAGTTTCGTTGGAGGCAGAGGCACTACGGTGGGCCAAGCTAGCGAGCACGATACACAGCAGCAGAATCGCGCCTACGTACGAACGTGTGCAGGTCTGAAGCTGTTCATGTTCATGTTCTGCGCATAGTAGTTGCGATTGGACGACGGCACAAACGCCTGAGCTGGACGCATTGCGTTTCCCATAAAATCGCGTCACGAAGGCGGTAAATGCAACGTTCCAGCATAATTCAGTTACCGCGCAGTTGTCCGTTGAAGGTATATATATATATATATATATATATATATATATATATATATACTCGCCCTTTCCCCTAGACTCTTGCCACGCATCTCGGCCATTATCTCTGAAAGCACGGCACTCTCGATCATCGTCCTGTTGTCTCCCCGATACAGCTCTCGGATCCTTTTAAAAATTGAAAACCTCCGAGTAAGTTGACCAAGCCGATGTCTCCAGCGCTTCCAGCGCTCAATTGTTAATTTTTTTGCCCCGCAAACCCAAGTATTCGGTACAATATCCCTTACAGCATTTAAATACTATATTCGTATGTGAACGGTAACAAAACAAGTTCAACAAGTTCTCACTTGAAATAACGCTTAGGGCTTACAGCCAAGGAGAACACTGAAAGCGACTAAACTCTTTATTCAAATAATACACGGAGAAAAAAGTTAATTGAATCAATGACCGCCAGGTTAATAATTAGCAACAACTGTCCTTCTTCTGTTGGATGATATAGAAAACCTGTAGAATTGATTAAAAATTCAGTTGAAATAGCGATTGAACGACAAAAGATAGCTGTACTAATTCAACAAATATTGCTTTTACCACGATGACCGAGCTTCTCTTTGGATATTCCACAATTTTACCGCCAGTTGGCAATTCTTTATGTGCGCTAATGTATTTTGCTATATATTCTCTCACTCTTTACTCGTGAATGGACAGACAATACGGATTTCAAAAAGTATCCGACCCCCCCCCCCTCCTCCTTTTATTCACTTGTCCTTGAGGGTTATTTCAAGGTCAAGTTAAAAATATCAAATGAGAACTCCCATTTTTTGTTCCAGAATTAGTTGAAGCAAGAGGTCAATCAGAGATCAACTGAAAAAACAGGCTGCTTGTAGGTCTTATTTTGCATTTTTGTGAAAAATGTTTCAGACAAAAGTTTTACGATATCAATCGTGGACTTGGACTCCAACCTTGGACTTGACTATTCACTTCACTTTGATAGCCATTTCAAAGTCAAGCACCCACCCCCAATATGCCTCATGCAGTAGGAACACTGGCCCACAATACGTGTCTTTATCCATGTTAAGGAAATAAACACCTGACGCATTTACCTACAGTCAGTCGATGACTTTAGACTCCTCACCGCTAAACTAGACAAAGATAAAATCCAGTATAGCACCCACCAATTAAAATAAGACTGTGACCAAGAACTCGTTATCCGCGGATTAACCGAATCCCTCACCAACGACGAAATTCTAAGCGAATTAAACAACAAAATTTATTACATTAATGGGCATTACACTCTAACGGGCAACCAACCGCGTGTGTGATCAACGGTGGGCTGCCTGCCACAAGGTGCATGATAATTAACGCACATAGCAAAAGAAAAATTAGACGAGAATTCGCGGACGAAAATATCCACACGACCCAATCAAAGATAATTAGCATCCCAAATAGCAGTGCCCCTTGCGAAAATAATAACGTGTACTTTTCGGATTCTTGCTCCGGCTACTCAGCGAAATTTAGGCATGATATTTAAGCCTCAAAATTAACAAATCGACGCCTGGGTAGAATATTCGGCTATCCCGCAAGCCGTTTCGAAGGCATCAGACCCCTGATGCTCTCTTTTCACGAAAGCTGGGGGAGAGTAGCCAATTTCGCGGAGGGCATCCTTTGACGTAAGAATACCGAAGAAAAATCAGTTGATCAAGAACAACTTAGAATATGTGTCCTAGAAGAATCCTTACAACCTATCGCAGAATTTTTTAACGAAACTAGCAAATTTCAAACTGGCCATGGCACATTTATTAACTTTGTTAAAAACTTCAACCGTAAATCAGATGCTATCTCCGAAGCCAAAAAAATTGTCAAGGACGTATCAACTATAGTAAAAGTAATAGAAAAAGCTCAGCCCCTAGTTAAAAGTAAAGCCACAAAAAGTAAAGGAACAAAAATTAAAAACAAAATAAACAAATCTAACCTAACAGTCTCTTTCAGCGAAATGTCGGAAATCGAACATGGAAGCGCTTACGCAATAATCTACAAAAATGCCATTCTATCAAAAAGATTAAAAAATTCTTTTTTAAAATGCTCGCAGTGTACTACAAAGGAAATACAAATTACCAAAAATTTTGCAAAATGTTGACTCTTTACCTGCGTCGTATCGTGGATTCAACCGCATACTTCATTAGATCAGGAACTCAAAATTTCCGGATTCAACATTTTTTACAAAAGCAGGCAAGGAAGTAAAGGCGACGGAATTTTAATTCTCATGACACCAAGTCATTGCATCAACCATGCAAATTGACCAGTCCAATCAAAGCATCGAAATTCTCGGCATCAATAGAGAAAATACTTCTCCAAATTGGACAACATTGCCTACTACAGACCTCCTAGAAACAAGCCCACCAAATAAGACTGGGACATGATTACGAATTACATCAAGGAAGATTCACACTGCATACTCGCTGGTGACTTTAACGCACATCACCATCGTTGGAACTGACAAAATAATGATATCAACGGAGTGCTGTTTCTAAACTCTGTTAACAAGAAGGACCTAAGTATTCAAAACACAAGATTGGAAAATAGAATAGACTTTAGCTCAGGTAAAAAAACCATTGACCTAGTACTTACAACAGTCAACCTTTTATACAAAATTAACACAGTTTAATGCAATAAAACTTATCCGCGTAAAAATTTAGAGAATGTTAAAAAGATCTTAAAAAGATTTTCACGAATTGAAACGTGAAAATATTAAAATCGTCTTAATTAATCTTAAAATCGATCATTTTTAAGACAAATCTTTTAAGATCTTTTTAACATCCTCTAAATTTTTACGCGGGTATGGATCAGATCATTTCCCAATACCATCTGCACTTAGTGTGACGAAAATTTATTATACAAAAAATACTTCTAAAATAAAAACTAAAAGAACAAATTGGGAAGGATTTGAGAACTCACTAACTAGTAGCTGTAACATTTTTTTTTTTTTTAAGATACTTTTTGCAATCTAAGGGTCAATAGTAAATATGAATTTTTGTAAATTTAATCAACAATGTCATTACATTCAAAACTCCATAAAAACGCAAAAAAACACTCAAGTCAAACACCAAAAATCTGGTAAAATGGTGGAACTCTAAATGCGAGAAAACATACAGATAAAGAAACACAGCTTTCAAAAAATGGAATTTTACAAAAAAAAAAAAACTGATGATTTTCTCAATTACAAAATACAAGTAGCAATTGTAAAAAGAACTTTCAAAAGTACGAAAAAGGAAGGTTTTAAAAACTTCATCGAAAAATTAATCTTAAAACCAATTCTACATATGTTTGGAATACAATGAAAATCTTTAAAAACAAATACGTAACAGTAACATCTTCCAATTTAATCAACGATACAAGCAAAGATAAAGTAGATGTTGCACTTAATAAAATTAGTCGTTCATGGGTAGCCTCTAATCCAAACTGGATACCAAGATGCTCAACAAATGACTTCCATAACGGCCATTTCGGTCGAATTAAACTGTAGAATTAAACATTGCCCACAATTAAAAAAAACCCTTAATCGCTCCGCTCGTCCACCCCCATTTTCTATTTTGCGATACAATTAAATCTGTTTACTTTTTGAGTCGATAACTACAAACTTATTTTTCAATTTTCACTTTTTTCCCATAGACGATGCTTAAATTAGTCTACCCTTTTGCTTTACTGATATCTTTGAATCTATTTATTTTTTTAGACGAATTCTAGAAAATAATTTTTTCATTTTTCATCTTATCTTTTACGTGTATACAATACGAAGCTTCATTTACCAATTTGCTTTAGCGATATAATTGAATATACTTACTTTTTAAGTCAATTTCCAGAAAATTATTTTTTATAAAAATTATTTTATTCTAGAACCATTATTTCAATTTCAATTTTTCAGCAACATAATAATTGCACCTTTTTAGGCACGACCGCTACACGGAGTGCCTTATATTTTCACCAGAGTAAAAATGGGGTGTATGTAAGATTCCATTTTGTTCCAAGCATAACTCCTTTGAATCTTAACGAATTGAGCTGAGACTTTCACAGAATGTTCGTCATCATCCCGAAAGGTGCCAATAAGGTTTACGACCCATTCCATCTAAACGTGCGATTACAGTAGTACATTATGCAAACAAAAAATAAAAACAAAGAATCAGTTTTTTCAGAATAACTTGAACAATAATGTATTTATCACAAACTCATGAGTTTCATCTTATAAAACAATAAAAAATACAACTTTTTCATACAGTAAATTTTTCTCTACAATGAAATCCAAAAAAGTTACAGATAATTTTCGCTTCAAAAAACGCACTTTTTCATTAAAAACTCGCTTTCTACCTCTAAACGCTTTTTAATATCATTTTACAAAAAAACATTAAATGTAAAAGTTATAGATACAAAAAAAATACAACTTTTTCATGTAGTACATTTTTTTCTATAATTGAATCTAAAGAAGTTACAGCTGATTTTCGCTTAAAAAATGCAATTTAACACTAAAAAATCAACTTTTTGCCTCTAAATACTTTTCAGTGTGATTTTACAATAAAACATTAAATGTAGAAGTTGTAAATACAGAAAAAATACAATTTTTTCATACAGAACATTTTTTTCTATAATTGAAACTAAAGAAATTACAGCTAATTTTCGCTTAAAAAATACAATTATCATTTTCGTTTAAGCAGATTTATTAATAAAAATAAAAAAGGTAGAATGAAGAGCGAGCGCGTAGCGCGAGCATCTGTCGTGCCTATCATGCAAAATGCTTCGCATTTTGCATCCTTGCATCGCGTAGCGCAGCGGAGCGATGCAAGGTGCGAGCCTCTGGCGAGCGCGAAGCGATCGCCATGTGGCGAGCCTAGTTTAATTTTAAGTTACGTTGATGTAATCCATTCGGAGTTAACGAGTTTAAAAATTCTGTTGGAATTATATTTACTAAATGCTCATTATTATCTTTTTTACTATGTCAATGATTAAATATATATTTCGTAGACTGTATCGGTATACGATTGTATCGTTATACGATTTTGAAGCTAAAATTACACTTCCATAAAAATGTCGATTTTTCATATCTTTAAGTATCCAAAAATTTTATCTATAGTATTTTCGTTTGATATAATTGTTTTTGGGATTTTTGTTACTTTACTTTCTCGATCATATTTTGGTAAAAAACTGCCATTGCCTACATTTAAAAGCCAAAATTTAAATTCGATATCATTTTCCGAAATTTTTTTATTTTGCTTTAATGACATACATTTAAAATTTTGTCACAGTATACCTATATTTTATAATTCCCATTAACTCTCAGTAACTCGATTCCCAGATGGAACAATTGGTAACATATGTCGAAAATCTCTTGATGCAAGCTCTTCTTTTGCTCCAAATATTTCATTATAATCAGATAAATCAACTAAACATATTTTTCTACAGCATTTCAAATTTCTTTATAATTTTTCACCTTTTCTTTATCTGTATATGATACAAAACTTCATTTACCCATTTGCTTTAGTGATATAATTGATTTTATATTCATTATTATCGTTTTGTGCTATGTTAATGATTCAATATACCGTAGACTGTATCGCTATACGATTAAGAAATTTATTATAAATTTTTTTATGCACATTCTTTTGAGCTGAAATTACAATTTCATAAAAATTGAGGAGGGGCTGAGGAGGGGTTCAATAATGAAGAGGTTACTGAGGAGGGGGGAGGAAGGGTAAAGAGGAGCAGGAATATTTTTTAAATATATATAAAATTGTATCATTAAAATGATAAATATAATATAAATCTAATAAAAAAGGGAGGAAGGGAAAATAAAGAAGAGGAGGGGGGAGGGGGAGGATGGGGTTAATCTTGAGTTTTGACCTTACAACTATATAATATAGGGAGATATATATATGATGTGGATATGTGATATGCATAAAATTTTAAGCTTAAAATAATAATTAACTAACTAGCAGTTTGTCCTCCCTCGGTAACGCTCGGAGGGTTGATTGGACATTTTTATGTAAAATATATTTAAAAAATGGTAAAGAATGCATTTGGGAAAAAATATTTATATTTCGTCATATCAAATTCTAAAACCATTACAACATGTACAACATGTATAAAATGTATAAAATGTAAAGAGCCACCGTAACTTACTCAAATTCTTGTGATTCCGAGAATTATACTTTCATTTTGACAAAAATCTTGTGTTTCATTAGAATGAATGTTGAATTGACAGAAGCGCTTTCAAAGCAACAGTCGCGCCTTTAAAACAACAGTATATGCCAGCGTTCGTCTTTCGTGGAGCTGAGTCTGTGTTCCAACTAGATTTTTTTCTCAGTGTACCTACAAATACTAGGACGCTACTCACTAACATAAACATGGGTATCTGTAGTACTCTCTACAATTTTTTCATAGAATGTAATTTAGAAATGTAAGAATCTATTGTAAAACACTAATCTCTTCATAGCAAGTAAGCTAGAAATTTAAGAATTCAATGTTAAACACCTTTTTATAAAACGACTTTGTAAGGCTAAACCTTTTTTTTAAGTTAATAAAGTTAATAATAAAAAGAATATGGTAAAAAACTACTTACTTTCTAAGTTCATGTAAATAATGAATATTTTTGGAAATCAATTATTGATTGTACAACATTCGTATTGCATCTTAAAATCTAATGAATGAGTAACATTCTCAGTATACGTTTCGATAACTTTCACTCCATTTTCATTGAATTTATAGAATATAAAATACTTTGCGAGTAACAGTAGTCTATACTGCAAGTGAGGTCGATTTTATAACTCAAAACAGTAAAATAATACATTTGTTGCAATACATCCGCGTTACGCTAGCAACATTCCAATTAGCAATTTAAATACTATTCCAGAAGTTATGGAACAAGGTCTTAAAAAAATTAAAAATTAATTTTATTTATTTTTTGTAATTTATTGATCTTACGTCGTGAAAAGCCATATTCACCGAAAAATAAAAGAAATCGAGTTTTTGAAAATTTACAGTTTTAAGTACACTACATTACACACAAAAAATGGCGATAAATGTTTGCAGAAAATAGAAAAAGCTACATTGCAAAATATAATTGTATTTTGAAAAAACCTTCACTTACAGAGCGTCCTTTATGAGGAATCAAAATATTTCTTTATCAAATATCAAGTTATTCATATGCATAAGCTTTTTCTTTAATACATATATCTGGCCCCTCCAATATGAGATACTGGATTAAGCGTAGAAGCTTGAAAAGATTGATTTATAATTCGCCTTGTCGAGACCTCGGTCGCGCCCTCCTGTGGCCACCTATAAAATGTAAATTATTAGGGTGATCGCGCGAAAAAGCCTGCAAAAACATGGACTTGAAAAATTATTTTATTTATTTTAACGATGTAGTTAAATATGTGAGTGCAGGTGTACGATCATATGAAGAAGGAGAACATATTTACAAAGCAAATCATATTCTTTTTTGTAGGACCATACAGAAAAGCGTTAAAGAGACAAATTTTCTCTGTTTGTGTCTGAAGTCGTCTGTTATAACTGAGGCTCCGCATGAAATTAAAGTGTTTTTAAAAAAAGAAAGAGATGAAACTTTAATTAATTGCGTTTGCTCTTGTGTAGCGGGTGTATTAGGGAGAGGTGTAAGGTGTAAGCACTCAGTGGGTGTATTAATATTATTATGTAGGTAGGTTTAAGAAATCAAATATTAAAAGCAATTTTGTTTACAAGAAGCATGGATTTTAAAAAACAAATTGCATTAGTAACCTACCTACATTATAATATTAGTACACCCACTGAGTGCTTACACCTTACTCCTCCCTAATACACCCGCTACACAAGAGCAAACGCAATTAATTAAAGTTTCATCTCTTTCTTTTTTTAAAAATACTTTAATTTCATGCGGAGCCTCAGTTATAACAGACGACTTCAGACACAAACAGAGAAAATTTGTCTCTTTAGCACTTTTCTGTATGGTCCTACAAAAAAGAATGTGATTTGCTTTGTAAATATGTTCTCCTTCATATGGGCGTACACCTGCACTCACGCATTTAACTACATCGTTAAAATAAATAAAATAATCTTTCAAGTCCATGTTTTTGCAGGCTTTTTCGCGCGATCACCGTAATAATTTACATTTTATAGATGGCCACAGGAGGGCGCGACCGAGGTCTCGATAAGGCGAATAATATTCTTACCCAACAAACACAACGTGCCGTTTACCGACCAAGTCCTATGCTTTAAACATAGGAGTCGGCACGCGTGTCCGCATCGTGCCGTCACATGCCGTCATTTTGTTTGTTGGGCAAACACAACGTGCCGTTTACCGACCGAGTCCTATGCTTACCCAACAAACACAACGTGCCGTTTACCGATCGAGTCCTATGCTTAAAACATAGGAGTCGACACGCCTGTCCGCATCGTGCCGACTCCTATGTTATACCCAACAAACAAAATGGCGGCATGTGACGGCACGATGCGGACACGCGTGCCGACTCCTATGTTTAAAGCATTGGACTTGGTCGGTAAACGGCACGTTGTGTTTGTTGGGCGGAAAAAGTCGCAGCCGGTGCGTTACCCTAGTGCATTGGTAAAATAAACATCGATTTACCTACTGCTGATTGTTCACTCACTGAGCAACACACGTTACCTTACCGACATCAAGTTCAATAGCAACGCCTCGGCAGAACCTGCAGAACGCATACGTGCTTCTAGTACCGACTACTTCCAGTAGGCGGCTGCTGTAATTTTTACACTCCCAAGCAGCCAGGCTAATTGATATACACAACAAATTGTGGTACGATACAAATGTTTTATCAAAATATTAACTTTGCTATGTAATTTTATTTAGCGCCCAAGCGAAGCGAATCACTTCCGCACTAGTATTAAACGATATTTTATAGCACGAGAGCCGAAAATTGGCATTAAAGTTGCTATTTTGAGGTTAGAATGCTATAAAATACAGTTAATTCCGCCACATTTTTTGTCAGTCTAATGATAAATGTATAATATGAGCGTGTTTAAATCAAATATTTAAAAAATTTTTAAACATGCTAATAAACCAATAATTTTCGGCAAAATTTTCAACTTCAAAACACTGTAAATAATAAACTATTTCAAATTAGTATTGTATGGTTGTTTTTTAGAAAAGCACCATCAAAAAAGCAAGCACATTATTTAGCAAGAAAATAAGAGTAAATTTAAAAAATGTATTGAATTTTGATCCTCCCAGTTACACACAGGTACACACATGTGTGCAAATCCACATTCAACAGGAAACAACTCAGCTTTGAAAGTCGAATTTTTTTTTTGTTGAAGGTACACCTACCAGACCAATTTTTTCTTGTTGTTTAAGTCATTAAAAGACAATAAACAGGTGTGCATGGCCAATCCCGAGGTATACTTTTTCCGGGCCAAATAACGCAAAAAACTTGAGAAAATGTGATTTTTCGTACCTGTTTTTTTTTTGTAATCTATTTTTCAAATGTTTTCCAGTCTATAGTAAACCTGGGATCTCGCACTAAGCACTGGAATAAATATCTAAACTTTGATAATCCATGGTACAAAGATCAATTTTTTGTTTTAGTATTTACAAAATGGCGCCTTAATGGCAAATTTTTTTGAAAACATTCATGAATTTTTTACAATAAACGATATATTTTTCGAAAAAAAATCACAAATGTAAAAAGTTTTTAGAATTAAGTCAAAGAATACACCTGAATTTTTTCAAAGCGTTTTGAGTAAATTTTTACAAAAATTTAACAAAAATGGTATTATGCGAAATTTTTAAAAATTAATCAAAACGCTTCGAAAAAATTTAAGCGTATTCTTTGGCTAATTCTAAGAATGGTTTACTCTTAGTTATTCCACCGCTTAGTGGGGTCCCAGGTTTCTTACAGATTGAAAACCTTGTAGGAAAATACTATCACCTTTTTTGCGTTATTTGGCCCGGAAAAAGTTTACTTCGCCGTGCACAAGTGTTTATTATCTTTTAAAATGACCTAAAAAACAAGAAAAAAAGGTCTGATAGGTGGGCCTTGAAAAAAAAATTGTGTCCTGTTGGCCGTGGATTTGCACATATACAAATTAATTGAATAAAGAAAAATGTCACAAAAATATTTTTCATGGCAAATAATATGGTACAAACTTTAGAAGGAACAAAGTATGAAAACGTAAGATAGCTTTCAAGTAAGAATAAAAGTTACGTAAATTTACAAATTTTCGAAAAGTGCTAAAATAACTTTGAAATAAATACTAATGTTAAATTTTTTAATAGTACTTCTTTGTTTTCTGTGGACATGAAAACAATATTTGTACTACAAAGCTTTCTTTAAGAGAAAGGAAAAAAAAAGAATCGTCCAACTGCAAGGCATCTATCCCTGGCAAATGTCAGCCCTGCATACACGAGAGTAAAACTGCTAGCTCTTATTCGGACAGTCTCCGAAGGTTCTTATTTTCCAGTAAAATTTATATGTAAATACTTAATATGTATACCTTATGAAAGAATACCTTTATTAGTTACAAATAATACAGATAGGAGCTTATTTTTTTATGCAGTTTTCTATGTCAAATATTTATGAAAGAAATTAATTTTAAAATGCAATTTTTTTATTCATTTTATTATTTTAGATACTGTAGCTATTTTAACGTTTTTGGAAAGTATTAAAATTTGTAATTTGTATTCTTTGTTTACATTATTCATGCAGGTGTGCAAGTTGATTTTGACCGAGCTGATTTTTTTAAGAGATAAATAATTGTCATCATATTATAACTTATAATTTCAAGATTTTACATATTCAGTATTCAATTAATTTCAATCTAAAAACCAAACGATCCAATCACGTATTAAATGTTTCGCAATGAATGCTATCAGAATTCTCTAAACATATTTTATGTTAAAATTGTTACATTTAAAATTTTGGCTTTGAGGACAATCTACAGCCCCAAGAAATAGACTTTAGTGAAACTGGGCTTAAATTATTGTTAATGAATGTCATTTAAGTCTAATTATGAGTTTTAGAAGGCAAAATTATATATGTCAGAACTTTAAAATGTCAAAATAGAATATACATTCATCAAAATGAAGAAACTTAAGCAAATTTGAGTAGTTTTTATAAAATTTGTCAGGCAAAATTTGTTCCCAAAAATAAATTCAGCTTCTGCCACACTTCAAAATGTAAAATATAATATTTAAAATGGAATGAGTTTAGAGATTAACTGTTCTAATAAAGAGTGATTTTCTTTTTTTAGCACAGAGAAAAATCATGCAGTAAATGTTATGAAGTTATTGAACAAATGTTGCTGAACAGAATAATAATACAACCACAGTTTATAGATTAGATAATTTTTACAGTAAGGTAAAATTTCATTAGAAATTTTACTATAATTTACAGTAATATTTACTCCGACTTATTTTAAAAAATGTTCCTTATTATTGTCTCCTTTGTATTTTCAAAGTTCCATCGCAATTTAAGAATGAACTTATGTGTTATAATATGTCTTTTTACATTACTAGTAAAATCAATGTTCTCTTCACGCTGTTTTTTCTAAGCAGTTCTTCTAAATAATACATTCTGATTTTTAGTTAAAATAATATTGTAGCGATATTTATTTTTCAACAAATTGTATTAATAAAAAGTACAGTTAAAAAGGTTTAATACAATACTTATTTCATTAAATTGTTTAATTGAAAACTCAAATCTTTAAGACTTGAACTTTGGCGCCTAAAGAAAATGCGAGAGGGCATTGTCTGAAGCTACGCGTTATCTTGTTAAAAAAAATTCATTAAAAATGAACTACTATCCTGATAAGTCAGTGTTTTATTAAATATGGGTCGCATCTCTTATTAGAGGTACGATAAAAATAGCTTTAAATGTATAAGACGTAATGTTTAGATTATAAAATAATTTAGAATTTTTTTTTTATGTTCCTTTCGGCTATAGACAAAGTACTAATGGGAAAAATATTGAACTAGAACCATGCGGCTTATTATTTTTCCTTTCTCAAAGAAAAAGCTTTGTGACCATGCAAAATTTCATATCTAAAATTTTTATATATATTGCTGTTTTCGGTGATCCTGAGTGAAAAAATAACGCTTTTAGAATATGCATACGTGTGTATGTTTTTATGAACGTGCAGAAACATAGAATTGTTGCACCTACTGCATTGTAATCAATCCTCTTAAGAAAGCGTTTGCTAATTCACTTGGCAGCGGTTTTTTGGTTTCTTTAAAAATGACATGAAAACTAGTACTAATTTTTATTATTATTTTCTTATAATAATTTGTTAAAAATATAGCGAGACTTGAGTCACTTCTGCTGCTTATTATATTGCATTAAACAGCTCAAAGCTCACAGCTCAAATTTCATCATTACTGCGGATATCGAATCCTGCAGTTACTATATTCTACTTTGTCAAAAACATACACATTTGGAAAGAATACGATAGATAATTTTTTTCAAACCCACGTAAAAATCGAAACAATGGGCAATGTATGGGCAATATATCGGATATTGCGATTGCCAATATATTGGCGAAACATTGGTTATAAATTTCCCAATATATCGCGGAACGTTCGGCAAATGCACAATATCCAATATAATTCCCATACCTTGCCAATAGTTCATATTGTAATTATTTATTTTTACGTTGGCAAAGTTTATATATCGCTTGACCTTTAGCTAGACATTTTCCCGTACTTTTTTTCTCTTGATTATGCCCGCATAAAAAAAATTTCATTAAAAAAAATTTTTACTTCTATCTGGATTTGAACCCACGCACTTCTGATTTCTAGGCTAACGTTTAGCCGACTGAGCTATTTAATTGTTTTTATTAAATGACTAAATTCCAAATATAACGAAATTTGGAAGGTTAGGTCTAATAATTCTAATGTTTTAACCTGAATCTAACTATTTAACAAAAACAATCAAATAGCTCAGTCGGCTAAACGTTAGACTATCAGAAGTGCGTGGGTTCAAATCCAGACAGAAGTAAAAATTTTTTTTTAATGAAATTTTTTTTATGCGGGCATAATCAAGAGAAAAAAAGTACGGGAAAATGTCTAGCTAAAGGTCAAGCGATATATAAACTTTGCCAACGTAAAAATAATTAATTACAATATGAACTATTGGCAAGGTATGGGAATTATATTGGATATTGTGCATTTGCCGAACGTTCCGCGATATATTGGGAAATTTATAACCAATGTTTCGCCAATATATTGGCAATCGCAATATCCGATATATTGCCCATACATTGCCCATTGTTTCGATTTTTACGCGGGAAGTTTTCGGAATCGAAGTTTGTTAATATAATTATGCAGTGTCTACTACAATAGTTCAGATTAAAATTTGAAAGAATGGAAAATACTGTTATAATTAAGAGAGAATTTTTCTCCGCGCAAAAAGAAATGAATAAGAAACTAGGATTCGCAGAATTACCTGGGAAAGCAGTTGGCGTGCTTATGGTCGATTGAAGGAAATAAAATAAAGAGGGCTGGCACTGGAAATTTGAAACGAAAGGAAAATAGCTACGTTGAGTTTTAGATGCGCGTGCGCTAAGTCGAGCAGAGCGTCGAACAGCAGAGCGCTCTGTTCGCTCGCAACTCGCAACTCGCGGACCCATTTCCGCGGCCTACTAACCAGCCCGGCAATTTCGCGCCGGCGCGAGACGACTCAGATGCCCAAGAAGTATGAAAGAAAAAATGACGAAATAGTCGCTAGGACAGTGTACACAGAAACATCGCTCGTCCGAACGCGTTAGACAATAATAAGCGATTAATAAGAAAATAATCGGTGCATTTTTTAATACGGCCAGCTTAATAAAGTATAAAGCAAATGTTGCCAGCCATTTCGCTTTTGCCATATAAAATCGCTGCGACGCACGCGGCCATTTAAAAGCGATGCAACGAGACGAAACCACGGGGTCTCTGCAAAGCGTTGCCGAGACTCGCTGGAGGCTCGAGGAGAAGTAGCAGTGTTAACGGCCTTGCTCCATTATGTAGGTCATGAAACAAGGTCCCATCGCCAACGATGAAAGAGAAAGAAGGCAGGTGAGAGAGAGAACTTTACAAGCGATCAGCTTCAAAGCTCCACCTTTTCCTACCTTTTAGAGCAACTATTGTAATAATAAAAAGTTATTTTTTATCGTCCACTTCCTTTTCCATAAATTCTAGTGTCTAAGAGAAATGCGACCAAATTTGTCTCTCAAATTACTTTCCTCAAAAATATTCTATTTCATGACAATCAATCTGATAAAAAAACAAATAATTTGAGTATTCACTTTTCGACAATTTATATTTTCGTTAATATTTCATTCGTCATTCAAAAAAGGACTATGATTAAATATTTGTATAACAAACGTACAAACTTTAATTTCAATTTAGAGTGCAAGTGTTTCCTTATCTTCGAAAATTCCTGACTGTTCTTATCTTTTTGTTATTAAAAAATCGTTTCTGCAGAAAACGTATATTTGACCAAAATTTCATCTTTGGAAAATGTTGATATTTCTTTTTCTAATTTCACAAGTTAGATTTGAACGTAAAGTTGTCAACTAGTTTTAAAACTAAATGACGAATTTTTTCAAATGTGACGATTTAAAAAAATCAAAATAATGCTACTTATTATAGAATATAAGAAAATACTTTAAACAAATTAGAAAGTTACGCTACGAATTTTCGATTTTTGTTCAAATTTGTTGTACCACCGTAAAGTTAGGCGCATCGTGGTCTAAAATTGTGATTGCATCGTGAGGTAATTAGAAGGATAGCTAGTATAACTGTCATTCAAATATGCGCCAAACTCTACATAAGAACGCAATCAAGCTATTAAAAAATCTTTGACGATATCGTAAATAAATTAGCAATTGATTCTAGAGGTTCTGAAGCTAAACAAGACGAAATTCGTCGTTTTTAGAATTTCATAAATATAGTCCAGTTGATAGAAGAAAGCAAGGCTAAAAATGGGCATAACAGGCATCTTTATCTTTCATTTTGCTTGGTTTCAACCTCATAATTAAAGTCCTTATATACGCACTCTCAAAAAAGTGAAACCAAATTTGTTATTTAACAATTTGTGAGCAATTTCAGCCCTTTTATTAGTTTATTTTTCCTTTTTGTTTTTTCTTGGGTTTTAAAGCACTTTAGTGTTAAGTATGAAGGATATTTTTGTTTAATTTTAAGAAAAGAATTTTTAATTCTAAAATAAACCAACCAAAATGGCCTAACCACCAACGTCTGGCAAGCGTATTAACATTCGTTATCGATTGTTCTCCATTATAAATTTGAGCTTTCGATATAGCAACACATACTGCAAGTATAGCCAATTTTAAGCGAGTTTATATTCAAATTTTGTGGATATAACGTTTGGTATCAAGTCTCCTTACAATTATAGAGCTTTAAACTTCTATTTATGTCGGTAAAAACTTACAGGAATCTGATGTGAGGGATTCACTGATCAGTTCGTGAGTGGTTAGACAACTCCACGATTACTATCCAAGAGAATTTTAGATCTCAATTGATAGAATGATTTGTGATTGTGACCGTGCGCTTATAGGTTGCGTGTGTAAATAATTTGCGTTGTACCGTAAATCAGTTGCAATACTGCTGATGTATAAATAGAGAATGGAATATCGAGTGTTGTTCAGAGTCACAATAATCTTAAAGTGCACAAGCGCTGATTAACAGTAAAGGTAAGTTACGCAAAGTAACACTCAGGCCGTTAATTTTTAAAATAAAATAGAAATATGAATAAAAATTTGGATGTCAGTACAGCGAACGCATACCAATTTTTAATCGTCTGAATTTTAACTATACAGTATACTACAATTTATATTAATAAAATACAAGAGTTTTGTTTTTCTCCGTGTAATTTATTATTTATGTGGACATTATTATCTACATTTAGCTTTTAATTTAAATTCAATTCTAATTTTATGAATCTGTTGTTAATTACATGAAAAAAATTGCTGTACTGCAATCCAATTTTTTATTCATTTTCCTATTTTAATTTCAAAATTAGATTTTTAGAATTTGTAGTAAAAAAACTTATACTTTTACTGTGTTGAACGCTAATACTTATAAATTTGATTATATCGCCATTATTTCACGGTATGTCAAAAATTATTTACACACACAACTTAAGCCGCATCACCGCAATCGCAAATCTTTTTCTAAAGATCTCGAATCTTATATACTAATCATCGAGCGATTTTACCACTTTATAACTTAGCAATTTAAAGAGAAGCCTCCTACTGGTAAGAGTAACACCTTCATTGAGAAAAAACATTAGTTGGATTTATAAAATAAAATTCTCTTAAATTAAGAGAGTATTTATTGAAATGATGTATTTTATACTATTGAAATAAACAAAAAACAGTTTTATTAAAACCATGATATATCATGCATTCAACACAAATTTTCATAAAAAAAATTTTAAATTTTAATTGAACTTCATATTAATACAATTAAAAAATAGATTTGTTGTACTCATATATCCTAGAGATGGAATTTGAGAGTTCAGCGGTTTGAACGAGTGTTCGCGAGAGGAGTACATCCTTTAGATTTCTTATCATGTGCATAACATTCGTACATTCGGTCTTCTCGATTAGGACAGAGAAGTCGGAAGAATTGCGAATCGAACTGCGCCTTTTGTCATTTGCTGCGGTAGTACGAAATTTTAATGCTAAATGGCGATCCACCCTATGATCTATATACACTTTGCTCGCAAGAGGTTAGAAAAAGAAAATGGATGTCCATTATGTGTATCTAAACTTAGTATTAAAAAAAGTCAGACCGTGTGTAATATATACAGTTTAAATGTTCCACGACCATAAATATGTTTATAATAAGAATGGATACCCACGATGAAAAACAAAATAATAAGAATTCAAAATCATCTAAAAGTAGAGTCTTAAGAATTTTTTTTTATATTTGAATATCATATTTCTATTGGCTTAATAATTTGATTTGGTTTGATTTTCTGTTATATCAATAGAGCGATTCTCTGTAAAATTTACGAATTCAAGCTTTAAAATTTATATACTGCGCACTGTAAAATTCATGGAGTCACTCTGTCAAAATAAGAGCATTTTCTATTGGACGTATTTAACAGCAGTTTTAGTTGATCCAACTAAATTTTTTTCTCAGTGTCAGCATCAGATTTCTGTAATGTTTTTCAACAAGTCACTTAAATTTTAAGGTAAAATACCCAAAACCGGGATACTTTTTCAGACTAGTAAATAAATAAAAAAAATCTAATTTTCGTACATTTTGAGCTATTTATGCAACTTTGTGCGCGAAGCACAGCTTCACCCCATGTATTAATATTTTTTATTATTCAATGAAATACATATAGGGTTTAATAAAGTGAAAAAAAATCTTATTAGCATAAATTGTATAATTATGGTTTTCTGTTTTGGTTTAAATTAAACACATTTTATTAAACTTATGTTAAGTAATAAGGTATGCAAAACCTGTATGTCCCTGTAAGTAAGGCAAATGATTGCCTGGCAACTAGTATTTTGGATAGACCAACAGCTACCTGCATGATTTTTTTTGAGCGAATGAAAATTTTTCCTCGATCAACTGTTATTTTTCTTTAGTTATGTAAATATTCTAAAAATGTAGATTATTTCTGGCAAAAGGCTATTTTATCGATATTTTTGTAAAGTGGATAATTAGGAGTAAATTTGTCGCTCTGAAAATTGATGCTAAAAAGTGTGAAAAAAATGAAAATTTTGGAAACAAGTTTTATCTTAAATTTATGAGAGAACTGCCTATATATACACGCGAGTAGAAAGATGAGGAAGAAGGTGGCCGGTCTGGCTTTGTAGGATGTGGGGCCCCGAGTATGTAGGATCCCGAGCGACGACGACGGCGGCTCGGGGGTTCCAAAGTGTGTCGCGGCTTTAAGTGGAACATCGCTGCCTGGCACCAAGCGACTAAGAAGTGTACCAGCCTGGTCCGCTTTGCGTCTCTCTCTCTCCCCTCCCTCTGTCCCCGCGCTCTCCGGTGAAAGACTTTCTTCGCGAGAAGCTGGCGCGGCCTGCCCCGGGGGCCCCGCTCTCCAAAGCCAGCCTCGCTCCTTTATCTTCCAACGATTTACCTTTTATAAATAAGTCCTCGCCTTCTTTTCGCTTCCTTCTTAACAAACATATGCGGCAAATCAAAAGAAGCAGAAATTTTTATTTTCCATTTATTCATCAATTTCACGCTGAACAAGCTGCTGCAATTTTGACAAAAGCAATGAAAAAATCTGTAACACTTTACCTTATTATACACATATGTACATTGCCGATCAAAACCTTGAGCTCACTACTGAAAATAATAATAAAAATCTATTATTCGTTTCTAAAAATATGATATAAATGAGAAAAAAGAGTAGACCAATGTTATTGAAGGTGAACAAGAGTTGATCCAGTACCGGATAACCAGTATCATGGTACAATCTCGCAGTACTGTTTTTACAATTGAGCCAATACTGCATCATTTGGAGGCAAACGGCGAAGTATTGGCAATAGCTGTTTTGTATTAGCTTGGATTTAAGCTTGAAAATATTTTCACATTCACTACCTTAATGTACAGGCCAAGAATTTGAAATCTAAGAATCATAATCTAATTTTTAACGAAGGGTCAAAAAATCTTTTCTGAGTCATTATCAATCCGATCATTTTAGGTTCCCAATGAAAGGTATATAAGAGTAGCCCAATTAAAGCTTCAAGAAAGCTTCATGATATTTTCAATGACCTACGTCCTTTTTAAGAAAGCAATGATTTTGATAATTCAAGTTATTTTTCGCGGGAAATTTGTTATTTTAAATTAGAAATTCTTTCTGTTGTATGGGAAAGTTTGGAAAAGAAATGAAAAACTAGCTTTGTACATTGCAATATTTTTTGCAGGTATTGTTAAAGGGTGTCTGCGAGCGGTGTACAAATGACAACGAGTGTAGAGCAGCTAAAGGGCTAAAGCTATTGAATTCCTCCGGTTTCTGACATCGAAGGGAAAAAAGAAGCAAAGTCGTGCGATTGCGCAATGCGAACTAAAAAAGGACTCGCTCGAGAGAAGGCGGGAGGTTGTTGGATGGTGTTTTTGGCTGCCGCCGAAAAATGTGGGTTACCGGCCGGGACCGGCACGTCACCCCCCACCCGTTGGAACGACCGAATCGAGAAGAGCGAAGGCGGTGTATGATTGTGAGAAGTCCGAACCCGTTACACATACATAAGGCACATTGTCGGACGCACATTATATCGCGCATCGCGCATTGTACACACCGGCTGCGCGACCTATTCCTCGGAATTCTCGAGGCGGCGCGAGACGAACGCGAGAGCAGCTATATTTTTTTCTCCTCCCGTCGATCAGCTGGCCCAGATTCCAAGACGTGCCTCCTGCACCGCGGCCACTCGGACTTTTCCTTGTCGCGTCGAGGTCTCGGCAAATTCGTCAGTTGGGCATTAGTAATGCCCAATATCTTGATTTTCAGATAATTTAACGGCCCAGTACTCGCAGTAGCCGTAGAAGATATAATTGCAAAAAGTGCAATCAGTTAATAAATTAAAGTTTGTAAGCTCTGCTTTCGATGAAATAAATATAGTTAACTTGTAAATGCGTAAAATAAGGGCAGTGTATTTTACCTGTGGAAATGTTGATGAAGAAAAAAGTCTCTACACCGTTACTTTAAAATAGTAAAAGCAGCAAAACATCATATGTACAGTATATTACAGAAAGATTAGACCGCACCAGCTTCGCGATTGTTTCGGTAAAATAAGAAAATATTTAAGTACGGAGTGTTTTGAAGGATGGGAAAAGAGCCCTTAGAGCGAGTACGAGGGGATATTGGAGCAATAAAATGTTTAGTGTACACAAGAGTGCGGTAACAATCAAATTTTTAATCAAACATCAATATTTATAAATAATTATTTGTTTTCTGGCTTTATACAAAATAATAAAATTCAAAGTCGCCGACATCGCACACCGAACGAGAGTGACGGACAAAATTGACGGCCAATAAACGTGCGAAAGAACTTGCAAAATCTTCCTGAAGTGTTCGCAAATAAAAAAATGATAATTATTATTACAATTATATCATGATAAAATAGTTATAATAATGATAAAAATAATAATAATAATAATAATAATAATAATAATAATAATAATAATAATAATAATAAGAATAGTAGTAATAATAAGAATAATAATAAGAGTAATAATAATACAATAATAATAGTACAATAATAGAAGTAGTAATAATAATGGTATAAAAGGCTCCATTCACAATTTATGTTGAAAAATAAGGTTTAAAGCACATCTTATTTTGTTAACGCAATAAAATATGATGCCCTATCTGTCGCTACAATTTCTTTCATTCTGCAAATGGCGCACGAATCGACGCGCGGACAATGTTTGCCAAGGTGTATTTTTTGCCTTTTCTTCGTTTCGACGAATAATCATGAGCGTCGAGAGATAAAAAAATCTTTTTCAAACGGAATGCCGTATACCGAGTGATCGGAGCGCGCGCGTATTGACCTACAATTGAATTAACGACCTACTTCCCACGAGAGGGGGGATAGACGGAAAAAAGTAAATTATATATAAGTGAGAGAAGGAGGGAGGGGAAGAAGAACAGTTCGAAAGCCCGGAAAGTGCATGTCTACCTATATTACATGATGACGAGAGCCGGTGAGAGTGACATTTTCTAAAACTGCCTTCATTCGGGAGAAAATAAAAAAGACGCTTCTTCACTTTCTTCCATCGCAATTCGCACAAATGGACCAAATGTACAAGGACGTTCTTAGAAAACGAAGCGTCGGCCAGACGAAGTGAATGACAGTATTGGGGAGAACGAAAGAGTAGCTTAAATAACGAGCGCGATAAATATACTATATTACAACGCAATAAATGTCTGCGCGATGAATAAATAACAATCAAAAGAAAGGGGAGTTGGAATGAAAGGAATCGAGAAAAGAAGAGCTTAAGGGACGGTGTCTCTCTAAAGTGGAAACAGTCGGCTTTCCACTGCTTTGGGCAGCGGTACCTAAAAACGTCGTGTCTACCGCTTCAATAGCAAACATCTCATTTTTAATGCACAATCACTAATTGAAATGGCGACTACCCTGGCAAAAATAACAATTTAAAGTCTCTTTCGTCGCATATTTACGGATCCAAGCGAAAATAGAGTTTTTCTAGAAACTAGTCACATTAACACCCGAAAAGGAAGCTTGGAAAAAATTGAGCGAGCGAATAGCTTGGAAATACTGCTAAAATAGCATTGAAAATGTTCGTACATCGTTGAGCGAAAGTATTACTTGCGAGACTCTGTTTCGACTGTAGAGAGGAACGAGAATCCGGGTTGCAGGCCAGCGGCCCGCTCGACCGCTACGTGATCGGGCAGGGTCGCTCGACGCGCCGGGCTCGCCGCGCGGAGGAGACGCTCCACGATCGCTCGCTCCGGCGGCTTGAGATCCATCCTAGTCCCTGCCGATCCGCTTGTGTATCTGCTGGTGCTTGATGAGGTGCGCCTTCTGGCGAAAGGCCTTGCCGCAGACGTCGCACCTGAAGGGCTTCTCGCCCGTGTGCGTCCTCAGGTGCACCTTGATGTTGCTCTTGTTGAGGAAGCCCCGGTTGCAGATGGAGCACCTGTGCACGGGCTTCTCCTTGCCCGCCAGGAGGCCCGCCTCCGCGCCGTAGGGCAGCGTCGTGCTCGCCGCGCCCGGGCTCTTCTTCGAGGGGTTGCTGTGCCCGCCGGCCGAGGGCCGCGAGCGCTTGCGCGGGTGCTGCGGCGCCGCGAACGACGAGTGCAGTTCCGGGCTGCAGGAGGTGGAGACGCGCCCCGGCGGGCTGAGCGGCGGGTACGGGCTCGTCGAGGAGGGCGTCTCGCCGCAGCTCGTCTGCAGCCTCTGCTGCAGCATCGGCGAGTAGCCGTGCGTCAGCAGACTCTGCAGCGTCGAGCCGTGCTGCTGCGCCTGCGGCTGCTGCTGCTGCTGCTGCGGCGGCGGCTGTTGCGGCGGCGCCTGCTGCGCGGCCTGCTGCGCGCCCTGCTGGCCGCTCGCGCCGTACAGCTGCGAGTAGGGGCTGGAGGAGCTCGTCTCCTGGCTCTTGGGCGAGCAGGCCGTGTCGATCCACTCGGCGATGTCGATCCAGTCGCGCGGCGACACCTCGGGCTCGGGCTCCGGCGGCGTGGCGCCCGAGGCCGGTGGCCGCGCGGCCGGCACCGTCGTGTCCGCCATCGCCGAGCCGATGATCTCGGCCAGGTCCTCGATGTTGTTGATGTAGTCGACCGGCTGGTGGCTGGGCTGAGCGAGCCCCGACTGCGGCTTCTGGCTGGCCTGCGGGCAGGGCGTGCTCGAGGAGACGACCGAGGACTCGTAGTACTCGTGGCCCGGCGAGGCCGAGGGCGAGTTGGGCTGCAGCTGCGGCCGCTGCGCTGAGGAGGCTATCGTGTGGTAGTGGTGCCCGGGGATGCCGTTGATGCTGAGGTGGCCGGTGTAGCCGGCGAAGGGCGGCAGCGGTTTGAGTTCGGCCAGCGACTGCGCCGCGGCCACGCCCACCGAGGAGCCCAGCAGCAGGGTGTCCCAGGCGTCCTCGAGGCCGGCGGGGCCCTGGGGCTGCTTGGCGTCGTGGGCCTCGAGGAACTCGGCGCCGGCGGCGCCCCACGGCGACAGGAGCATGCCGTCGACGCCGACGACCTCGAGGCCCTGGCCGGCGGCCTGGCTGCCGGAGGCGAGGTGGCCGGCCGCCTGCTGGCCCTCGAACTTCATGTCGCCGGCGGATGCGGGGCCGTCGGCCGGGCCGGGGCTGCCCTCGGGGGCGGCGGGCTCGCGGCGCGCGAAGCCGGCCTTGCGGGCGGCGCCGGAGAGCAGGGAGCTGAGGAGGGACACGGGCCGCGGCTCCTCGGGCACGCAGTCCTCGGGCTTGAGGCGGCCCTGGAAAGAGGTGAGGAGGCCGTGGAGGGAGTCGGGCGAGGCGAGCTGCCGCTGCTGGCCTTGGGAGGAGTCGGGGCCGGCGCTGAGGGGCGGCGACGCGCCGGCCGCCAGCGGCCCGGCTTGCTGCAGGCTGCTGCTGATCAGGCCGTAGGGATCGGAGCCCTCATTGGGCCGCGTGGAGTCGACGTAACCGAGGCTGCTCACCGCGGCGGCCTCCTCGGCCGCGTCGGGCCGGCCGCGCGACTGCTGGGGGTGCGGTTGGCGCTGCGGGTAGTGGCCGCCGCGCGCGGCGCTCGCCTGCAGGGAGCAGAAGTGGAAGTCGTCGTTGTCGCTGAGCGGTGGCCCCTCGTCGATCCTGGGCGGCCCCGGGCTGGAGTCCGAGGGGCAGAAGGAGGCAGGATTCCACCAGGGATCCACTCTACTGCCGGGGGTGCTGCAACCGCCAACGGCGCCGCGAGAACCTGTCAACAGAAGGCCGATCGGCTTTTTAGTACGGCCGCGTCTTTGGCGCCCTCTCCGCCTCGCTTTCTTTCGTCTTTCCAAATGCTGGCCCTTACCGGCGGCGAGCATCCTTCGCGGCAGGGAAACGCAGATTTTTTGGCGAACCGCGCGTAGGACCGCGAACGACACAAGTTGCGCTCGCCACGATTCTCCTTACGTTTTCTGCAGGTGCGAGAAGTCAGCGGCGGAAGAAGGCGCATTTTTCGGCAGGAGAGTAAGGAGGCCGTCGCCGGCAAAATGTATTTTTTGAGAAAAACTAGAGCCCGCCTCGTGACTATGCCATCCTCGCGGGCCGCTCGGGCCTCCTTCCCTCGCTCGGCGACTCTCCTCTCTCCGTACTCGCGCTCCAGAAGAAAGACTCGCCTCGAGCCGTTAACTGGGTCAGTGGCACGCTGCTAGTCAGCCACGGCCGAGCACACTCGACCGTCCAAATTAGCGTATTAAAAAATCGAGCGAGAGGAAAGAGAAAAAATGCGCGCGAGAGAAAAAGGCGGGGAGCGTGGTCGCCGCGCGCTAGTTAGTCGATAGCGCATCGAGCAGGAAAAAGTCTACGCCGAAACGACACTGCCTCTCGCTCCGAAACTGCCGTCCGTCATACTCATTAACCTTCCGACGATACTTTTTTACCGCTCTAATCGTTTATTTTTCTTTGCGCCATTGACGGGGGTCGCCGCGAGCATTATACCCATTGCCAGTAGTCCGGTAACCGATCCTTACCGATCTATTTAAATGAAAAGGCCGCGCTCGCTCTAAATGAAAAAATGCAAAGGGAAAAAGAGCAAGTGCATCGGGTAGGCGAACTATAATATGCAATGGATAGAAAAAAAGTTGATGGCACGGCGTTTTCTCTCTTTCTCTCCCTCTCTCGAGCGTCGTCCTCGCCTCGGATCCTGACGACTAGCAGTGTCGGTGGCGAACGGCTCGGAGGTGGCGCGGTGGGGGCGACGCGGATCCGCCGGTAGGAGAACGAGTGACGCAGCGAAGCGAGCCTCGGCCCGTGTACCGTTAGATCGTCAGTGGCGCACGGCCGATTAAGCCGGCCCACTCGCCAGGCCATGCTCTACTCACCAACGGCAAATACGAATTTCGGCCCTTCCCCCGACCAAACTCAAATCTGCCTTCGACGCAGTTTTACATGGCGAGCCGCGGCCGATCTCGGTCCTTTTTCTACTTGCTTAGCGGACTAATTCATCCGGCGGCTTTGTCGAAAGAAACCACGGCACCTCCAAGTGCGCGTGCTCGCGGCACTCTAGCGCTTTTCATTTTGAATCGAATAAAATAGGTATGCAGCAATCGCAAGTTCCGCATTGGCGGCGATGCGGGAGCGTGCTAAATGGTGTGCAGGGGCAAGGCCGCGCGGAAGGAAGGAAGGAAAGGAAAGCGCGCGCTCGCGGCTCATCGCCTCTCTGTTGCACTCGCCGGGCGAGCGGCTGCGTGCAGGAGTGTAGGAGCGGGCCCCCGCACGTGGGCCCTCGCACTGTCACTGCAAAAGTGGGACGGAGCACCGTTACCCGGAGAGGCTCGCGCTCTCAGGGGCCGCGGCGCAGCATACGGCTCTCGGGAGATTCTCGCCGCTGCGGCTCGAGCGCCTACGGCTTCCCGGTCACGCAGCCGCTCGGCGACGTACGTGCGCGCGCGCCCGGGCCGGACGCAGCGTGGCGAGCTTTCCTTTTCATCGCGAAAAATGCCGGGCGCGTAGCGCGCCAATCCGACCCACTTGGCCTGTGTCGCGCGGCGGCAATGCCCGCAGGACGCTTAATTAGCCGGCGCGCCGATAAGTCTCCGCGGCTCAATGAGGGTCTTTATCGTGGGCTACTAAAGTATCGGTGTAGCGGTACCCGCGAGAGACGCGCGCTCCTCGGCCGCCTTTTTCGCGAGGGATCGAGCCTCGATCGAAAACATTGTCGAAAATCTGTCGGTTAGTGGCACATTTCACTTTCGCGGCAGCATCCCTTGTCTTTCTGCGAATTTTCCCGCCCACTGCCGAGGCTGCCGCCGGCCTTTATTTTTATGTTAATCGGAAGCATCGTGCGCCGCGCGCGGGGAGCTCGATGCGCGAGACACTGGAGAGTTCGATGCTGCGCGAGAAACGCGCCGCACGTAACGTCGGGATTTCCACTTGTAGCGCCTCGGGCGAGACTCGAGTCTCTCCACTTTTCTTGCCAGTGTTTCTTTAAATCGTGCATTTACCGAAATTTTTACTGAGGAAAAGCATGAATACCGCAGTGGATATGTGGCTAGGAAGCAAGCCTTTCGAAACTGAAAAATCACAATATGTGATTAATGAAATATGCATACTTGAAGAAACTAGTAAGAAAGGGACAGCCTGCCGTGATAAATGGAACTCCGTGGACAAACTGGCTGTAACAAAAGTGGCCTACTTTTTTTATAAGCTGCCCAGAAGTTACGAGTCTTTACTAGAAAACTGGCCAAAAGTAGATGAAAGAACTACTATTTTGAGGACTGAAGGGAATTTGAATAGTTTAAAATAACTTCTGTTGTGCCTAGGAAAAATGACAAGTTTCGAACGGTTAGAATGAAAATCGGTAAGGGCAGGTGAGCCCGTTACCAAAGAACCGCTATCAATAATAACATTTGCCCTGGAGCGTGGAAGCTACCGAATGAAGCTAATCCGACTGGTACGACGAGCGCTTAATCAAAAGCGCCACTCGCCTCGACGTTGGAATCTCGCGCGATCGCGCTTGCGCGGGAACGGAGAAAGTGCGAGTTCCCGGGCAGCCAGATAGAACGACGGGGAAATTGTTGGCTCGGCCTATATGGAAGGCAATCCGTACGAATCGCAAGCGCAAGATCTCGTCCAGGGGCAAAGGTCCGTTCGGAGCCGCGCTCAAATTCCCCGTCGAAGCGGACCTCCACCCCTCGATGGACCGAGGCGCGTTCTTCGAACGGGTGTCCGACTCGAAGTCTCCCTCGAGGTTTGCTCGGCGAACGAAAGCAAGAGTAGCGGGGCGGGAAAAGCAGAGCGAAAAGCGCCAAGAGGCGCGCGGCGCTGACACAGTTGAAAAGTGGAGCGTACGAGGAGGAAGAAGAGAAGAAGGAAAAAGGCGGAGGCGGGGCCTTGACGGGCTGGGCCGAAAAGCAGAGAATCGAGGGGATCGCGCACGTGCGAGGAGCAGGAGGAAGAGAAGAAGAAAGAGAAAGAAAGCGGAAAGAGGGAAGGAGAGTGACGGAGAGAAAAAGCAGGGAGGCATTCCTCGCGGAACTCGCGGCGGCGCCCCCACCCTCCCCCCGGCCATTCACGTGCGGGCGCGCTCGCGTACGCACACAACTCCGGCGGAGCGTACACGCGACGAACGGTGCGGTACAGTGACCTACTCTCGCGCTTGCCTCCTCCTTCGCGCTCTTTCGCTCTTTAACTCCCGCTGATAAGGCCGCCTTCTTTCTCTCTCGCTTCCTCCGCTGGGGGCTTTCTCTTCGCCCGCACCTTGCGCTCCTCGAGCCTTGGCGGCGGTGCATCCGCGTGCGCATCCCGCGAGACCTATCCTGCCTAATTGACTGGCGCGGCCCTTGCCCTTGCGCCGAGTCGCAGCAAAGACCAAGCGTAGACTTACATATGAGCAGCGTGGTATCCAGAGTGGTGTCGTTTAAGTCCTCGGGACCCCCTCGGAGACGCGTATCCAGCGAAGGAGGCACAGTGCCTTCTCACCCGACGAGCGGCGCAACGTTGGTGCGCGGCTCGAACATCGGTTCCTCTGATCTTCCTGGCAGCCGGAATATCCGAACAAGAACAAAACCAAGAACAATAATAACAAGAACAGCAAGGAGATTGTTCGTGTTGCCGCGCGTGAATTTCATAAGCCACTGGGTCGTCAAGTTCGTCAGTCGGTGGTCCTGCGGGGCACTTTTCTTTTTTATTGCTAATCTCACTTAATCACTGACAAAAACAAGCGGTATCACTGGCCCCTTCGCTCGCAGCTCGATCCTTTCCTCGGGCACACTCCAGCACTACCGGCGTATGTAGCTCGCGTTAAATCTCACTGTCAGGGGCGAAAAGGAGCAAGAGGAGAGCTGGGCTCGCTCGGCTTGCTCGGCTCGCCGGCTCAAGTGCGACTAATTTCTAAAAGTAGGCGATCGAGGAAGCGAACTGGATGGCCTGCGGGCCCTTACTGCGCGAGGCCTTGCGCTGCGGACAGGGGGGCCCCTCTCTCGGACTTTCCGGGGCCGACTCGCGCCGAGGCTTCCTCGAGCGCCGGCTACTCCCACCCAGACCGCAGCGCACTCCCACCCCGAGCTGGCGCTCGGGCCCCGTACACTGTCCCCTCCCTCCTCTCTCGCTCTCTCTCGCTCTCCTTGCTTCGGTCTCCGTGTCGGCTAATTCAACACATTCTAAATGGCCACGTCCTTTGGGCCAAAATTTATACGTAATTTATACGAGTTTTCATTTTGTTTAATTGTATTCGATGTATCATTTCTTTCTTAAGACTTCTTACTGTCCCATAATTCTTTGCCGAGTTTTGTATGCTCAAGTTTTTCACAAATTTGACCGATAATTAAAAAAAATGTAAATCTATTTTACTACATTTCTTAACTCACTATCCGGACTACGGATTTTCCCACGCACAGTTTTAAAAAAATCAAAATATTAGGGTCCAATACTTAAAATTTTCATTATGTCACCATAACTCTACTCCTACGAGACTAACAGAAAAGACAAACAATTTGAGTTAAAAAATCTCTTATGGTTCAAAAAATATATGCAATTAGACTCTAATATTTTGGCTTTCTTCATATTGTGTGTTATTAGAAAACTCTGTTGAATGTTTGAGGAAAATCCGTGATCCGGAAGCCTGACCCTCTCCTAACCAGTACGCAAAATTAGATTGAATGCGCAAAACAGTATTTTTTCTCTTGAATTTCCTATAACTCTTCGAGTCAAACTGTAATTTAAATTCACTTTAAAGTAAAGTAAAATTCACTCTAAGTTAGAGTAGCATATTACAGGTTACGTCCCTACCGTTTGTTTTGCTTAAATGTAAAATATCAGTCTATTTGATTCCATTAAGGTTATTAGAAACAATATACCCTAAAAGATATATATTTATAGAAAATGATATTCGATCCCTATTGAAAGGGTCTTATAAAACTTCATAAAATGGTGCAAAACCGCATAAAACCTGATAAATGATTTATCGGATTTTATAAATTTTGTAAATTTTTATAGTATTTTATAAGACAGTTTCCACGGGAATTACTCCTTTCAAACCATTTCTCAGAGAAATAAAGATGAGAAATTTTGGAGCCATGTAATCAGCAGCTACTTTAGCAATAAACAATTGTTTGGTATTCAGATTTTATTCACATAAAAAATGTTTAATCCGAAAGAAGATAATGATTTAACATCGCATTTTGGCTAAACGGGCTGTCAGGGCTTTCATGATCGTTTTACAGACTCCTCCATGTGCACTATCGACCCGGGAACTGCCGACCGAGCTTGCCGAAAATTTATTACGTCCGTTCGTCCGCTCGGATCGACGTGTCAGTTTAACATACCGATCCTTTTTTGACCCTCTCGGATTTTTCTCCACAGAGATGGCATTTTTAAGGAGAGAGGGAGAAAAGCCTCGAGTGATCGGTTTATGGGAAATCGCGTCTTTACACTCGAGGCGGAGCTTCAGACTGGTGCGTTCTACTACTTTACTATTATTGCAGTCACGAACAGTCAACTACCTAGACTCTAATATTTACGACGAGTAATCATAAGGACCTTATTAAAGGTTTATTAGAATAATAATTTTTCAACAACCCCCGCTTCCGCTTGAGGCTGTAAACGCTCAGGTCGCGGTAAAAAATAAAACAATTAAATAATAATTTCGTAAAATTTGACTTTTACTAATTCTCCAATAAAAAAGTTAATTTTTAATTATCTCGCTAGTTAAAATTCATATTTTTCTTTATCAATTCAATTATTTACACAAAAAATAGTTTGACTATATTCTCGTTAATAATTTAAGTTTACATGTAAGTCCTTTACATAAACGTGATTGTATATAGATCAATTAGCTTGAAAATAGCATTACATCGAACTTTAGGATTTCGCACAGCTTTTTCGAGCAAAAGGGAAAAAATTCGTTACTGGAAATATTTCCATTTTATCAACAATGGTCCCCGGAAGCATTAAAAACAATCTTCTATTCATAACTGTGGGGTGCTGAAAATAGCATTTAACTTTATTTCTTTTATTTTATGTTTTATTTTGTTACTAGAAATTAAATAATTAAGCATCATAATTTAAAAAGATTGCTTTTATATAAAGCTATTATTGTGACAAGAGGAAAATAATGTGAATAAACTCTTAATATGAAAATGGATTATCTTTAATATTTCATTAAAAGCAGTTATAGGTATATTTAAACTATGGTTTTAGATTACGTGGTTAAGTAGTTACGATATTTAGATAATAAATAGATTAAACTCTTTTGACTAAAATGACTAATAGACTAATATTAAAATATCTACGAGTTTTTCGCAAGCTTTTGACTCAGTTTTTTCAATTGATAAAGTCCAAATGAATTACTAAATATAGTATATACCACTTTCATCATACCATAGACACTATCCATTGTTACGTATTGAAAATTTCAGAAAAACAATGGCTAATGTTTTATTCTAATCTCTATTGGAAAGGGCACTTAATCCCTTTTAGTCTAATTTCTCGAACTAATAACATTAAGTAATATATTAAAGTAATATATACATTATTTGGTCAATATTTGCAAAGAAATAAAGAAATAAAGTATATACAACTACAACGTTAAAAAGTTAAAATTGACGGTTACTTTAATAATGAAAATGAGTAAATTTTGACATCGCAATAATCGGTACCATGACTATAAATCAATGAGCACCAGAATGAGATTTAAAGTGTCCTTGAGTAATGGCGAGCAGAATTAGGAGAAGGCTGTAATTAAAGGGTGCGATATTATCTTCTAATTGGCTCATTAAGATACTAGTACGTTTTTTCATTAGCTATTGCTCTCTGCCGATGAAGCGACGATTAACCGCCGAGGAATTTTAGTAAACATATTAAGTAAAAAGATTTTTTATTGTCGGTAATTGCTTTTTAAACCGACTTTAAAAGGTCCGCACTTTTCCGGTCGGCCGCTTAATTCACTGTCAGTTGCAGTTTGGCGGTCGATCACGACGGGCTCAGTTGACTCACCGTACAAGTCTTGCTAAATCGATTTACAGCCACACTTTCAAAATTCTTACTTTTATTTTATTCATAATAGTCCTTTTTTATTCAATATAAAAATCAGATGAGCAATGAGTTTTTTTTTAATGTACTAATGAATGCCGATAAATTAAATAACATATACATATTGAGTATTCATCATAAACGCTGCACAAGTAAAAGACATTTTTATTACGTATGAAAGCTTAATGAAAAATTGTTACTGTTACAACGGAGACATTGAGCCGCCCCAAAGATGCAAAAGCGCTAAAGAAATCTTGTTTTCAAATAAAAGGGCTGCAACTAATTGGCGCAATGTTTTTCCTTTTCTGCAGTTTCCCCACAGCCGAGTTCACGCTACCGTCCCAGCAATAAATTTTCCTCGACCCTTCGCGGCTCAAGCCCACCTCAAAATTGCGTAGCCTCGGTCGCAACCCATCCCTTGGCAAAAAAAAGATTAGCCACAACTGGAGGAAAATCCTCTCAAGTAACCCGCAATAAATAATAAGAGCCGAGACTGGGATAGTATCAAAAGGACCGGCCGCTTGGAATGGATCGAGCGCATTTGGAAGTTCGGAGCTCTCGAAAGAAAACTTCTAGCGGGATTTTTTTCTCGCGTTCGCTCTCCGGAGAGTACCGTTCGAGACGTCGAGAGATGGTCACCTCGATTTTTTTCCTCTCGCCGGGCGACTGGCACGAATTTTACGGATCTCGGCGGCCTGGCAAAAACCGTTAAAGGGTTTTTCGGGAAAATGTAAGCTCTATTGGCCTTCGCGGCGGTCGCTTTTTTCTTGGGTTCGTTGCGAGTCCGAGGACCATTGGGCAACCGGCGCCCCGCTTTTCGCAACTCTGCTCTCATATACACGGGCCTCTGCACTGCCCGGCTTCCGAAATCTGCGGTGACTATTGCCGCGGATCGAGGGTTGAATCGCTCACCCGCGCCGCTTGCCGCTTGCTTTTTTTTTAACGTTGAGCAACGCCCTCACTGCAGCGTCTAGTGTCTACCGACTCCATTTTATTACCATCAGCTTACACTTTATTTCATTACCGCTTAAACCTTTCACTCCCAGTCTTATGCATAAGTAACATTTCAAACAACTTTTTATCTCAAACTTCATTATTAGGCTAGCTTTTACATACATTTTTTAAATAAAACATTTAACATAATTGACAAAATAAAGAAAACATATTATCGAAATTATTACTAAAAAGTATCATCATTCAATGAGCGCAATGGGCCAATAGGCCTAGGTGCATCGCCAGCATGTCCCCGAGAGGGGCCGTTGGTGCGTTTCCGCCCTGACATCGACTATCGGCATCCGATATCATTACTCAATGATCGCAGTCATTGTACGTGTCATCGTCTTTTTAAATGGTTTTATAAAATACTACTAATAGATTGACAGTTTCCTGAACAAAAGCTGTTTCCTTCTTTTAGTTTTATTTCTAGTAATATTTTATATTATTTACACCGAAAAATACTGTGAAATAACTTAAATAATTTTACGCACGGACATTTTTGCAGTGATATATTTCGACTTTTGCATAATGTTTTCTCGAAAACTTTATTTCATTGTATCAAAGCTAATTCTTGTATAGGAGGAAGGAAACCTTTGTTCACAAACTGCGTACAAATAAAATGCAGAAAAATTTAACAACCTATTATAAATTTTTACGTAAAATGGAAGAATTTTCGTCTCGTCTTTATTAAGCACCCCCTGCTGGAAAATTAAGGAGCTTTTAGGCAGAAAATGTTAAATCTTCTCTTCAGTGGACAGATTATTTAAGATATTTCGAACATATTTGGAGGCTGTGGTGTGACGCTAGCTGATTAAAATCTGTTCTAAATTCTATTATTCAATTAAAGGATATAACGATATAGGAACCGCGCGTTTATATAATTTATATTTTTTAACTTGTAACGTTTCCTTCTAGAGAACTCCATTTTATTTTTATATATAAAATAACAAATTAAACAGTATGTTTCAACGCTACTTCAAAATATCGAAATATAACCTAAGATTCAGTATAGTTACATAACCGTTTAGGAGCTGTAAGCAGTGCATCTGGCTATTCTGCGTTTAATTCAGTGTTAAACATAATTTTAACATAATATGCCAATTTATCAAAATAGTTGGCAGTCGAAAAATCTGAGCAGACGTTAATTACAACAACATGGTTAATTGATGGTTAATTTTCCGGCAGGGCCGCGTTTAGTAGATGGCTCATGGAAAATTGCAAGTGGCTCAGTTTGACTTGGGTCAATGCGTAAGGCCGTTTCATTTATTTAGAAGTCATTTGCAAGCTTCAAATACTATGCAATTTCGTATAAATATAAAAAGCTTCTAACGAGGTAGTAAAGAAAAATTAGTTTTAAATAAGTCAAACTATTACTGTACAATTATTTGGTCATTTTGTAAAAATTATATAGACGATAAGGTTTTCTTAGTTTAGTAAAATTTATTCAATAAAATGATAAAATTGACTCAAGCATTTCTGTCCGTATAATAATTTTTTCGGCTGTTATTATTAATATATTTAGAGAACTGTTTGAAGATTGTGCTTTACTTTTGTTGTAAATAAATGTAAATAAATGTAAATAAATGTAATTGAATGACTCACTCCACTAGAAGTTCTTTAATTCTCTAAATTCATTGCTTTTTTTTCAAAAGTGGCTTTAAAACCAATGAGTATGCTACTTAAGACTGTTCTAAGCAATTTAAAGTCAATTAACCATTCAAATTTCGCGCCTTAAAAAACAATTGGCTAACGGAGGACAAGTATTTCTTCTTTTTTTCATATCTCATTAATACTCTTGTTACAAGCAAATTAATTGATTATTCTTGTAGTATATTATAATACAAAATTTGTGCTAACAGCAATAATGATAGAATAAAAATCATTTATTAATTTTTAAAATACTTTGTAGAAAAATACAAATTTTCAGCCTGTTATAATCAAGGGTTCAGGAAAAATATTCTCTATCAACTTGAAAAATTCAAATGTATTTCAACGTACACATCATTACAACTTTACAGAGACTTTTAATTTCAAACTTAATAAATGTCATTTAATATTAAAATTATATTTTTCTAATAATCTTAATTGACTCAAGCATTTCTGTCCGTATAATAATTTTTTCGGCTGTTATTATTAGTGTATTTAGAGAACTGCTTGAAGATTGTGCTTTACTTTTGTTGTTATAATACAGAAGGGATTGTTATTATTATAAAAAAGAAATGAGAAAGTGGCGCGCGCTACACTGAGAAAATTGTGTGCGTTAAATTGTTTGTGCATCTTGAGCGTTATTCTGTTAATTTTGGGAAATTAACGGAATAAGAAATAAGTTAATAAAAAATGAATTAAAGAAATATCGAATTAGTAATTAAGGGTTATTTGGTCTGTTATTTTATAGGAGTGGAAGTTGGAGCGGCTATGGTGGGATGCACTGGTTCCTGCGCAGTAGAGGAGAGCGTAAGTGCAGTCTCGAGAAGCGCGCAACGCTCCCCGAGCAGAATCGCTTTCGTAATGGCTGTTTATAAAAGATAGACACGGGGCTTGGAAAACTCGCAGTAAAGAAGCATGACGAGGCATGCGTGTGCTGAAAGCGTATAGGCGCGTCCGCCGCGGAGCGCCGGCCGTTTTCGCGTGCGAGCCACCGGTGCCACGGCTAATTCGGCAAGAGGGCGCGAGCTGCGTATCGCGCGCCACGCCACGTGCGGCCAATTATTTATAAGAACGCGCCAAGCCGCTTTCATTTTTCTTGCCTCCCATTAGCCGCACCGTTCAAAGGGAGTTCCTTCTTCATTCATGAATCTTCTTTTATCAATAACTTTAGGGTTTTATTCACAAAAAATTAGCCTTATTTTCGACTGCTCTGTATTTTTCATTCAAATCCAAGTAATATTAAGTTTTATCATTTAATGTGAAATTTTATCGTTGCCAATGATATAAAATATACCATAGATTATCCACAGATTTTCCCTTAAACATATATATGTTTGAGCAAGCTCAGCCGGTTTAATTTCAAACACAAGTATCTGCGACAATTTTGAGATTAGAATGGCACCGGAGTATGTATAGAATTTAAAACAAATTTATAAATGTATCCTATAAATAGGACTGGCTGGTAATTTTTGCAGGAATTTTAAGGTAATAGCAAAATCTTGAGGTTGCGCAAGCAAGGGGAAAAGGATAGAAGGATGGATGCGAAGTAGATTTTTCTCAGCTTAAGGGAGGACGGGGTGAGGTGAGAGCATTTCAAAGGTGTGGCCGATGAAGCGATTCGAGCCCCGAACCTTCCGGGTGCAACAGACCGCGCGCCAAATATTTTGACAGGCCCGCCGAGGCTGCCGGCCCGAGCCAAATTTATGATGGCCACCGTCTGCGCTTCCTCTTGACCCTCCTCCGCATGCTCGACTCTTTCTCCGCCGATTTTCACGCTACCTCGGCGGTCCCTCTTCGACCCGCAGTTTTCCCAAGACTCGACAATCGATGCGCTAAATGTGACGACAAGCAAACAGAGCCTCCTTCGCTACCAATCCGTCAAGTTTTACTTGCATTTTTTTCCTCCAGATAAACTCACGGGCTTCTAGAGCACACGAGTTATTACATACGCTCATCTAATCATCTCATTCTCTCGTTCTCACACATGTGTTTCTTATTTACAAATTTATAAAGATATGCTGCTCTCAGTGTACGAATGTGAGATATTGAATTTTGTGGAGGCTTTCCGAGGACTCGAGCGAAACGATACAGGGAGTTGGGGAGCGCGTTGGAAGCTCGCAATTTTCCCAGCGTTATTCCACGGCGCGTCTCGGTCCGAAAGCCCGCGCGGGGACACGGATTGCTTGGGACGCAGATCTCCAAGCGGCTTTATTGCCGTCAATAAAGTACGCCCGGACGCATCTTCGCCCGAGAGGTCCGTCCGCTGACTTTATGACCAGCAGCGGCGACCTCGGGAGACATCATAACGCGCCGCGCATTCTCCTTATGCGCCCATATTCCCGGCAACTTTTTAGGCCTGGTCAGAGTTCGACCCGAGGGGTTTAGCATTTTTTTCTACGAGGTTCTGCCGGATTTTGCCTCACCACAGAGGGCTGTCGTTTCTTACCCAACTTTTACGTAAATCCGATTACTTTTTGCCAGATTTTCCCCCTTTGTGTCCCTTTCTCCCCCACTCAACGACTACTAATATTTTCGTTCTGTCACGTTCGATACTTCAACATTTTTATACTTGCTCCAACGAGAAAATTACCTAAATTTGCTTTGGGTTTCTCACATGTAATGTATGCAACTTCAAACATTTAAAAAAACGATAAAATAGCTGCAAGCTCCAATCTGGCGAATACAAAACCTCTTGAGTTTTCAAATTAATTTTTAATCAATATTTCGTAACATAAATAAACAAAAACCTTAAGCAATTGAAAACATATTTTTTATGTCGGATAGTATCAAATATCAAAAAATGTAATTTTTAAAATTACTAAAAAATCGAAACTTTAAGTGAGCTCATGATAAATGACTTCAACTAATTGTCTAGTTTTAAAAGAAATATAGGTGCATCTGCTACTTTATTTACGTCAAGTATTGCAACTTTTTCGAGAATCATTCTAAATTTTATAATAAAATTTGAAGTTTTGTTCATTTTGTTCTTCATTGCAAATGAGTGTCGAAAAGTATATATAATACATTAGCGTATTATAGTCTTCTCATTTTCAACTGTTTGTGATAACTATTGAACCAATAGAAAGCTTTTTAAAGAATAAAAATATAAAAGTTTGTCTTACATTTTCAATATTGAGTTACAAATGCTAAAGAATTACTGTGAATGGCATAATGCAGATTGAGTGAATTCATTCTCTGTGAAAAAGATAAATTTGCATGATTTGCATTAAGAGAGTATTTTCCCGAAGAGAACTGGCAGCTTTAGTAACGTACTAAAACAATCATTCGGACAAAAGTGCCTGCTGTGCAGCATTTTCCATTAGTCACAATATTTTGCAGGCTCGAACACATGTTCTCCAAGGTCTAGGCTAAAAAGCCTAGTCAGTGAAAATATTGTCGCGTTGCCGGTTAGGAGGTCGTCGCAGGTCCGAAAAATGACGGCCGGTCGTGTGCCGGTCGTGCGACACACGTGTGTCGCAGACTTCGGACACGCGCCCGATATTTACGATCCACGATCGCTTGGTCCTCTCTTCGAGTCGCTACGCCATCGTAAAACTGCACGGCCAAACTACAAACTGTTTGCACACATCAAGGTTCGACCTCCCTAGGATGCACATCAGCGGTAACTCGTGTCACCCAATTCTCGCAGTCTTAGTTTTATTTCATCGAAAAAGTTAATTCTTTGCGTCTTATGAATTAAAAAAATGATTAGCCAGATCTTCCTTGATATTTATTTAAATCGCCAAGACTCGCGGTACGATGAGACCTGGTCTATTTAAAAAGAGCACTGCGTAAAAAAGATTCATTTGACGTAACCTGCAGGTCCCATCGGTATATCAACTTTGACTTACTCTCTAAATCTGAAGCAGTGAAACATAACTGAAAAACGCAGTTACTGTAAAAAATAGTGATATTTTCATTGCTTTAAATTTAGAGAGTAAATTGTTGAAAAATTGAAAAACTACTCTAAATTAAACAAAACAAATTGATACTTTTAAATAAAATTAATTATAAAAAGAATATAAATGTTCATACTCCCTGTGGGTACTCCTCTTGGGCTCAGGAAAAAATAGATCACAATTTTTTGACAAATAATTCATTTTCTCAGTAAAGTGAGCCAACTTATTCTTTAAAAATTGGATTATTAAATTAAAGAGCTTTGTGAATTCTGAGTTTTCATGTCAGAAATATTTGCTAGAAAATAAAAAAGCATGATCTGGGTTATTGTTTTTTTTGGGAGTTGGCGAAGCCCTATAAGAGTGCCGGTTGATCGACGCAAGAAAAGCCGAGCGCCGTGGAGCGCACGACTTTGACGGACGAGCTCTTTACGATCAGCTTTTTCCTCTTGTGCCGAGCGTTTCTTTTCCTCGCACACTGCCCACGGTTAAAACTTGCCTTTTACTACACAGCTATTTTTATATGCATTTTTTTGCAACTCGCTAAGGTCTCTGCTTCGTTATTAGCGAGTCTTATTTTTAACAATGTAACAGTCATAAAAAAGCTGTACTTTGAAAATAAACTATATCAATATAAAGAAAACTCTTAAGCTAAGGTCGTCCTTTTATTTCCAACCATTCTTTTCATTCATTTTCAACTGTAATAACGCTAAGAACGGAAAAGACCTCTTACAAATTCTGATAATTTCTTTTAGTTTGATTCGGACAAATATTTATTTCTTCGAAATACTACCACCTATAAGTGAAGCGGATAAATAATCTGCTGGTTATCAAAACTTCCTTCATTGTTTTGCCGTCTTAACATGCGGCTATTAATAATACCTATATAAAAATAATATAGTGAAAGTACAATAAATTTTCTTTATAATGTTACCTGAATATTCCATATTCATTAGAGCCGCACAAAAGGTTTGTATTTCATGCAATTTTGGGCTTTTAAGTAATAATTTTTCGGGCCAAATATTTCTATCAAATTAAAAATTAACATACTACAACATTTTTGACTTTAAAGATTTATTTGCTCAAATCAATTTGACATGTACAACTGTTTTCAATGTTTGCATGAATTTATTAAATTTATTTTGGTTGTATATTTACTTGTGTTTATTGAAATTACTGATTATTCCAAGGAGAGAATTGTAAGTAATATGTAATTGCAATAGCTGTGCTTCTAACGTAAAAATAATTATGGATTTTTCTATGTTTTTGTTAGTTTTTTAAAAATTGCTTCTTAGCTGCTCAGAAATAAGTTGAAAAACGTAGGATTGTCAATGAATAAAATATTGATTGCACTAATTGTATACGCAGAGTATAACATAATAACCGATAGCGTTTGCAAAACAGACCTTGCAAGATGGGGTCAGCCCGCTACACTTGAATTCCGCAGTCTACACCAATTATTGGAGGGCACCTATTATCGTCGACCCGATGTCGTTTACTTTATTTGCAGTGTTCAGGTGCGTCCTTGCATTTTTGCGCGCAAAAGCCTCGACTTTTTTGTGAACCTTCAAGTCATCGTATTTAGTGCAGATTATTTGCTAGTCAAGCATAATCTGTGAACATTGCGCAAACAGACTTTAACAACTTCTTACGTTCACACGAGTGTCACATTTATTCAAAGATTATCAAGTAGAATTATTTAATCTTATGATAAATAAGTCAATTTAAACTTCTTACGTATTAACGAAATAAATTTTATAAAAATATTTGTGCTAAACTAAATTGTGTATAATCGGTATGTGTATGAAACGTACCCTGCCGCTTGTATTGTTATGCGCACAATAATTATTCATTCGTAATTTTCTATTCATTAAAAAGTAGATTCCGTCTGTAGGGAGCAAAAAGTGGCACCTCTTCCAACTGAACCCCGAGATGACCCCTTTTTGCTCCAGATCGAAGATTCAATGTATTAATTTGTTTAATTTCATTAATAAAACAATCATTTAGTTTTTAACTTCTTTTAAATACAATTAATAAAAATGTTTAAATTTAAAGTTAAACATTTGCATTTGTAATGGCTTAATATTATTTGTGTATACGTACGAATTCGAAATGCTATATCTCCGTTTGTTTTTTCGTAAAAGTTTTTAATGAACAAACAATTTTTTTTTAATAGTTAATAATGCGAACTTGACAATGATGTTTGATCGATTTAAATCGTTTAATGATAGTTGGTCGATCGAGGGTATTCATATAAGGTATTTAAGGCAGGAAAAATAAATAAGAGGGCATAGCTAAGAAAATAAAAATGTTTCTATTTTTCATTTATTTATTAATAAATGAATTGCTCAATAATATTCTACTCGGAATAATTTGTTTAAGACTGTATTAATATTATGCTTGAAGGTGTAATGAAATTGTTTTGCGCCTGTTGCGCAAGGGGTCCAGCGCCTAGTTTGCTTTAACCGGCAAAGCCAAAGGGCCGGCCACCCGGAAGTAGTGCAGCTCAGCGGGCGGTTTTCGTTGATTTTAGCGTTGCGCGATTTTCACGCAGTCGAAAATATTTTGGCCTAACACATTGGTCACATTTGCTCAAGCAGGGCAGAAAAAAGCAGTGGAGAAGGGGGAGGGGAGACTGCACAAAGGAGAGCGCATTTTCTGTCCGCGGACCTGTGCGACGATCCCCGCGATATTTATTGGCGTGACGAAAGCGTGGGCCTGAGGTGGACCGCCAAGCATCCGCAAAAGTGAAAAGATGCCTATTGAATGGCTCACCTGAAAGCCGAAGCACAGCGCCAGGTACGCATTTACGCCTGCAGCCTCGTAAATAAAGCTGCTGCCGAGAGCCGAGAGACTTTTGCGTCGCACGGACAGATACGTCTCACTCGCTTTGCGCTTTGCGCTTCTATATTTCGAGAGAAAACCCCCCACTGGCAACTATACCGCCTTTTCTTCTCATCCGTCTGTCTCTTGCCTTCGTCGTTCACTTTTTCCAACAATCATACCTGTAGGCGCATTGGAGCTAGTTACCGTGCCACGGTTCAATTAGCCCTTTAGTCGTTGCGTCAGCTATTATATCGCTCTACCTTTTAACAACATGCATTTCAATTTCACATTTCAGATCTTAATGTGAGAATCGCGTCCCAACACAAATTTTGTAAATAAATGTAATTGAATGACTGTCTCCACTAGAAGTTCTTTAATTCTCTAAATTCATTGCTTTTTTTTCAAAAGTGGCTTTAAAACCAATGAGTATTCTACTTAAGACCGTTCTAAGCAATTTAATTTTCAATGTCTTTATTTGTCTTCTATTAAAATCCCATAATATGCGTAATGCATTTATTTTTTTATTTCGCTGTTCCGATACTTGCCTGGGAGGACAATATTCATATTCTAAAAAATTGGTCTTTCTTTCAGAGGTGCGCGGTTAAGGGGGTATTAAAGTCAATTAACCATTCAAACTTCGCGCCATAAAAAACAATTGGCTCATAACAAAGATATATAACAAATTAGAAATATAATATTTTATAAAGTTCCAAATTCATATAACTATACTTGACTAGATTAATGTAAAAAAAATCATACTGTTCAAGCTTCTCTCATCAAGATATTGTTATACGAAGTTGGAACTTTATAAAATAATAGATCGTCATTTAACGGAGGACAAGTATTTCTTCTTTTTTTCATATCTCATTAATACTCTTGGTTACAAGCAAATTAATTGATTATTCTTCTAGTATATTATAGTGCAAAATTTGTGCTAACAGCAATAATTATAGAATAAAAATCATTTATTAATTTTTAAAATAAAAAAATACAAATTTTCAGCCTATTATGATCAAGGGTTCAGGAAAAATATTCTCTATCAACTTGAAAAATTCAAATGTGTTTCAACATACACATCATTACAACTTTACAGAGACTTTTAATTTTAAACTTAATTTTTTTAATAGTTTACGGAGACACTGTTTTCTGAACCCTATAATTTTTACTAGCATAACTTTGCAGAAATTGATTATGATAGGCTGAAAATTTATTTCTGCAAATGTAAATTAAAAATTAAAGAACTTTTTTCTATTTCCTTGTAATCGGATCATAAACTCTTAAACAAAACAATTTTACATTTATTTTATTAATTTTACATTAGGTTTAATGCTTTTTTTAGATTAAAGATAATCATTTTTACATTAAACTTAATAATTTTCATTTCAATTTTTCTCGACGTACACGTTTGAAATAAAATTGATTGAAATTTATTAATTTTAACGAAGATATTTTTCTCAGTGTTCTTTTTGTGTAGATTTTCTTATAAACGAATGTAAAATAGAAGAAAGAATATTTCCTTGCGTGGAATTGAAATTCGGGTATTTTTAGTTTCAAAGTGAATAGATTACCAATGAAGAGAGACTTTTGAAATAGAAATTACTTAGAGTTTTTTAAGCTATTAATCAATTGAGATACATGATAGTTAAAATGCAATTATTACAGATAATTATGGCAGCTGATATTTACTACGCCAAGATGATAAAAAAAAGACTAGGAATGAAATAATGGAATAAAAAAGAAAGTGCGGAGAATCGGTCAGTGGGTTCTCTCGGCGCGGTGAAGAGCAAGGTGACGTCTCCGAAAATGCAGGCGTCATCCATCATTTTTCGGAAGCAATTGCGCTGCGAGCGTCGAGCCGACGGCCTTGGCTGCGCTTATCTGCCTCGCGGCTTGGCAAAAATTTACGGCCTTGTGCGGCTCGCAGCAGTAGCCGCAAGTCCGTTTGAATAACCGATCTGGATGGGGACCTCCCACGGCGGTCGGTGCACTTTGCCCAATTCGTCGGACCTTTTGCGCGGTACACCGCACCCCTCGTAAATCTCGGGGATTCCCCTTCTGCGAGTCGCAGAAACGCTCGACTGCTCGTCGTGGGCCGATCGCGTCAGGTGAGCCTAAGGATACACCGTGCCCGAGAGGAAAAAATACGATCGTGCCATCTTTATAACTCCACTGGGAGTCCTCAATTTTACAAAAAGCCGAGCTTGACCTTCGCTCGATTTTTACGCCGCCTATGTCGTCCCTAGTGCCTGTTCACTTAGAACTGCTTCATTTAAAAAAGCACTCGCTTGTAGCCTAATATACATGTAAATCCTTATGAGCAATATGCTTTTAAAGTAAATTTCAATGCAACTTATGGATGAATTTAAACAAATATTTGTTCAAATTGAAACATTACGTGGTAAGATACATATATTAAAATCGGAAAAAAATTAAATGTTAATTTTAAACACTTGTATATATACAGCTTCTGTAGTAGGAATGGTTCAAAGAGTGATTTTTTTCTTAAAATTGGATTGTTCATTGCCTTAAGGGGGTCAGCCTGGGTTAAATTGAAAAAAATACACTTTCCAGTATAATAGTATAACAATTGCATTCATCACTTTTGATTGCTGGAACATTTTACACTTTAACTACTCGCACAATTTAAGCTATTTATTCATTATTCAGTTTGGACATATTTTTTGTCCAAAATATTAGGCAATTACTAATATTTTGCACGAAAATGTCTACAATACCTTATTATGTAATTTTTTTCAGAAAAGTGATCCGATACATCTGAAGTGCAGGTAATGAAGAGTATTTTAAACATGGTCCGGTGACATATAAGTTACTTTATTAAGAAAAAAGCTATGGCAAGTGGACAAATAAATAAAAATTTTAAATGTTTTTGATGAAACAATACTAGAGGTAAAGAAGACTGTTTGGATCTTAATAATGAATAAATAGCTTAAATTGTGCGAGTAATTAAAGTGTAAAAAGTTCCAGCAATCAAAAGTGATGATTACAATTGTTATACCTATTATACTGGAAAGTGTATTTTTTTCAATTTAACCCAGGCTGGCCCCCTTAACAACATCTTTGACTCAGGGACTAAAATAAAAATTGAAGCTACCATTTTATTTGAGATGTTAACGTTGGTTATTGCTAGCAGTAACATTTCTTAACAAATACTAGAAAATAAATCTAATTAACCTTTTAAGGGGGTTTTACCTTGAAATTGTATTTTTTTATACGATATGTATACATAAAATCGAATAATCGGTCACGTCAAGTGCCCAACAAATTTTGTGGTCGAAATATCGACCAGTCTCGTCCTTGGTTAAATGTATAATAAGTGCTAATTTAACTTTATGTATTGTTACGCTAACGTGATACTTTGTTCTATAAATTAAATTTGAATAACAAAATATAATGTTCAAATTTCACAATTAATTGATATTTCCTGTCGGTATACAGGAGGTAAAAAAATTAATGATTTTTTAAATTTTTTTATTATGCATGTTCTATTGAATCTACAAAAAACATTAAAAATATTAAAAAAATTAATCACATTGTTTCCAATTTGATTTTCAATTATTTAAGGTGTACGTATGGAGCCTCTTAAGAAAATATCCTACAAGATATCAATAAACATTTCTTCAGTATATACTCATTATTCTATAGGATATTTTGTGAAAAAATGTTAAAGAGTAAGTAATTTGAGCTGTATGAATTGGAAAAAACTTGAATTGCCGCAGAAATAATATTCAATTGTAGTATAGGGAAAAAGTCATTAAAACTATAGGAAGACGAATGTTTCTTAACGTAACGATGGGTAAGTTTGTGCGAGCATAATCGAATCGAGGTGAATCACGAGGCTAAAACTTTTGCAATCACCTCGTGTTTTTCTTTGCTGGTCGTCGACTCGCGCAAACATATACCTCTGTTAAATTTTGGGAATATACCGTAGCGAAAACTTCGAGCTGCTCCAGTCGCGTTCACGTCGGAGAAATCGTTGTTTCAGTTTTCCCAAAGCTCTTTGCTTATTACATTATAATTCATATTATGAAGCGCTGGAAAAAACGCTGCCAATATATAGCTAGTTAACTTTCCCAAAATAAACTCAACTTCTTTTATTTGTTCTTTATAATCATCCTATGGCATATATTCATATTTTATCAAAGCTTTTTTTAAACATTTTTTCATAAGTTTAAAAAACACAATTTAACTATTTGATATTTTTAGTTTAGTATTGGAATAACATTTTATGAATGAATATTGCCATTATAAAGTGGTCCAATATTTTTTTTAGTCCACACTCTTATGAATTGATAGCATTGGTAGCAAGTATTTTACTATGGCTGCTTCATTATGTCAGTTCTGAAAATTCTTCCATAGGAAAGCAGGTTCCTTCATAAGAATTGAAAAAATTCCTTTGTGACTTGTTGTGAGTAAACATTGATATAAACTCTTTTCGATCATATTCTTGCCAAATAAGCTATAATATTTAAAATAAAGAAAAATATTCGAGACGTTCCAGTACTGGCCTAATTGTACACTAAGGAATTTTTTTGGAAAAATTCAGAGAATTTCCAGTTAAAATTACTGGCCTACAGTAGGAAGTAAAGCATAAATTGTCATTTTAGATATTTCAATTCCGTTCTTAAAATTGAACACCCTACCTTACAAATTTCCTAGACTTCTTGTAATTTCGAAATAAAAATTTATTTCGTGTTCGCAGTTACTTTTTAACTTGTGCAATCTCGCTGCATTTTATCGCAATTGTCGAATTAACATTATACATATACTGCTTTTCGGTTTATGAAAAATTATATAAATATATATAAATATAGATAATAAATTTTATCGCATATTATTACCATATTACCATATGGTAATTTTTACAGGAACTTCTTTTAACGTTTTGAATTATTTTTTCTCAGCATTGCTAGCCGATACCAGTAGCACTCTTTTGAATCTCCGACACTCTGACCCATGTAGGATCGTCAGTACTGACAGTTCGGCTGAGTACTGCTACTTTATTGACGATCGGTATTAAAACGGGATAATAGTTAATTTTTATAATGATTCAGCGTTGCCCGCCGGATTAATGCAAATGAAAAAAGCAACTTTCATCGCGATCTCTTAATAGAATTAAGTACTTGTTTGAGAGCAATAGGTTTGACATTCTTCTTTAAAAACAATATTTTATTTTAGTGCTCGACTATTGTTTCGTGCAGTACTGAACCATTGGTAGATATATACTTTGTCTTTTTATGAATTATCATTGATTGTACTATAGTAGTTAGTATCGGATTAAAATCGATATACTTTTAGGCCTTAGGCGGTAACGCTTAGTTTGGCTAGTGGAGGATTTACGGAAATGCTATGTAACTGACGGCGTTAAATAAGCTGACGGCTCGGTAAGCAGAAGCCGCTAGAGAGGCAAGCAGCCTAATGAGGATCACTTTCGCTGGGGCCGCGCGGCGAGCGATGGAAAAAGTGTGCCGGTAGCAGGAGTCCTGTAAGCTTTATAGAATAGCGAAATTCGCATGGTTCTTCCGGCGAATGGCGCTTTGCCACGCGGAAAAGGAGAGGAAGCCGCGACGCGGTGCGCGCACAAAGGAGGCCGGCGAGAGACGCGTACCAGTCGGGCCGCTCCGCTAATTTTCTTCGAGAGAATTGCGGTAAGGGTGCCAGCAGCTGCCGGCGCATCCGAACGTCCTACCGGGGGCTTACGGTATCTCTGCTCTCCGCATATGCGACGGCCGATCTGCCGAGTCCTGTGTCTCATCACGGCTGCACCGGACAACTTTTACTTTTTGCCGCATCTTCGCAAAATCCGGTGTTGGCCGCTTTTTTCAATCCTAAGTAGGTCACTTCTGCCTATCACTGCCGGCATAGCCAATTCCCCTATTTATTCTCTTCCATAATTTTGTTTACTCACTCGCTTATCTTTATTTCATAAACTTCAAAGATAAAACTAACAATTTATTTTAAAAACATTTTATCAAGCTTCGTTAAAAAAATACTATTTACTATGCAGAACAATTATTCCAAATCATTTTTAATTGTGCACTTTCGATCAACCTCGTTAAAATTGCATTTTAAATAAAAAATTAACAAAATTTAGCTAATTGTTATTTTAATGATTTTTTGCATGGAAAAAGTGATGAAAACGCTTTCGGATTGGAACTAAAAGTGCACAACATACATGAACTTTATCCAGAAATCTTTTGTTCGCTTCTTAATCATTTTATCCTTTTGGAAACTGTGATTACGGCTGATTTAATGGATTCATTAAAACGAAACAAAATAAATAAAGTTAATAAGTTGCTTTAAAAATATTATGTATACAAGAAAACGAACTTTGAAATCTGTACGCATTATTGCTAAAGTAAAATAAGAGTTAACATTAATAGTTTACTTTGCTGCGGCAACATTGGGCAAAATTTGCAGAAATATTTTTATATAACCTTTTTTAATCACATGCATATGCAGGTATGTGTTTTTTTACAATCTCGATTCAATCTGAGTCCTACTTTATGAAAGCAGCCCCCCCAGGAGGTGAGAATTGGAGAAAATAATAAAAATGCTAAAAACATATGTTACACCGAGAAAAAAATTTAGTTGGAACAATGACCGCATGGACAATAAATAGCAACTATCTTTTTTTGTTATTTTAACATACTAGAGGTAGTTAATTCAACAGACTGCAATATTGTTGAAACAACAGATATAAGAAGTTCATTCAATGAACTAAAGGTAGTTAACTGAATAGACTAATAAAACGTTGTTGAAACAACAGAAATACGATGTTAATTTAATGACCTAGAGGCTATTGATGAAAATAAATAAAAAAAGAATCTCGATTTCATATTTTTGGTTATTTGTAATATCGTTATCGCAGAATGGCCTGGAAACTTTACAATACATTGAAGTTGAATACACTGAAGTTTTGTGGAAGTAGAGAATTACATTTTTATTTTATCAGATACCTTATAATTAAATCTTTCGTGAGCCGTACACCTAAAGCTAATATCGCACGCATGTTTTATTAAATAATACCTATCATTAAACGCATCGCTCGCATACAATGTTAGAACCCTTACGACTTGTCCTTATATACTAACCGGGACGTTTCTCAGCAGCTTGCGAGAAAAGCCGAACCCTATAGCGATCAAATTTGAAACGATATTTAAAAATGAAATATAAGTTTATCATTTATCGGTAACACGAAATTCGAGAACGTTCGGAATGTAAACAAAAGTCGTGCGCCGGTCACCAAAGTCGTCGGCTCTTTCGCCTACCGCTCCCCCTTTCCTCTCCTTATATCATGTAGTATATTTTAGCGTATATAGACATTTTAACAATTTTACGAATACGTTACCATTTACTTCCCCAGTTTTATGTGATTATTATCAATAAATAATGAACTAATTCATTATCACATCGATTGTTAATATTTCGTTGATTTGCAAAAAAAAGAACAATGTTTGTTGATTTAATACAACAATTCATTGTTACAATTAAGCGATAGTTTCTTTTAATAGAATTATTGTTCATTGAATGAAACTTATTTATTAAGTGAATAGATTTTTTTTATTTACATTAATATATTATGTAATATTCACTTAATAAAAATATTCATTAAATTAACCTCTGTACTATTGTTTTAGTAAAAAATATTTTTATTTTAATATAAATATTGAAGTCATTTTAATAAAAACGTGTTACAATAATTTGACGGAAATATTTATTAGTCTAATGATGGATGCGTTTAATTTAATAAAAAATGAATTAATCCAATAGATTTTCCGTTCAGTCAATGGAACAAGGGCAGTTGTTGCGAATTATTGTCCTCGCGGCCATTGATTCAACTAAATTTTTTTCTGCGTGTAGGTTACTTTGATAGCTATACTAATAAATGAAACTATAATATTTCGTCTATTACCAAATTCACAGGAAAATTTAATAATATGAAATTTTTAAATGTGTGCTGCTGATTGGTCGTAAAGATGGTCGCTAGGATACGAGCACGTGATCGTTTGCTTGTATGTATAAAAAACTTCAAAATTCTATTATGATATTATGTCTGTAAAACACGGCGACAAAATAAAAAGAATGAATCTAAGCTGAAAAAGAATTTTTAAAAATGTTCCGTCCTAAAAAGCGTTTTCTCAAGTTTGAAAAAGGCTACTTTTCGTAGGAGTTATTGCTAGAGTACAAAAGTAGAAATTTTTGTAATTTTCATTAGTTGCTATGTTCGTTGACGCGCGCAGCGTCTGTTACTCTCAATCTCAGTATGGTGAGCCACTTGGGAAACGGGTCAAGAACGGCCGGCATTAGAATCTAATCGTCCGGGAGAAGCTTGCGCTGAGCATCTCCTGTCTTGACGAGATCACCCCCGCCTATCGCTAGGAAAAAAGGGCAACGCTTCATGGCGGCATATATATACAGTTGCGTCTGGTACTCTTGCTTTCTTGCCACGAATGGTAAATAGCGCCAATCCGAAAAATCTGACGGCACTTTCATTCCGCGCGAGCCAACCAGTTCCGTTCTGAATCTGCGGGAACGAGTGCGTGTGGCGCTCGCTCTGCTCTTTTAGAAAGAACCTGGAAAAGAAGTACCGTGGCCTTTTTTCGACGAAAGTGCAAGGAGAGTTAAGTCGCTGCGAAAGAGAAACAAAATGGCCGACTAATCAAGGTCTTTTTTTAGGTCAGACAGAACTCCGTTGACCGCTCGCTTCGCTATCCGTCCCTACTCTTTTTTTAACTTTTTTTTCTTCATAACACTCTTTAGAACGATACTCGCTGTACTCAATTTAAACTTTAACTCTTATATGCGGCTCATCTCTTTAAAGCATGTGTACCAAAAGATCATGCCTGAATCACATCGATCTTTTCAACATTTCCAAGGGTATAATTTCTACCGAAAGCCTATACGTGTGCTCATTTTAAAGCTTAATGCAAGACAATTCTGTATTGCGCAAATTCAAATGATTTTTCACTTTTCATATTGAAAACTATACTTTTTAACAGATAATTTGACATTAACTTTAGAAGGAGCATTAAAGAGTTGCTTTTTTCACTTTTACCGGCGGTTTTCTCTTCAAAGGGCTTTCTTCAGATTGATCTATTTCGGAAGGATAGAATTTTAGAAATAATGTCAAAAAGAAAAAAGTTCCTTTTAAGATTACACGAAAATTTTTTCAGATTTAAAATAATTGTAACTATTCATGGATATGATTTATTAAAGGAATTAATTTATAAAATTAACGTATATTTCCAGTATTTGGACATCCAAGAGATAATAGAGCTCGATAGATAATCGGATATATATTCCATTGGGAAATTCCATATTTTTAATAAAATTATTTAATATTTTACGTAGTAAACTTTTACTACGTAAAATATTAAATTGTTTTCAAATTTACTTTCTTGAGAAAGTATGGCAAGTCTAAGTAGTGTCCATCTAATATACTTGAATACTTATTTTTTGTAGTAACACAAAGAAATATCAAGCTCGAAGAAGGGCTAATATATATGGCCCTGGAATCAGTTATTAACCATAAATTATATTATTTTGTTAACTTAGATTAATTGTTAATTAAATGTTTAAATGCTTTTTTCTTGTGTTTTTCGAATTGTTGGATGACTACTCAAAAACTACTTGACAGATCGCCTTTTCTGTTTTAAAGTATATATAGTTTATTGGAGCCTGAACTACAATTAAGATCGTATACATATATGCATAACTTTTTTTTGTACAGTACATTTGTAAGGCTCCTTATTGAATGTCTTTGATTCGGGTCGGAATTCTTTTATTTATTGGAGGATAAGAATAAATATACCGGTGTCCTTATGGTCAATGCCGCTTAATTTATTGTAATTAAATTTTCACGTAGTACAAACAACTTGATAATATATAAAATTGTAAACGGCATAAACTACTCATTAAATTATTTACGGTAATGAGGCCTTTGTCGTCGTCCTTAGCAGGATTGGCGGATTCGGCCCTTAAATGATCGTGAGAAGGGAATTATGCCGATTCAAAACGGTGAATGTCGCCCGCTATACAAGTTCCAGAGAAGAGTGAGCTATGATGAGCACTATTGCTCGCTCGGTCGCCGGCTCGTAATCCAATAAAATTAACATTTTGTGATCCGAAAAATATCAACAGCCAATTTCTTTTGAAAAATCGACGCAAAACGGTGTATTTTATCACGCACGTTTCGAGCTGCCATTATGACGATTTTTTACTTCTAATTGCTGCGCTCTATTTTAGTCCATTCTTCTTTTGGTCGTGGCTTTTTTCTTCCTAACTCTGATTTTTGGCACAAAAGATGATTTGGCGACCAATTAAGTGCGATGATTCAGCATGAATTCCACTGGCCATATTAAAAAGGTCAAAGTTGATTTTCACGTGAAAATCTACGTAGAAAAAAGTAAACGTAACAGTTTATTTGAAAAGTTAGGATAATATTAAAAACCGCTGCCAATTGATTGGCACTTAACTTCCGCAAACATGATTTTAAACTTCTTTATTTTATTATATGAATAATTGTTATATACTTGGTTTACGTAATTATTTAAAGAATTTACGTATATGCTATTATTTTTTTTTAAACTGTATGTATTTTTTTAATTTAAACCATTTTTACTCAGACAATCATTGAACGAAAAAAAAACACGTTTTTCAATTTTTTATTTAATTTTTTTCTCGAAAAATAGTAATTAAATATGATAAAAAAAAAGTGAAACAAAGATATTTATATTCTTTATTATGATGAATTTTTTCTAAGCATTTCAAATATTAAGACAATTTTTTAAACTATTTTTGAGCGAGCTATCGTTGGACATTAGAAACTCATTTTTTTCATTTTTCAATTATTTTCTCAGAAACTAGTGATCAACATCGATTGAATTTTACATACAATCTAGACATTGGTATTCTTCATCAACATGATTTTTTTTCGAGCATTTGGCAAATTATTTTCCAAAAAATAAATGTTATTTATAATTATATATTTTTATGAAAACCCTGAGAACGCTAGTAGTTGAAATAACTTTTTTTAAACGATAAGTAATTTTATACCCTTTTAGCTACTTTTTATTACATGTATGTAAATTCTATCATTACTAAAGATCAAAAAGAAATTTGTTGATAATTGTAAATTCAAAATTAAAGAAAAATTGGTGGATGATTAAAAAGATTATTCTTTCCTCCAATTTGGAATTAAACAAAAAAAAAAATAATGAGCTATAATGATCGGTTAAATTTAGATGTGTATAGTTCCCAAAATATCGCTACACACACTCACGCACAGGCACACACATTTTCTAAAAACATATTCTTTGTATTCAGAATTCCATGAAACGTGTTTCCACTAAGTTTCAGTAAAACTTAAAATTTTACTATCACAATCCTCTGCGAGGAAGCAAAAAAATTAATTCACTAATTCATGGAGTAACAATTTTTCACTTTACAGAATTGGGCTTTTGGACGTATATTGGCCATAATATTCAGTATTTTTTCACGAAGTTTCAGCAACATCCATCGCGTTTTGCAATAATTATTCATAATTTGGTAAATCGTTTTTTTTTTTCGCGTTCAAACTCAATTTTACAATTAACTAATTGGTTAAATGGAACTTAATATAGTTTAATTGATAGATAATTTCATTACCTACCAAAGTTAATTAATGACAAGCTGCCATAACACGTCTAGATTTTATTTGATAAAGCTAAAACTAAAAATCGCGTAATTTTAACACATATTTATTACTCCAGGCCAAACCCACACATGGTTTTGCTTACTTTTTGCATTTTACGTAGAGGAAGCATTGTGTTAGTAAAATTTTAAGTTTTGCTGAAAATTCAATTGATTTTGATTACTAGTTTCTGAGAAAATAATTGAAAAATGAAAAAAGTGAGTTTTTAATGTCCAAAAATAGTTTAAAAAATTGTCTTAATATTTGAAATGCTTAGAAAAAATTCATCATAATAAAGAATATAAATTATCATATTTAATTACTATTTTTCGAGAAAAAAATTAAATAAAAAATGGAAAAATGTGTTTTTTGTGTTCAATAATTATCTAAGTAAAAATGGTTTAAATTAAAAAAATACATACAGTTTAAAAAATAATAGCATATATGTAAATTCTTTAAATAATTACGTAAACCAAGTATATAACAATTATTCATATAATAAAATCCCGCGTAGAAATCGAAAAGATTGGCAAGACATTACCAATGTATTGGACATATTAATTGCGCATATATTGCCAATACATTGGAACAACAATATCCAATTTATTGGCAATACTTCGGCAAAGCTACATCCGCCAATGCTTTGCCAATATGCTGCCAATATTTAAAAAAAATTTTATTTAGCTATTGGAACTGTTTTACCAATATATTGGATATACCGATCGCCAATTTTACACATATTATTTATTGATTTATTATTTACATATTTTAAGTAAATACAAAACATCCCGTATAAAAAAAAAAATTACTTCTATCTGGATTTGAACCCACGCACTTCTGCTTTCTAGGCTAACGTTTAGCCAACTGAGCTATTTGATTGTTTTCGTTAAATAATTAGATTCAGGTTAAAACAGAATTATTAGACTTAACCTTCCAAATTTCGTTATATTTGGAATTTAGTCATTTAATACAAACAATCAAATAGCTCAGTTGGCTAAACGTTAGCCTAGAAAGCAAGAAGTGCGTCGGTTCAAATCCAGATAGAAGGAAAATTTTTTTTTTACGCGAGATGTTTTGTATTTACTTAAAATATGTAAATAATAAATCAATAAATATAATATGTGTAAAATTAGCGATCAGTATATCCAATATATTGGTAAAACAGTTCGAATAGCTGAATAAATTTTTTTTTTAATTATTGGCAGCATATTGGCAAAGCATTGGCGGATGCAGCTTTGCCGAAGTATTGCCAATAAATTGGATATTGTTGTTCCAATGTATTGGCAATATATGCGCAATCAATATGTCCAATACATTGGTAATGTCTTGCCAATCTTTTCGATTTCTACGCGGGATGAAGAAGTTTAAAATCATATTTGCGGAAGTTAAGTGCCAATCAATATTGGTAGCGGTTTTTAAAATATTATCCTAACTTTTCAAATAAACTGTTATATTTACTTTTTTTTGAAACTTTGACCTTTTTAATAAGGCCAGTGGAATTCATGCATAATCATCGCACTTAATTTGTCGCCAAATCATCTTTTGTGCCAAAAATCAGAGTTAGGAAGAAAAAAGTCACGATCAAAAGAAGAATGGGCTAAAATAGAGCGCAGCAATTAGAAGTAAAAAATCGTCATAATGGCAGCTCGAAACGTGCGTGAGAAAATACACCGTTCGCTAGGCACAATCGTCCACATCCGAGCTCTCCGCGTTACTTACATCGGGCGCCAAAGAACGTGTCTCGATGCATAAAGGACGAAAAAGCGAAGGGGGAGGGAGAGGAGAGTTTCCGTGTCAAGTTCACGGCGTACACACATCTGAAGCATCTGGACGTGTGTGGGTATAAGACTGGCGAGCGTCTCTGGGGCGCAAGTGTGTTTCTGGGTCAGTGGGACGCGCGGCGCCGCACGTGGCACATAATGTAGGCTCCCAAACCTCCCGGTAGTCCCGATTTACGCGGGCGCAAGGCGTGCATTACGGATCGTGACTCGTGGCTTCTGACTCGTGACTCGCAACCGTTCAAGCGGGAGACTCTTCGGAGCAAGCGTGCCCCATTGTTCCTTGAACTTGGCCGTGAGCAAGCGAGTATGCGTATCAAGGCGAAGTGCGACTCACTTTCTCGAGCCCAGTACCGCATTTTGTCTACGTTGCTTCTTGTATCTTCATCCTAAACCCTTCGTAACTCACTTCTTTACTTATTAACATTCGTTCGATGGCTTCGAGGTATTCACGCTCTCATACTGCACCAATTCAATTTTTAGAATTTTAGTCTCAAATGGCATCATTTTTTGCAATCATTACCATGGACTGAATAAAAATCTGAATTGAAATAAAGATCTGGACTGAAAACTTAAATTTAAATTGAATACTGAAGTGTTTATGTTAAACGAAATTCAAATTACATGAAAAAAATTGAAGCACGTTTACTTCTTGTACTCGCTTAAAAAAGCTTGGCTAGAAAATTGATAAATAAATAATATACAAACTAAAATTTAGTATTTAATAATTTAAATAACAAATGTTCCAATAATTATGCTGGCTTCCCGCTTATTCTGACCTCAAAAATTTAAATTAAAATTTCCAACTGGCTCCGAATTATTGGATACCCAAATACTCAAATTTTTGAAATTCATATTAATCCGAATCTCAAATTAGAATCATATCGATATTCTAGAGATCTATTCTTTGAATCCTTCATACCCAATATCCAGGTTCTGTATAAGTAGGATCTGAAAACAGATGGATCCGGAAAACTCACGAGCTCTTGAGAATTCGAATGCTAAAAAATACAAAGGCACTCCATGCAGTTAGTCGTGCCTAAATACCGAGATTCGAAACTATTGGAATATTTTTAATTTAATAAACTATTAAGTAGTGAATCCTTAGTTGAAATTAATAAGCTATTTTTCCAAATGTTATTTAAAGGGCCTTATAAATACCTTTGAACCGAATATCTAATGAGAGCTTTCTTTTATGTAAAAAGAAACTTTCTTTTACACAGCTATTAATAAATTATATTGAACTTTTAATGCAAGTGACATGCTCTCTAATGCGACTCTATCTTTCCGTGTCTCCTATATGAATCTCCTAAAAAAAATCTCCTATAAAAAAATTTGAACAAAGCCGATATTTTGATTATTCGGCACAATTTGTAACAGTTGCACAGGTCGTTTTTTTCAGGACATTGGAGCCCGGTGATGACGTACCAGTTCATTGCTCTCTTGCATCATTCAATTATCCGAACAACTCACCAACTCCTGTGAAGCAAGTAGATTGACAAAAATAATCAAACCCACCGGTAATTCGACACATACTAGGCAATCTAAATACAGAAAAATAAATATTCCCTTTTTAGAAAATCGAAAAAAATGTTGCTTTTTTCATATATAAAAAAATATTCCAATAATTGTTATTTGTAGCTAACAATAGCTCGAATAAAATGTCACTTAATTAGAAATAAATAATTTAGTACATTACAACTTATTAATTATATTATTTATGTAATTATATTAATTATATATATTAATTATGAGATATAACTTATTAATTATTTGTATACTTTTTAACTGCTGCTTTTACGTGGCATTCTGTGAAAAAACTGCACTGCAAGTGGTAGTTAATTATCCTGTATGATAATCTCATGCTACTTTTCCTTATTTTGGAAACCTTATTTTTATCCGCAAACTGTATTTTTTTTTTTTTTTTTTGAAAATTTAAATTTAATTTTTATAAAATTACCTGAAATATATACTTACCTGGATTTTGTGTTGAATTTCGCACAAACTCTCAAACGTTCCTTTTTCAATGTTATCCAATACGGAGACTAGTAACGAAAATGTGAGACTTTTTAAAAATCTTAATGAAATGAGTTTACAAAAATATGAATTACTCTGCAACTAAAAAAAAAGTAACGAGACATAAAGTACTTGAAAAATTTAATTAAATCCGGCAGACTAAATGTTAAAAAATTACCGGTAGAGATTTTTTCTTTCTTAAATTTAATGTTTGTAAAGAAAAAAGCTGATTTAAAATCTGTATGATGGTGACGTCACCACAGCGCATTAATATATATTTACATATATCATATATGATTGTACATATTAGTTTTTTATTCATGCATGTGTATGAATGCTCCCGCTCACTTTTTTCAATGCGGAAAAACACTTGAGGAAAGCGGGCAAGTCCCCGTGCGGTCACCCATCCAAGTAGTACTGCAACGAAAGTGGCTTAAACTTCCCTGACAGCCTGAGGTGCGTCTTCGACAGTTAAAAATTGGTGAATTTATAGATAGTTTGAGTTAGGGTTGTCAAGTATGGAATGAGAGAGAGAGAGGGAGATAATCGCATGATCATCACGTGAGTTTTAATATTTTTTTTTTTAAAATGAGAATCATGTGAGTAATTAGCGACGATAGTAGACGAGAATTATATGCGATTATCACTTTGAATTATATACTTAAATTTAATGAAGAAAATTTGATACTTCTACATGAGTTTCAGCTAATTTAAAAAAACATTAGAGTTACTCTAGTGATACTAACAATATTACAGCGAAATACGTCTTATGTTTTATTGCTCTAGAATTCATTAAATTGAAATAAGTATTAACGGGGAAATAAGTAATAGGAAAGGTAAGGGCTAGCACGAGAATTGTTTCCTCGTCTATGCATGTATATACGCATGGTTACTTCAATACCGCTGGTAGATATTTAGACATTGGCGAGAATAGAAAAAAGTTGAGCGCGGTGTGGGCGCTGAGGCGCATTCAGGCATGAATATTAGAATCCACTGTGACACCGGCCTTTTTCTCCCCGAAAAACATTATACAGTAGTGGATTATTAAAAACGATGGCCGAGTGGGACGAACGTCCTACAAAAAATACAGGAGCTGCGCCTATCAATAGACTGTCGGTCGTTTAAAGAACTCAAAGTCTCGAGGACAAGTAATTACTGTAATATGCAAGTAAGTTATGTTTATTTTAACTTCCTATACTTATTCAGTGCAGCTAAATATAGCATACCTGCATAATAAGAAATTTCATTTCAGGATTAAAATGCATTCTGCACTTTAATTACATTGATTATATTCTAATTCTTGTACTCTGTGAGTCTCAATCGCGTTTACTTGCTAAAACTAATTTTTATACGTCATATCAACATTCAGTACGTTTTAAATTAAGTTTTCAACTCAACTTAAAGATTTTTGAACAAATGTTGAGAATATCTATCGCTCAATTTATATACATAAAAGAATAAAAGGATATATAAGAAAAAGGGATCGATCGGCACTTTCTCTTAGGGATTTTATTTGTTACAATATTTTTCTATCGCTGTATTCTACTAAATATTCCAACAAATGATTTTAAGTAAACATTAGGTAATGGAAATAATTTTGTTAAAAAATGTTGCTAATTTCTGTTAAGATAGACAAAAATAAAAAATAAAGGGATTCTGTTCATTCGATATTTTGAGTAATGTTTGAAATAATGTCGAAAAGTTAAGTAAAATTCAAAGAGATTTTTTAAGACAATGATCTAAATCTGAAAAGGAAAAAGATGAATGTAGAAGAGGCGTGATCAGCTGTAGTTAAGGACACATAGTTGTCGGTGTGCATGAAAGATTGAAACGGCTTATTGCTCGCAGTGTCCGCGTTGTTTTGCTTTTGCTTTCTCTTTCAGGCGAGTGCCGCAGCTAAGGCATGCTCTAGTTGGCCGCGGCGCGCGCTTCGTGTAACGAGCTCACCAGCCACCGTGAAATCTTTATTCTTTTCGCTTTGTATACTACGAAATTTTCAGATGCCAATATCAATTCCACTCGTATCAGTCTTATTCAAATTTAAAAAAATATTTTCCCGATACGCATCAGAATCTATAAATTTATGTACATCAATCATTTTTAGACTACTTCCTTCTCCTATGCCAATAAAACAAATTGAAAGTAAAAGTAGTCGAGTATAAATTATATTCACGGAAATGCTAGGATATATTTTAAACAAAATATAATATAAAAAAATCTACAACTATTTTTCTCCAAATATAAAGTATATTTTTCCATTCCTTTATTAATCAGAAAAAAAAGAATATACAGAACAATTTAGTATATAACTAAAGTAGTATATGTCACCTATGTAGATGACCAATTAGCCTTAGCAGGCGATTTTCTGAAGCTATTGCAACGTATTTATTTGCGACAGTGTGTATTAGATGTTGAACTTGTCCTCGGGATCGATGTAAGCGACGAATTTTCGAAGTGGCGTCTTAGCTTCAAACAGAAACATTTTTTCAATTTAATAAATAATTATAATGAGGTGCGAGTTCCTTATCGCGAAATCGTATAATAAATTCCTAGTTTTGCAGTCACTGGACCCGTAGACAATAAAGCATTTCATGTTATTGACGACACATTCCAATTCCAAAGCTGCAGCTTCGCACATATTGAGCATTTCTGACTGCAAGTAATAACAAAAAATTAGCAAGAATGCAAATGCATGATGTTGTATTAAGTTTTATTGATATCTTCAAGTGCAAACCTTTTAACTTTTATCTTGTAGAATTGTGTTTAGGTTTTTTGCTGCAGAAGGTATATTACGGAATTGTGTGTCCTGCCAACAAATGGGATTAAAACAAGAAGACGAGATAATAATATCCATGTGAGTAACAAACATATCTCCAACATTGGTTTTCGTAAATTTTGTTGGGATCATCCTGAAGTTCACGTAGGTAAAGGAATTCGCCTTCAGCTACAAAACATTCAATTGTTCATATTCACTTTTGTTTATAAAAATCTATCGGGAGAGCTTGAAATTACCTCAGGATAATGCCTGATTTGGAGAAATTGTTTAACCATTCCTTCCCTGTGACACTTTCTGTACTTTATCACTCCCTTTAACAGCCTATCCATGCTTTTTCTTGATAATCTCTAAAAATCGTACAACTGCACATGGTGTGCGAGACAGTGTGCCAACCATTAGATAGTCCAAAGAGTGATCACATGTCTGATCATACATCAGAAAAAAGGTCCAATCAGTAAATGCATTAATAAAGCCCTAGCACAGCTACGCGCTTAGTTTAATTTCAACTCAAAGTTGCTCATCTATAAATTAATATTTATTTTACTTTTCTTATTCTTTTTGTTTGCTGAAGAAAGCAGTAAAATTAAAATTTTAATTTAATCTCAACTAAAAAAGGAAAAGAGCGAATCTCATTTTATTCAGGCATTTTAGAAAACATATAAGATAAATATATAAGATTTGCGATGCATATAGATTGAAGTCTTGTTAATCAGTCACAGAATAATGCATCATTTTCATAAATTCACTTTTGTCAAAATTTCAATTGACTATTAGTGTATACGCCTAAAAAAATTAGCGACGAGCGAATCGGTCTCGCCTAATTCGTTCTAATTTCTATCTGCTTAAAGATGAGCTTTGACTTGCTCTCTCCAGCTTTTCAAAGTGTTTACGGGCATTTCGAATGTTGATTAGAGTAGCAGCAGATGCTAAAAAAAATAAATTTCTGAAAATGAACATTCCTGATATGAAGGAAGTAAAGCAGTTTTGATAAAAATTTTCTATGAACTTACGAATAGTTGGGTCAGACACTACTACCATAACATAGGTATTGGAAGTAAATACATCAATGAATGCAGCAAAATTAGTATTTCTAACTTCCATACTAGAAAACTGGGCTGCTAATTTGCTGCAAATGATATATTAATTAGTTCATCAAAATCATCTTAATATTGTACACAAGTATAATTGGAAATACTGACCTACAACTTAGTTTAAATTGTTTTATTATATTAGATACTTTTTCAAATCTGTGTACATCTCTGTGGTACCGCCTCTGACAGTGACTAATTACAAGGAATGTAGCTCGCTCAAAAAGTAGAACTTCATCAGCATCAATGATATTTGCAAATTGATTTAGACTTTGTTCAAGCTCCTTAACATTTGGAATTAACATATATACTATAGATGACCATGCTCTGAAAATTGTTACATTTAATTTCTATTTTACAATTTTTTATCAATATGAAGAAGTTAGTTTATTTGTTATGTATGACCTGTACAAAGTTTCATCCCAAATACTAGTTCTAAAGCAAGTGCATTGCAGTGGCAAACTCAGTCTTCTCAAATCTTCTTCACGTTCCCTAAATATAGAATCTCTTTGGTCCTCTTGCACAAGATCCATTTTGTGAATAAGACAAAATACTTTTGCATCAGGGCTATTTTGTAAAATTGCTTCCAGACAACTTTGATAGTAATGCATGTCTTTATCCAATTCTCGAGATTCGACATCAAATACGTATATTAGAACTTCTACATTTCGAAATATATTGTCTCTCTGTGATGCAAAGTAATTTTCCATAAAAGCTTCTTGGCCTCCACAGTCCCAAAGATTGAGAACTAGATTCCCGAGAAAACGTACATGGCTGTGTTCGACGTCAACTGCACAATACAATTTTTATTTTTGTTTTAATTATATACAATTGCACTTTTGTAAATGATAAAAGCAAAAAATATTACTTGTTGCTCCTAATCGACGAGTATCCCTTGCAATGTAATTAGCAAAGATAATACTTCGCATACTTGTTTTTCCAGAACCGCTTTTTCCCATCAAAAGAACCTATACAATATAAATGACAGTTAATCATCTACTCGCAGAAAAAATGGGCATAATATAACCATCAAACTCACCTTCTTCTTCATTTTACTGCTCGAAAATTTCCCTTCTATTGAAGAAAAATTAACTTGTCTATACGAGGAAACTTTATTTAATTGAATTCAACCTGATCGCATATACGTCGTAGTAAACAATAGAAGCATATATATTCGAGCCAACCACTGCAAAGAGGTTATTTGCCCTTGAGCATACATACGTTAATTCATTTCCAATTGATCCGATAGTTTCTTCATAAATTAACAAGAGTCTTTAATGAATTACAGTTACAACGACAGTGTGCAGTCGATGTATTTTTTTAAATAAATAAGAAAAAGCAAATTTTAAAGTGTAGTATACAGACGCGGTACAAACCCAACAAACAAAATGACGGCATGTGACGGCACGATGCGGACACGCGTGCCGACTCCTATGTTTAGCAACCCAAACACAACGTGCCGTTTGCCGACCGAGTCCTATGCTTGCCCAACAAACAAAATGACGGCATGTGACGGCACGATGCGGACAGGCGTGTCGACTCCTATGTTTTAAGCATAGGACTCGGTCGGTAAACGGCACGTTGTGTTTGTTGGGAACCCAACAAACACAACGTGCCGTCTACCGACCGAGTCCTATCCCAAAAAACAAAAAGACGGCATGTAACGGCACGATGCGGACACGCGTGCCGACTCCTATGTTTAAAGCATAGGACTTGGTCGGTAAACGGCACGTTGTGTTTGTTGGGTATAGGAGTCGGCGCGCGTTACCGCATCGTGCCGTCACATGCCATCATTTTGTTTGTTGGGAACTGCACCCAACAAACAAAATGATGGCATGTGACGGCACGATGCGGTAACGCGCGCCGACTCCTATGTTTAAAGCATAGGACTTGGTCGGCAAACGGCACGTTGTGTTTGTTGGGCTATGTTTAAAGCATAGGACTTGGTTGGTAAACGGCACGTTGTGTTTGTTGGGCACTGCTTACAGTCGTCGGTAACAGTTGTAAAGCGTAACTCAAACCGCCGCTAGGTGATGCTGTAGAAGCAAAAAAACGCGCAAACTTTAAAAAACTATCAGGTAAGTATCGTGAAAATAAATATAGTATATTACGTAACAAGGGAGGTAAAATAGAAATGGTCCCAGATCACACGGAAATTGGCACCCGAGCCGAAGACGAGGGTGACAAACGTGTGATCTGAGGCATTCTGTTTTACTTCCCATGTTGCGTATACTATTTTTCGGCCTAGCGCAGCGGAAATCGTAACCTTTTCGATCGGGCGCCGGGAGGAAAGGTTATGGTTTACTCCCGCGAGGCTGAAAAAAATTTTAATCAATTCTTAGTTTCCAACATTTTGAATTTCTCTATAAGTAATCATAAATGTCGTATGAAATGATGGGATTTCATCTTTGATTCCATTCCACAGTAGAGTTTTTTATCAATCCATAACTTAGTGACCTCAATAAATTCAATGGTCAAAGGTTAAAGTTTACCTTATATTAAAATATATTAAGGATTTTTTCATTACTCTAGTAAGGTGAGATTTTGAAAAAAAGCGACGTGTTAACGTCATATTCTTCGTTGCATATACGAATAATAACTTTCATTAACCTACTTAAACATCGAAATACCTTCTTTATATTCTCATTTATCAAATGATTTTTTTAGTTATGAACACAAACTAAATGAAACTTTCATTTATGTAAAAGAGATACTTTCGAACTACCATTTTCGCAATCTTTTTCAAATTGAATAGCACTGCACCTGGAGAACGTCCTTAATGTATTGCGACATGCAATTCACAAGATAAAAAAAACTTGTTTCATTTTATAAAAAATTCCTTAATTACCAACTACTCTTTTATTAAATTCTCACGTAGAAATAATGTAAAAAGTAATTTACGTTAACTATTTTCTTTTTGCAATCGTATGTTTGTAATTATAAAAGTTTTAAAAATAGTAATGAAAAAGTAATGATTGATTTTTGTGTCACATTTTAATCTTAGAAATTTAATGGAATTTTTCGATTAACAATCTTAATGACACCATCGTCTGAAAGACTTTTTTATTTTTATAGATGGATGTTTAGTATCTGAAGCTTAGCCGCATAACGGCTTTTTCGGAAACTTGATTCCATTTCTTGTTTATTCAGATAACACTGGATTTGACATTGATTTACCGAGGAATAAAACATTTGTCACTTCTTTTCGGTTTGGATGATGTTTTACGAAATGCAAATTGTGTCTTAAACCAATCACAGCTTATTCGTGACGTATTCTTCTTAAAAGGTTTAACTCCAAAGTTCTCGCTATATTTAATAATACAAAGACTTAACAAATCTTACTTTATTATGTTTTCACGTTGCTCATAATTGGTTTTCAGTTTTAATAGATAATTATAATTATATAATTGAAATCTTTATAAAATATAGTGTATACAGTAGTAGTTTGGCAATGAAAATTGCAGCTGACTAAAACAATTTTTTTCCTAGATTCAGAATATTTATATTTATTCATTGAAAAAATAGTTATGTTGTCTGAAAATATATTATCATTAATTCACGTATTTTTTACAACATTCAATAGACTTGTCAGTAAATAATTTCTCTTTCTGTTTCATTATCCGTGTTTAAGTACAGCTTTCGCATCCCGCTTAAACATTTAAAGAATATCGCTGGTTACAGTAAGAAGCTACAAATGAAAAGGGAGAGAGAGAGAGAGAGAGAGAGAGAGAGAGAAAGGCATACCTAATTTGGCAGTGAAGACCTTTCACAAATCGCAGCTTATTCAACTCCAGCCCTGTCAAAAACATTTATACTCGCGTTTCCGTAATGGAATTGAGTGTTAAATTCATATGGAAATCCATTTCGAAATGCTACGTGCATTTTCACAAGTATTTCTACACGGTTTTAATACAAATTCTAAAACACGGAGTTGGCCTGCCAAAAAAAATGTTTGGCTCACAAGTGCCCCACTCCCAAGCGAGTTCCTTCTGTACATCTCCAAATGGAATTTTTATTTTGAGTTGAAAGAATTAAAGATTGAATCATGTCAAAGTCTCCTCGCAGAAACCCTAACAGGGTTTACAACAAGTAACCCGGAAATTTTCGCGATCGACAATCTTGTACTGGTAGTTCTTGTAAGTGATGAAGTCCTGCTCGCGCATCTTATTACAGTGATCGTAGATTTTCCGAACGACTGGCAGGAAGCCCGGACAACCGGCAGCCTTAGCAATTTCCTCGTAGTAGCTCCACTGACGCTCGCACATCTTGTTGATGTGCCTTATCTACCAATTACCAAATTTCGAATTTTTAAAAAATTGCCTACAAACTTAGCGCTAAACGACTAAGTGCTTTTACGAAAACTAGCACATTTCAGAATTAAAAAAAAACGCACTTTATTTTTCAATGTTTTTCTTACTAAAAAACTACACGTACTCAAACACTCTGCGATTCACATAGAAAACCAGTAACATGTATATAGATCCTATATATTATACTATAAACAGTATAAACTATAAACACTTATTTTGAAGTATTTTTAAATATTCATAACTATATATGTAGGATTTAAATGAACCCTCTCCTTTTGCTTAACTAACAGAGACTCTATTTGCATTCAGACTGAACTTATCTGTTTTCTATTTAAATAAAAAGTATATGTTTTTTAAATTGGAAATGTGCTAGTTCTTGCCAGAATTATTCGCCTAAACATTTTAAAAAGCATAAAAGTGAAAACATTTATAAAACTATACAAATTTAAATAAAGTTTATTTACTCAACACGGTTGACCAGCAGGATCTGCAGGTTGCAGCAATGGCAACATTTAGATATGGTCACATTTGCTCGTAGTAGCTTCGAAATTTTAGGAGAGAATTTTTTTCGATTCGACCGAATTTTTCTACTTTACCAAAAGTGAGTAAACAGACTTTCAACAAATAATTGTACACGTTTTCACAAATTAGAATTTGAGATAACTATAAGAAAAAAAATTACGGTTTAGTCTGCTTTAAAATTGCTCCGTACCTGCGCGGATTTCCACCAAGAAAGGTGAAATTCAAATGTATATTTTGTCAAGGAGGAATTTGAAAAAAAAAATTGTTATTCGTGTGAAATCCACTTCAAAATCTCGTTACTCGACAGGGTCATCAATTGTCCAATTAAAATAATTTGTTAGTGCTTTAATTGTTTTGTTTTTTCAGTATAAATAAAAAAAAGGTAGAAATTCTTGGGTATTTTTACTCACAGCAATGCCTTTGTCGAGAAGACTGAACTTCTCTTTCTCATATTCATTGTGCATTTGCTGGGGCGTCGGAAGGTTCGCTCGGCCCTCAAGTAAAGCGATTATGTATTGAGCCTGGATGTGAAACATGGGGAAGGGAATGACGATGGCGGGCAGCCCCATGAAAAAGAGGTTCGGCCAGTCCATATGGATAAGATGTTTGTAAATCGGCTCGACGTGGTTGTCGCTCGTGCGAATCTCAACTTTCGACGAGACAAATGGGTAGCTGAATTCGTAACCTGCCAGTAAAAGAAACTCATTGATACACTGAGAGAATTTTTCCGTAAACAATTACGTGTATCAATTAAAAACGTAAGTTCAATTGGTTTTTATAATTTTCAAGGATTTTCATGCTATTCGTGATAGTTTCACTAATCCCTTTAACGTTACAGCATTAATTTAAATAAAATTAACTGTATATGTCATTTATTCATATGAAGGAAATCGTAAACATGTAAATGCTAATTTACCGGTGCAGTAAATAAGTACGTCGACCTGGGCGGATGAGCCATCAAGAAAGACGAAAGTGTTACCGTTGATGTGGTCAATACCCGGTCGTTCCTCTACGTTTTTCGACATTTTTGAGTTCAGTGGTTCCGATAAATTGTGACTTAAGTAAATCTGCAAATTAAATGAGTGCTAATAAATTGATAGTGAAAGTGAATTTAACCTCGTATGACGTTAACTATAGAAAAAAATTCACGAGGCTAAAATCGCTTCCTAACCGAATTTTTCGATACAATGTATGTAAGATTCAATTTTACGCATATATTTGTGAGCGAGTAGTCGCAAAGTCGTATCGTTGCGCACGGAGTATCGAAAGAATTATTAAATTTTTAAGCGTTTTTTAAATTTTTTTATCAATGTTTATGTTATGGTTATCAAATGAAAATCACATTGTTATGGTATATGTTTGCCACATGATTGTCACATGAAGATTACAAGAAAATCGGAAGATTATCAAATGATTTTTCAATACAAAAATTGTGATTATCGTGTGATTGTCATGATTGTCGCGTGAAGATCTCACAAATGTTACATAATTATTATATTCTATTGCCACAGAAAAATCTCAAGTGATTAGTTTGTAACAATCATGTCGACGCCCCGTACGAAGAAAATCCCCTGTCTGCATTTTGGCGTCGAAGAAAATCTCCTCAGCTGATTTCCCGACGAAAACTATCCTTTTTAGAACTTTTGCGGCGAAAACTATCCTTTCTAGTACTTTTGCGGCGAAAACTAGCCAGCTGTCTTGTACTTTTGCGGCGAAGAAAATCTTCTTGAACGATTTTGCAGCAAATACTGTCGTCTCTGGCGTTTTTGTGCTTTATTTAAATAAAATAAACGAAGTAAAATCGCTGGTACACTAATAATTGGCTAATGGTTTTAGTTAACGAATAAGCCAAAAATAAGCCATGAATAAACCAACGGTTATAGAAAACTAGAATACGTTTTACTGTAATTGCATTTTAGATATTTTAATAATTACGTTTAACATTAAATTGTATAAAAAAAAGAATAACACAAAACGTAAAATAAAAAAATTTGTTTAAATAAATGCACCCTCGATTAAAAAGTATGGGATAGTATTGGTAGAAAATTGTTTTTTAAGATTGTAGGAGATCTTTTTCGTCGGAAAATTCAGCGAGGGAATTATTTTCGTCGCAATAGTATAGAAGGAGATCTTTTTCGTCGGAAAAATCAGCGAGGGGATTATATTCGGCGCAAATTTTGAAAGGGATTTTCTTCGCCGCAAAACTGAAAAGAGATTTTCTTCGTAGGAAGCGTCGATGTGATCCTGTAATATGATTTTCGCACGATCGATCATTATGTGACTTTTTTTGCAGTAGGCATGTATAAGAATCTTCTAGTATTTAATGCAAAAATTTAATATAACGCTGCAGTTTTAATTTTTCGAAATTTGTTTTCACTCGAAGAAATAGGTTATTTTATTTTTTTAAATTGTGTTAGGATAAATGTCTCTAATTTTTGCACTAGGAAGATTGAGAACTGTTAAATTAGTAACATATAAATAGAATGTAATGGTCAGTGCATTAGCTTGTTAAAGCGATGCTTCATTAAGAATTTATGGTATATCGTAAATATTTTTGAAAACAGTGACTTAAAAAAAAGAAAACCTTGGTTAATTTCTTGTAAATGGCGGCAACGTTTTAAATTAATAATATACGCATGAAATGTTAAATTAATAATGGTAGCCTCTATGAAAGTAAATAATAAATTTGAATTAATTTGAAAAAAAAAATTCCAAGTTTCTCTGGTAAAATGTTATTAACTATATTTATTATATCGGTAGGACGTTCAATCCTTGCCTGGATTCTAGCCAGAACAATCTGTAGAAAATGCATGTGATCTACCTCGGTATCAGGAAAAGATTTTACCAAGGTTTGTCTTCGCTTAAGTAAAGACTACTGTAGTAATTGTGTAAGTAATATTTGGGTATTAAAGTTAGGATTTTAAGGTTAGAAGTTAGAGTGCTATAAAAGTAACAAACCTTCCTAGCAAATTTGCAGACTTCCAGGCAGATGTCGATGCCGGACCAGGATGCGCCAAGGATACACACATTTTTACCGGTGTAAATCTCTGGCACTCGATACTGGTGACTGTGTATTTTGATACCTTTGAAAGCATCGATACCGGGTATATTCGGTATGTGGCCAACGGTGTAATGCCCATTACACAGTACCACGGCATCAAAAGTCTTGACGTTGCGCACACCCGACGCCAAGTCCCGGTAGGTCACAGTCCAGATTACCTGACCATTCGCCAGTCGCTCCGGTTCCACGTGCTCTACCAGTGTATTCAACTGGAAAATTGGCGAAAGGCAACTTAGATTCGAGAGCAATGCGTCCTTTCCAGTTTCGCCGCTTTTTTACTCCTTTTATCCAAATGGAACGCTCGGCCAATTTTTTTATATGCCCCTTCAATAAGCTTCAGCCAGATATCTAACAATTATAGTTAAACGATCGAGACCTCATTTTTTTTCACAAAATTCTATCATTCTGTGTTGGCTCATAATAATAATTTAATAAAATTATTGATGAATCACTGATAAGATTCTAAGTTACTGACTAACAACTTCAGCTAATTTAAAATTGTTATTGCTGGCAACGCGTGCTTCATTCTCGCCGGACGAGCAGGTGCCGTGCGTCCCACAATAGGTTGTGACGATGTTATAACTAGGTTTCACTCTGATTCATATATAATAAAGTTTTTTTCAGTTCAGAGTAATGTGTAGGTAATGTAGGAAGCAATAATTAACTGCGAATATAGTAGCGTCTTTATGTAGGAATACCGTTTAGGTTTAAAAATAGATCCGGAAATTGCGTCAAATTAAGCGAGATAGAAAAATTTATAATGTAGGATGGGAAATTTTAAGGACTGTATTGTAAGAAATATAAAATGACAGTATGTAGCTGGCTTCCCAATGCAGGATTAGTATATTTTTATACGGGTGCGGAAGTGGATATTTTGCGTCGGGAGACTTTATTCGAAAAGTCTCCTGAGGCAAAGATTCGCTTACGCACCAGTGTGAAACCATATTTTTCTTCACGAGTGCCGCAAAACGCATGCAAACATACATATTTGAGGTTAGAGTAGAGAAAAGAATGTTCTACCCTCCGACCAGAAAGTGCCAACTTTCGCTAGGCCTCGTTAGATCGAAAAATAGTATCCGCATCATGGGAAGCAAAAAAGAATGCCTCAGAAATTACGTGCGATCTGTGACCATTCTTATTTTACCTGCATTTTCACGTAATATATTATAAAATAAAAAAATTGAATGATTATTTTCTATCTTGTTAATACTTTTTAATTAACGTTTATTATTGTTGCAACATGTTCGATGTCTATATCAAAGTGTTTTCAATGTTAGCGCCAAATTAATCAACTGACCAATTAGATTGCTTCTTAAATATATATTTTACAAGAGGCATTTTTTTAAAAACGAGATTTATTTTATTAGACGTTGTGGCTCGCTCACCTTGATATGGGGAAAGAGGTTAAAGTGCTCTGCGTAGTTTAAGAGGTACTGCCGAACGACACTGTGTTGAACGAAGGACAGGTCCTCGGTGTCCTCGAACGGGAAGTCTGGGATCTGCATTATTTCTTTTGGCAGATTTGTCCTGAAATAGTCGCGTATAATTTTCTTCATTATTTCATTCACTGTTAAGTGATTGAAAGTCACATCGTAACATTTTTCTTTCAGTGACTTTCTAAATCCCATTATAATTCAGTGAAATGTCACTATTGCTTTTCTTCTACAGAAAAAAAAGTTAATACTGCTTTTAAGGACCTAATTATTACGACTCAACAAACCCAAGTAGACGCCGCTGGAGACTTACTTCGACTTTCCAGAGCGCGTCACTGTCCCGTGAACTATTTATTAACTCATGTTTTAACAAATGCTTTTTAAATACTAAGTTATTTTGACCTGCAACGGTAAGCAATTGCGACTGAAATCTCTTTAGTTGAGTACTTAAGTAACCGATACTTGAGTTTTCGGTATATTTAGCTTATTTTTTTTTACTGTAGCGGAAGCTTTGACGAAAAAAGATTATTCGTGGAAACAATAAATAAATGTAATGAAATTGTCCTAATCTTCATTACAGTGAATTAATTCTTGAAATTATTGACAGTTATTGAAATTTAGTATTACATCAATAATGAACTATGCTTCAAATTTAAAACCACTTATTGACACTAAACCAATTTCTTATTCAAAGTAGTTTTTTCGGAATGTATTTCTAAGAGGGTTAATAGGATAAGTCAAAACTCACCTGAGATTCTTGTACATACTGCTGTGAACTAGCAGGCCGTTTTTATCAGTTTCGGTCTCGTCGGTGTAAACCCAAGTGCCACCGATCTGATCCGTCTGTTCGAACACATTGAGACTGAATGTCTCGGGACGAGATACCACATGTCTGGCTACCACGAGTCCAGCTACTCCACCCCCGATAATGGCTACAAGCGTCTTGCTGCTCGGCATCTTAGTTTTATTTAGTCGAGTCTACATTCATTGGAAAATTTTATGCAAAATTTTACCATGAAATAAAGCAAAATATATTTTGCGTAATATCAAATATATAGTTATTAGATTAAAATCCCGTTCTAGTACTTAGTTCTACTCTAACCAGGAGAGTGCCGTCTTAAACTTTGGAGACTTGCTACTAAACAAGCCACTCTCTCATTTCAGTCTATTGAATGTGGCTTTAATTTTAAAAAACAATTTCAAAATTTTATGCACATTCGAGACATGGATTGGTGAGGTTCGACACTGTCCTGGTATGAATGTACGATACACGCAGATTTTTAAGTAAAATAAAGAAACAATAGGCTGTTTCGATTTTAGTGAAAAAATATATGTAAATTGAAGTTTTCAGTTAAAATATAAAAAAGGAAGTCCAAGTTGACTACATGAGAATGTTACTGTTTTAAATTGAAGGGATAAGGCCGGGCGGATCGGTAAGTAGAGAAAAGGCAGTGGATGGACGCGCAAAACGTTCAGGCTAAGCGGCGAGATTGTACTGGCGAAGATGCTGCGGGTGCACGGCCTGCAGCAGCGAGCGCGCGTGACTATTCCCCACCCAGGCCGAAGAGTTCGGTGCGGCAGGGAAGGGAAACGGGAAAGCGATCTGTATGGTGCGGGCAGACTGACGAAATCGCTTAAGCCCATGGTATCACATGCGTTCGTATATATTCTGATGACGCTGAACCTCCTAGTTATTGCTTGTATTCTCGATGAGAAATGTTATCCTTATCGCTCGGCTTTTCCCAATCCCGCAAACGAAATACGCCCCTTAATTTAAAGATTGCGGGACATGCCGATTTAGTTCCTGGAGACTGACTCTTATCGGTGAGATCGTCGGTGAATAAATCGGTGCATCGATTTCCGATTGGATCTCTATCATCTGCGGAGAATTGATAAAACGTTTATATATTTGCGAGAAACTCCAACGCTATAAAGGTGTCCCTCTCTTGTCTCTCAACAGACTCTATTTTGCCGGAGGCAAGTTTTCGTGCGCGCTGATGTAATCACTATCGCTTTTTCGTACCGACCACACGCGTACTCAGCATATGTTTTGGTACCTCTGTCATGCAAACGAGAGACTTTCTTGCTATCTTATTCCGTTGTTGTTGCCAAAGAGGCTTGCGATTATTAGTCTACAATAGTCAATAACGTACCTCGCTATTTTATCAATTGAGCCTAGTCAAAAGATTAAGGGACATTACAAACTTTTGAAAATGTATTTACGGTAGTATTAAATACTGGCAATCTAAAAATAAAATACAATAAGGAAGTAGTTGTTTTCTAGTAGTTCTTTTAATCGAATTCTTAATGATAGATTTATGTGTACGTTTGTACAGCACGAAGAACTCTTTAATTGAAAATTGAAATTTGGAAATTTCCAATAAAAATGATCGTTTTCTTGTATGAAATTAACAGGTTCTGTAACTACTATTTAGCTGAAAAACTAAGATACATGTAGGCGCCAGCTCGTCTGAAATAAAAATAGTAAAGAAAACAATAATCATGTTGATAAAGTATCTGCCCTTCAAGGATTGCATGTAAACCTGGGACACTTCTACTCACATTTATTAATTTTAACAATAGTACTTGCAGAAAGCTCTTTTAATTTTCAAAAATTTTTAAACAAAGTTACTTCTAATTTTTTCATTACTTTGTTTGAAGATTTTAACAGCATCTTATAAGGTTCTTTGAAAACTTACTGGAAGTGTTCGACGAATCTGTTTGTCATTTATTGATGGGGCAGCCATGAAGCAGGCGATACTGCGCGGCGACGGCGATAAACATAAGTTTTTTTTAATTACCCAATATATCATACAGTATTATTCTTTTTCAGAAATATTGAAAATAAAATAAAGATTTTGAAACACATTCGAAGAAAATTGATGAATAAAAAACAAACCGCGCGCACACAAGTAGGCATAAATACGAACATTTTCTAAATTCTCTTCTACATTTCGACTCCAACACGGAGAGAAATAATAGTGTTGTAAATATTATTAAACAGCGAATGAATATGAAAACTAACATGTAGTAAATTCTTCACTATGCGTTCATTAAATCCCTGATAACAAAGTTTAGTTTCGTAGGTTTTTGCTGGTTATGCGATTGCACAATACGGGCAATAAATACAAATTCTAAAACAGTATTTAAAACTATTAAAATGAATGTGTTTGGAATTGAGCTTGAAGTTTGCTGCAAACAAACATTTAAGTATATTGTGCTTGGCATTTTTGCTGTAGGCGCACACGCTTTATGTTGCGCCCTATGACTGTACTGTAATGATTGCGATTGTTAACCAACAGAAAGCTAGTAAAGCGGACCATGCGCACTCTGCTGCAATTACTTTGAAATTCCAAGCGCGTGCAACAGAATTGCGTTACAAGTGTAATGGGATTTCTTTCCAGGGATGTTTTTAAATAAATCTTATTTCATAATTACCTGCCACGTGAGTTCCAACGCGCAACGCACTTTTGTAAAAAGAAGCTATTTTCCCTTATTTTCAACGTTTACAAGCAAAATCTGCGCTAAACATCAACATTTAAATCACAATATTAAACGCTAAGCCTTTCCATTTTCAAACGGGACTACAAGCTGCTTAAGCAAACTGACCATCTTATTGCTAAAAAATTAAACTATGTAAAAGTTTTTATAGAATTTTCAGGATATTTTGTAAGATACATTTTACGTAATTCTCATTTGAAGCGACGCTGCGAAGAAGGGCACTCCTTGAGATATGCCCTTTTTCCATATCAACGCTATGCGAAAAAAAAAAAAAATAATATTTTAGGATCACGTTAGTCGAATTGTTCAAGATATAAATACATTGTCAGGCCATGCTGTACTTCCATTCAAACTTAAAATAATAATAAAATAATAAAATTCGTGTATACACGCTGCAGAAATAGTATGCATAAGAATACGTAATTAAAAATATTTGAATCATGCCGAAAGAATCCGACGCCCTTCTAAGTTACAACTAGTGGTCCATACATCCGCCATTCGATAGAAAGTTTGAAAAAAAAAATGAATTTTTAAAGTCTAATGCAATTAATGTACCTGGAAATTTTGGCGTTTATTTAAGATTCTTTAGTAACAATAAGTTTATAAAAGTTTTGTAACTTATATATATAATGTTTTGAAACTTTTGTTATGACGTGAAAATCATTTGACTAATTATTGGTTTTCTGACAAAAATTGAAATATTAACTTTTATTTGTTCGACTAAATATTGCTAACAAAACTAAAATATGTGTATTTATTATTTTTCCTTTAAATTTGTCAAAGTTAAATGAATTTATAGTCGATGAAAAGAAAAAGGTCACTTCTCGGGAATTTTTTGTCTCTCGCATTTTCTATAAAAAATGAAAATTTTTAATTTTACGCCACGAGTTACTTTAAATAATTAGTCTTAACCTTTTTATAACAAGTTGAGTGTTTATTTATCGACAGGTTTAAATTTATAAGGGATTCAAACCGTCAAATTCGAGTCATTTCTGAATAACAAGAGCATTAATAGATCATATTTAAATGCAGACTTCTTTATTAAATAATTCTTATAAAGACGCTATTGACATTTTGAAAGTTGGAGGTAAGCACTGTAGGAGAATGTTTATACCAGCAGAAGAGATCCGAATAACACACGACTTTAAAAACAAGCTCCGTCAGTCGGTTTGCATCACTTCTAAACTCTTGATTTGACTTTAACCTACATAATTATCATTCAGACGTAATTATCGCTGGCACATTTACGACGGACTTTTGTGTAGTAAAATGCAGACAACCATAGATATTACCTTAAAAGATAATTATTCTCCAGTAAATCTTTAGTCCATGAGGTGAGAAAAAATATCTCTCGTATCAAAAGCAAATTATTTTAAAATAATTTTGTGAAAATTACATAAAAAAATAAGAGCAAACTAAGCATTTCTTTGTTAAAATCTCTTTTTAATTCTTGAATGTTTTTTAAGTTGCCATAAGTCGGAATACACTATTTCTAGAAAATCGTGCGCGCAACAATATTGCTTTCCTTTTCAATATAAGTAATATCATTAATCTATGAAATATCTTCTTCTTTTTAATTTCAATATTATCTATATCTGTTACGAAAAAAACGTTTTCAGGCATTATTTCATTAAGTTGTATATCTTATTAATTGTCGTTACTATAATTCAAAAACTTTTATGAACGATATATTTTAGTTGTTATTTCTTAATAGTATATTACGTAACAAGGGAGGTAAAATAGAAATGGTCCCAGATCACACGGAAATTGGCACCCGAGCCGAAGGCGAGGGTGATAAATATGTGATCTGAGGCATTCTGTTTTACTTCCCATGTTGCGTATACTATACTATTTCGACCTAGCGAGGCGGAAATAGTAACATTTTCGATCGGGCGTCGGGAGGAAAGGTTATGGTTTCCTCCCGCTAGGCTGAAAGCCTCAGATCATATGTTTGTCTACCTCGGCTTCGCCTCGGTCGACAATTACATGTGATCTGAGACAATTTCTTATTATACAGGGCTAGGTACGTAATATACTATTTGTTAATGTACAATGCATAAACGTACTTTTTACAACATTTTGGTTTTCTTAATACACTATTTAAGGAAAAATTTTTAAAAAAGATACATTTTGCCTTAAATTTTAAGATCTTATAATCCTGTTATGATACATATACTTTGTATAAAATATTAATTTATTGACAATTAAAAACAAATTCACAATCGGAAAGCATGGATATGATATTTAGTTTATGATATAGCCTACAATTTGACAAAATTTTATTAGCTTTCTATATTTCTTTTTTGAGTAGTACTCGTATGTTAAAATTAAAGAATTTTTAAAAGTGCAGGATTAAAGGTAACGTAAACGCATTGTATTGCTTTAAACGTGCTTTTAAAAGGTAAATTATGGAAAATATTTCAAATAAGAAATATTATAAAAAAAACAGTAAACAATTTTTTAGTTTCTCGGAAACTTGGAAACTTCGCCGATATTTACAAAATACTAATAAAATAATCGCCTGTATAACGAATGAGCTTTATACAATAACATCCGTAAAAATACATATGATACTGAATTTAATCTAATATAATGACTGAAGTATATAAATTAATATTTCAGAAGTCAGAAATGTGCTCATTTTCGTTAGAACCGATGATATTCGCTCGGTTAATTATTAGCGTTTTCTGCTGAAATTAGGATTGTGTAAATGTTATTCTAATTTTTTTTTTAGTGAATAAAAATAAGTTGAAAGGCATTTTTTGATCATTTTTATTTTAATATTCGAGATTTTGCTATTTTTAGCTAAGAAAATCCATAAAAAAATACTTCTTTATTTTATTTAGAGAGAGGGCCGCTCATCTTCTATAGCGTAGATTATTCAAAATGTGTACTTTCACTCGCGACGGCGGCAGGGACCGTAAATATATGAGTATCCACTGAAGTCGCGTCAACTATACAATTTAATGATTCAAAACGTCATCTTTTACAGACTATTATAGTTGTCACGTAACGCGCGGATTGTGGCAATCGAAACCGAACGATTGCGTTTATTAGAAAAAAAGGTTCAATTTTTATGAGAGTACATTTAAAACAATTGATTATGTATGGAGAAATGAAAAAACTGTGTCGGTGGACAGCAGTTAGCTTTTCCGAAATAAACTTTATAATTATTTATATCTGTGTTATTAATAAAGAGGTCGCAATTCCTAATAATTATCAAAGAATGACGACTTATCAACGAGGACTGACAGAGTTGGCCTTTCAGTCAAGGATAGCTGCGTCTGTTCCCCGACGTAGTACCGAACGCACTGATCAAGACAATAGTAAGAAGCAGAATTTCAACCCATTGGATCTTAGATTTCGAGAATATTTTCATTATTAGAATATTAGCTTGTTTGTTATAAAAACATCTGAAATTAAAAAATCAAAGCAAAGAAAAATTCGCTGCTTGTGTAAAATGAATTAATTTGCAGAAAAATATGAGTAGTTAAAATATGTTTAGTTCACACAAGTGTCGAATAAAATTTTATAATACAATCTGCTTACGTGACATAAGGTAGACGTTTCGCGCACTAGTGTTGTAAAATCTTATAAAATTCATTACGTTTCACTGAATAATCTTTCACTATTCTTGAATTTTGAAATGCATTTAGTACAAGTATAATTCTTCTTGGACGGGAGTTTAAGGGTGCCTTTCAATTTGTTATTAATAATATATTGCGTGACAAGGAAGGTAAGAATGAAATTGGTACCCAAGCCAAGTGCGATTTGAGGCATTCTTTTTTACTTCCCATGCTGCAAATACTATTTTCGGCCTAGCGGGAGGAAACCGTAACCTTTCCTCCCAGCGCCCGATCGAAAAGGTTACGATTTCGTCCTCGCTAGGCCGAAAAATAGTATACGCAACATGGGAAGTAAAAAAGAATGCCTCAGATCACACGTTTATCACCCTCGCTTTCGGCTCGGGTGCCAATTTACGTGCGATCTGGGACCATTTCTATTTTACCTCCCTTGTTAAGTAATATACTATTTTCGATCTATAGCGAGGCCGAAATCGTAACCCTTTCGATCGACCACCGGGAGGAAAGGTTATGGTTTCCTCCCGCTAGACTGAAATAGTATATTACGTAACAAGGGAGGTAAAATAGAAAATGGTCCCAGATCACACGGAAATTGGCACCCGAGCCGAAGACGAGGGTGACAAACGTGTGATCTGAGGCATTCTGTTTTACTTCCCATGTTGCGTATACTATTTTTCGGCCTAGCGCAGCGGAAATCGTAACCTTTTCGATCGGGCGCCGGGAGGAAAGGTTATGGTTTCCTCCCGCTAGGCCGAAAACGTTTTTATACAATACATAAATGGTGAAAATCTTTACTAAAAATTGCAATTGTCAATTTGAATATCTTCACAGACTATAAAGTTACTTAAAAAAGTTACTTTAATTTTATTGTAATTTTTGCGACATTGTCTGTAACGATATTAATAGTATATTACGTAACAAGGGAGGTAAAATAGAAATGGTCCCAGATCACACGGAAATTGGCACCCGAGCCGAAGGCGAGGGTGACAAACGTGTGATCTGAGACATTCTGTTTTACTTCCCATGTTGCGTATACAATTTTTCTTACTACCCTGGCCGAAAATTTGCCGTTCCTCCCTGCGCATGTAAACCGAAACGCGAAAATTCGTCCGCTTTTGCGCGCCATCTATTTGTGCGGGAGGATGCTTCCAACTCGAATTTAAATGCCAGTATTGCCAGTACACTCTGTAAAAGTAGTATAGTAGTAACCTCAAAAACGTGGACACGTGCTAGCTTTTAGATTTTCAATCTTGTACAAAAAAAATTAATACTGTAATGTTATTGTTAAAAAATTAATAATCTGGGTGTAATGAATTAATGTTAGTTAATTTTTGAAAAAGGGTGTTTGTTTTAGCTCAGGGCTTTTAAACATCCGCTAACCAACAACCCTCGCTTCGCTCGGGTTGTAAATGTTAGCGGATGTTAAATCCCCTCGCTCATTATTAATTACTTAACTTATCAGATAGAGACGTTATACACACATTATAGGAGGGAGGAAAATTTTATCTGTATACCACAGTAGTTTTGTACAGAGATGGCGCTGCATGTTAAGCATGGTCATCGATCTCGAAGCAGACTGATACCGTTCGTGTGCACATTTTGTGTTAGATATTGTTAATTAATCCCAAATTTTCGGTCGGATAGTAAGAAAAATAGTATACTTCACACGGGACGAACGTCGATAATCATGCCCAGCGAATTAGGCCCCTCGGCTTCGCCTCGGGGCCCAATCACTGCGCCGGGCCGAATGATCGTCGTTCGTCCCTTGTAAAGTAATGTACTATTTCGGCCTAGCGAGGCGGAAATTGTAACCTTTTCGATCGGGCGCCGGGAGGAAAGGTTATGGTTTCCTCACGCTAGGCTGAAAAATTGATTATTGTAATTTTTAATAACAAAATGTTTCTCTGCGTGGAAACTAATAGCACAGTGTACCATCTGATATTACTCTCTTAATGACACAATGAAAAAATTGATTGGATCATTAAAAACTAGTTCAGCGAACTGTTTAAGGTGCATCGTTATGTTATATTATCGATAAAAAATTAAAACATGTCAATAATTATTTATATTTTTTCTTATAAGTAAATTGGAATTAAGCCTGGTATTTTTTTATTGAATTTTCAGGTTAAGTTGCAACACACACGTATAATATCCTTGGATATGTAATGATTAACACGTGTGTTATATCGTAACCTCAATTTTATAAAGGAAAGCAGTCGATATGACGAGTGTTAATAATGTATAGGCCATATTCTTTAGTTTATTTTTTACCAGGGTTGTACTGCATTTGATTATTGTGACTCTAAACGATGTCCGTGCGTTCTATAATATCTTTATAAAGATTATCTTTCAAAAATGTTCTGTTCTGATGGTACCGGTGATTAACAATCCTTCACATCAAATCCCTGTATTTTAATATAACCTCAAAGGCTGAAACCCCTTCTACCGATCGCATATCATAAATTAATAGATGTGGACTATAAATATAATTCGTATAAGTACGTTAAATATGTCCCAGAGGCTAATTTGGTCTCTCGATTAATAAGAAGTATAGTAATTTTAACTCGAAGATTCCTGTTCGTGTACGTTGGTCAATTAATCTTTGAACTTTATACACGATAATTGACTCTGAATAAGCCAACACATATAAGTGGAAATTCAACTTTTTGATTCTTTTATATTGTGCGCTCGATCAAATTCTTACTTAGCAGTTATTTTCAAAGTTTTTTTTTTAAATTTTGTTTATAAATTTTGATAATTTTAGAAAATATTCAAATGTTCAAAGTAATTCTTTGATGAATGCAAAAGCGCGACAGTCGTGATGTAAAACATTTGCAATCGCTGTTGACGCGAGCTTCATTTAATTAATGTGTACTCTTCAATAATTTACTCTTCGAATCATTCGTAAAGTATTAATTATCGTAAAATCTTTGCTTTTTTGCCAGCGCGAGCAGATGAATTTATGAATAATATAATTGTATAAAACGTCCTAAAACTGGTTTCGCCCGAGATTCGATCGAATGATTTTGTCACATGATGGTCATTATATTTTATTACTTAATTAATAAAGCGCAGAATTTCCCACAGCGTTAATTGACATATTTTCAATAAGTAGATAATTGAAGTAAATTATGGTACATTAGTTGATCGACAAGATTCAATAGCATAAAGTGGCCAACGACAGCATTGGATTATCAAAACTGCGTTCTTTTCTTCATCAAAACTTTTCCTTGATCTGTAACGAATTACGAATACGTGGCATGTGCGTATAGACGCATTCATGCTTAGCAGTAGATAAAAGCTTAATCAGGCCTTTAACGCGTATGGGAAGCATAATTAATTGGCTATCGTACTTTTCTGAAGCGTCGCAAATGTAGTTGGACATTATTATCTTCCGGACGTCGGCACCGATAAAGCGTGTCGATATTACTTCAATATTGCTTAATCACGAGACACTAGACGTTCGTTCGTTTTTTCAAGCAAACCTTTGCACGCTTCAAAATTCGAGATCGCTTTCATTTTTTACTGCACTGTCATCTTTATTCTGAAGAAATTCTAAAGTTTTTCTTCCTTTATTTATTTAAAAGCGATAATTTGCACGAATTAAAGGTATGTCCAATCACAGGGATATGCGCGCAGACAAAAATTTCTGCTAAATTTTAATTAAATTAAATTTATATAAGTTTCTTTAACAATTATTACAGAACATAGTAAAAATTTCAGATAATTATTTTTAGAGAGAACAGTAGTCAATTTGAGCCCTAAATGAAAAACTACAACTGTGTGCTCGCACGCCAAAATTATACTCTTTGGGATTTTCTGCGTTAGGCGTCTATCGCTATTATGAAAGCAATGCACATATTGAGACAAAAATGCCATTTTCAAACTGTTTGCAAATTTTTCTTTAACCATTAGAAATTTATACGACAATTGGTTTATATTGCAGTGAAGAATTTTACAAAATTTCATTAATTTGCTATTTTTAGTTTAGTTTAGTTTCTAGGTTTAGTTTTTGAAAGATATATACTTTAACGCGTTGAATCCAACTCCGGGATCTGTTTTACGCATAGATCTAGATTCTTGTACCGATCACTTTTTTGCGTGCCGTTGCAATTTATTAATTAACAACTATCCTCTTAATAGTATTAATTATGTTCTTTTTCGCAAAATGTGAAATATGTTAGTCTTCGCACCTAGAATGAAATGTGCTTTTTTTCGTTAGACGCAGGAATTTATCTATATTATTCTCCTAATGTATCAGATATCGCTAGTTGTTTAAGAGAGTCTAAAAGTCAATTAAAAATTTAAATTTCGCGCCATACTATTTGGCAGACGAAAAAGCAATTAATTTGTTTATATCAAAAAGTATAAATGAAGTATCGAAAAACCTTAAAGTTTCAAGTTCATACACTGAGAAAAATGCTTTAGCAAAAATTACTATTTTCCCAATGAAAGGGGAGACACCTACTCGACCTTTTGTTTAGTTTTAAGAAAAATTAATATAAATATTTTAAATTTTGTTATTTCGTTTAAAATATTACAAACGTTTATTATAAAATTTCCATAATGCTTTTTGAAATTTTACTAAAAATTTTAGTATAATATACACACAATTTTAAGAAAACTTATTATTTGTAAAAATTACTCAAATATTGTAGAAATTTTAATATATTATTTAGTAAAATTACAAAGAATACAATAAAAAATGATATTTACTCAGTAAATATTACAAAAAACATGACAAAATTTTATAAATCGGCATGTAAAATACGTCTCGCTGCATAACCCATACAGTGATTGTCAGTTGTTGGAGACGCACCGCAGTCTTAGATAACTTTAAATCATTCAAAACACTAGGTGGCGTCTCGTAACTCGCAAGTGTTCAGCAACCGGTTCAGTTAATATATAAGGGCGATTGACTTTTAAAAATTTAATAATGTATGCGATATTACCGACACTAGTATAAGAAGTTTAAACTAGTGCGATAGAGCGAGCGATTTAATAATGCGTAATATTTAATAGTAAAAGCGATGATTGTTATAATAATAAACCAAAACCGTGAGTTAAAAAGTAAAAGTTAAATAGCTGTTATAGCGTCCCCGAAGAGAAAAGAAAAAGTTTAAGGATAAATGTTTCTTTTGAATTTTAATTCAAATCAATTTAAATATTATTTTTTTGCATACAAAATTTACTAATCGTTTTAGTAAAAATTCGAATATAAAGTAGCATATATTGCTAGCATATTTAACAAGATTTAATAAAAGCAATTTTTTAATTTTAACTAAAGTAATTTGTAATTTTTATTAAAAATCGAGTAGGTCGCTTCGTTACAGTACTTTTTTGTAATTTTTCGTAGAAATTGTTAGAAATTTTATTTTTTAGTTTGTTCAGTGTATAATAGTATATCTCGATGAAATAAGCTTGAAAAGGTATTGTTACACGACCTTGGAACTATATAAAATAATAGATCGTTACCTAACGGAGGGTGCAAGTATCTCATGGTTTTTCGATATTTCATTTATACTTTTTGTTATTAAGCAATTTAATTGTTTCTTAATGATCTAATAGGTACGAATGTCGGTGCGCTTTTTCGCAATAATGCGAGGAAGCATATACGTTTAATATATTTCTTCCCTGACCTAGTCCAGTTGGTAGATGGAAAAAGGTAAAAAATGCAAAAATCGGCCAAAATTTTTTATTTCACATCGTCAGCATTGTTGGCATTTTTTTAATTTTTTGTTGTTTTTTTGTTAATATCAAATTATATCTACAAAAGTACGCTGGAATGCCGAAATTTTAATGGTTTTTAAAGAACTTTTTCTATTCGACGTATAAAAGGGCATAAAACGTTGTTTTGCCACTTTTCAACAAAGCAAAGGACATCAATAAAAAAAACGAATCCGATCCGTTAAATAGATTGGTGTAAATCGATAAAAAGGCGTTTACGAGAATTGCACGCGATCTAATTAAAATGAAGCGCTGGATTGCGCGGGTAGCTCCTGATACCGCAGCCTAACATTAGCAGAAATAAGAATAAACAATGAGTTATAAATTTTTCAAAATTTTCGACACAATAGTGATAAAAAAGTTGTGACGGTGTATATATTAAAAGGCGAGATGCGATGGCGATGTAAAAAGAAAGCGAGAAAAGTAAGAATAGATTAAAAGTAAATTGGAAGTAAAGAGAAGGCAACACGTGGTGTAGAAGAGCTGGTCATAGCGCGCGAGTTACTTGGCTCTGGGGGCGTCGCTCTTGGGAGCAGCTGAGCAGCAGCACTCGCGGCAGTCCGGCTGACTCGTCACTTCGGAACAGTCAGAATTGAGATATGGCCGGCGCGCAGCGTTCGACCGACGCAGCACAGCAGACGCAACCGCCACTACCCTGCTGAGGAGATAATTAGCGGCGAAACACCCGTTGCGAGTTTTAATTTACGCGAGGTGTGCCACTCTTCAAGTTTTTACCTCCAGTTAAAGAGGACCTCATCGAGGGGGATATTCCGACGGTTTACTAATAACGCGAGAGGAGATAAGGCAAAAATGGGTGAGTCATAATCGCTCGGTTTTTTTATTTCTACACTTATCATTCGCCATTAGCTGTGTCGACTTCTTCTCTCACGTCGGTGAGACTTTTATCGGGCCTCTAATTACGTGTGCTCAATGTCAATGATATCCAACGACAGACCCTTTTTATGTCAGCTTTTTCTTATGTATGTGCTTTAAAATCAGCCTTGCTGCTAGCTTTCAAAGGGAATGTCCTATGTAATTCTTTCACTTATACTTTTTTTTTGTCAGCCGAACAAATTGTGATGACACCAAAGTGCAAGACTGCAAATTCTACAACCCTAATTATTGAGAGAAAAAGACAAACGGCACAACCAGTACTCAATGAAAACGAGAAAGACATCCATGTGGCAGGTGGTGATCACAAAGGAATTATAATTAATAAACAAATGACTGGTAAATTTTTTAATTCTTGCACTTTCTAAATATATAAGCATTTGACAGTTTTAAAAAATTCTTTTTTAACAAATATTTGTATGTCATAATTTCAGCGAATAATAATGTTGCTCTTCCGGCACATTTGTCTCTGCAGTTCAAAGTGTTCCTAGTTAACGCACAAAGCAGGAAGCATACTCAAGAACAGAGAACATTAAATTTTTGGTTCTCAGATGATTCATTGGTCGAATCTCAACCAACTGTAGCGCAAGAATTTTTCAGAGAATTAGTTAGTCCACAAGAATTTCCAAAAGACTATGTTGGATTTATAAAAAAAATTATGAAATTAGTACAACATAAATATCCTACAATTGATCGAGTAGAAGTAGAATTGAAGCAAATTGAAGAGCCAATTGAACTACCAGTTAGGCCTTGTAAGTATGCGCAATAAGTTTAATTTAAAACCTAATAAAAGTAATAGTACAACTGGAGGTTAAAAGTTAAGCAAATAAAGTAACTCTGGTTATATTGATAAAAAATCAAAAGCATGAGTGAAAACTGAATTTAAATATATATTTTTAAATTTAAATATATAGGTCATATGCAAATTTGTATGGACGCTTAAGCTATTGAATTAAATTATTTTCAAGAATGTAATATGATTTTGACATCATTTAGTTACAATTTTTATAAAAAAAATCAAAATGCTTTTACAGTGCTATGAATTAAATTAATAGTGAAGAAATCAAAGTTAATTTTAACATAAGAAACAGCCTCTATGATTTACTACTCACACTTAAGGCTCATTACTATGCATTATTACTCACATTATATTTTTGATGCTATGGTAGAATTGAAAAATTCTTTTTATTTTGCTGGATTTTAATAATTAATCTATTTATGAAACACTTTTAAGTGTCTACCGACGAGACTATTTTGGAAGGCGTGCAAATTATTGAATTGACTACGGAAAAAATTCTGGAACTGATTGAATCTGCTTATCCTAATCCACTGACTATTCAAGATTTAGCAGAGTAAGTTTATTTACAATGAAGGATGTTTGAAAATTGAACAATAATAATGCCTCACAATAATATTCATTGATTTAGGGACCATTGCTGGGATGCTGCCATTGTGGAGGAAAAACTATTCGAATTGCAAAAAAAGGGTCTGGTTGTGGCAATGGATAACGGTGCCTTTACTCGAGTTGCTCATCAAGACGTTCAAATCCAAGTAATGTTTGCAGAAATTTCATTAAATTATACTATTTACTGGGCAATCATCCTAATGAACTATTTTACTGCTGTTTTAGGTCGTTAAGCAAATGCCTGCAATGGCGAGTTCAAAGCAGCCAACCATAGCTATAATTACAGCACAGTACTGTGAAAAACTAGCCGTAGACTCAATGATCGAAAATAAAGAAACGTTTGTCCGATATAATACTGTTGGTAAGTAAATAATCGATAGTCCCCGGTGATCAGTTAACCTTGAGTAATAACTAATAAAATGAAAGAAAACTTTAGGTGTCGATTGAGGAATAAATACTGTACTGTAATTCTTAATTATCCTAACGTGTATTATAGCATGATGAATAATAAACGGCTTGAATGTTTAGGAAGCGAAAGTAATGCAGGAAGCTCTTCGTCTAATTTGCACGATAATAGCACTACGAAACAGCCACGTGTCACTCGACGTATTCGTTTTGGTAAAGTTATAGTCGGAGGTATAAGAGTCGTGATTTTCGTCATTTATCGCTTACGTGTCGTGTGATTTATTCCTAAGCGCTGGCCTTGTGAAAAAAATTGATGAATTGCTCTAGAGTTTGAAAGAAATTGCTTTTTATCTACACTAGTTCTGTAGAATTGGGTAATAATAGATAGCTTTGCTTTGGGAAAGAGAATTAATGGTGCTAAAAGGTGACGGTATTTGTGTTTATCCGATGGCGGATGACGTGTTGAAAGGGTGACTTAATCGGAAAGACATAAATTTTCCTTCTAGGCGAGTCGAACGTGTACACCCTGGGTGACATCGGCGCACATCGAATTGTTTGCACAAAGCTGCCGACGGTAGGTCACACACGCGAGGCCATGACCGCCGCCGGCAACACCACCACTCGACTGCTCGGCACCTTCCAAAAAGTCGACTACGTATTCATAGTGGGAGTAGGCGGTGGAGTGCCTCATTACACGGACTACAAGAAGCACGTGAGACTCGGCGACGTGGTCGTTTCATATCCGACTAGACTCAATAACAAGTTCGTCTACATGTACTGCGAAAGTGCCAAATTGAGCGATGATGGTAGCTATCATTTTGAAACAAAGGAGTACTGCCCGTCCAATTTAGGTATACAGGATATCGCTGCAAATCTTAAAAAGCAGGTATTTCTAACATTTCTTTCAATACATTCTTCCCTTTGGAAGTTTATTTCGAAATAATTAAAACGTAAATTCACCGGCCGTCTTGTTCACAGGCAAATTCTGGAGGATTTAACCCGCCATGGCAGATTTATTTACGAGAAGGCTCTAAAGACTTGGCCTCACAATCTGAGCACAATTTCCAAGCTCCTCCTGTAGAATCTGACAAACTTTACATGAATATTGGCGAAAGAGATGTAATTGAAGTAGCTCATCCAAGTGCTCCGAAGGGTGACGATGTCTACTCTCGGTAATTTATTTGTCAGTTAAAATTAAAGTTTAACAAAGGAACTTAGGATACTTTATTAATAATTTTAGAAACGATGGCTGCCCTCAAATTCATCTGGCGCCTATAGCTTCTGGGCGACGAGTAGCCAGAGACGAGCAAGTTCGTCAGAAATTCGCCAGCCGCTTTGGAATACTGGCTTTCGACGCAGAAATGGATGCTGTTGTCGACAGTATCCTCGGCAACTGCCGCGACAGTTTTGCCGTTGTCCGCGGCATTGCCGACTATAAGGATGGTTCACGAGGAAAGGAATGGCAGCCTTATGCCTCTCTCGCAGCTGCGAGTGTCGTTAAGACTATGATCTGCGCGATGGATCCACCCTCTCCTCTCAAAAATTAGTCGTCCGCGTTGATCTGAATTCTTTGAGAAATTTACTTTTCTGCTCTCTTCTTACGAGTTATTTTAAACTTTTTAAATATTTCATTTATTTAGAAAACTTTTATTTCTATTGTTTTTGAATTTAGAAACCGATTAAAACAGATACGCTAATAATATACGAATATAACATAGTAGCATCTTACAAATTTAATCAAACTAACAAATCAAAATATTTAATGCTAATATTCGGAGATTAGATTAGACAAATAATATATCAGTAATTAATTGAATATTATTAAAAGTACTGTTTCTCTACAGAATTTAGATCAAAACTATAAAAACATTCCGCAGCTGTGCTGCCGACACTTAGATAGTTTTGTAAAGTATATTTTTTCGTGCTGTATCTAAAAAGTACCTGTATATAAAAATTTTGTTTTTTAAGCATCAGTAGACGAGCATCTACGGCGAAAACGTAGATTGGTCCTCCCTACTTATTATCTGGTAACAAACGATTTTAATGTGTTTTTACATTTACATTTTTTTATACTATCGATAAGTCCACGTGGTTCGTCATTTATACTGTCTTTTGAAAGAATGCGGACTTTTACAATCACATTTTGCATTTTCTAGTTACAAAATATAAGTCTAGTATATAATTAATGTTCTCAATAAGTGTAGACTATTTCTATACTTGAGTTTATTAGGATCACGAACTCGCATAATAATGCAAGTTATTAATACAATATGTCCGTCAGTATTTCAACTGGTGCCGAATACGGTAGTCTTTTATTAATGTGTACATTTCATTAGTAATGAAGATAACTTTGCGAATATCAAAATAATGAAGAGATAAGCATAAACAACGCTTCACTATTCGTCGATCCTCGTTTGTTGTTTGTTATTTAATCTGATCTAAAGGATAGAATGTATTTAAATGAATTTATTTTAATTGTCTACATCCGTGTAGATATTTGTTGCCAATGAATTCCAAGAAAACTTTTATTTTCTTAAAATAGGAAATATTTTTTACGAGTTTGCGTTTGAACTGTATTTATGTACGTCGTTTTAGCTTTGCTTTTATTTATATAATTAGTTAGTTTTTGCTGTTTTCTGATCATAAGTATTCAGATTTAGTTATACTAGCAACGCACACACGTTCCAAAGACCTTGGGCTCCTTTACAGAGTTGCGGTATCATCCAACTTTAGCCAAATTTTGATGATACTTATATTATAGAAATTTCGGCTAATCTAGTCGCCAAACAACAGTGATTTAACTGCGTTTTTTGCTTAATGTCGTTGATAGATCATTAAATATAATTTGAGCTAATTCAGTAATCGTGAATAAATAATTGAGCTTGATAGGCTGGACTATGGTATCTGGGCTACGTACCGATATAGTACCTTAAATCGCAGAAATAACACTTAAGTAAGGACAGTCCCTAGCCTTTAAGAGGTTACGTAACCGTAATTCTAATAAGCATGAATGTGATTCTATGCTATTTGCTAGAGAATGTCACTTAAAAGAAGCGTACATATAGAATATATGACATAATATATCGCTGTTACCTACTAATATAAAAAAAATTTATCGTATTTATTATGGTCGATTGAGCGCGATAAACGTTCATCTTTGACAAACTCAGATGTGTCTACAGAAAAAAGAATCTGTTCTACAATAAACGTTCAATAAGAGCATCAAATTTACTTGTATTTTTCCGCAGTATCCTTTACTTTTTGCAAGAGCAGTGCGGGCCTTGGAAAACAGCAGTTGGTAACGCTGAGCAAAATGCATAATCTACAAACTTTTTTATCTCCTCTTAGTACAAATATAAAGTAACTTTCTTGAAATTTCAAAATTATCGACGTGAATTTTTTCATTTTTAAAAAATGTGCCAATCAATATTCAAAATGATTGATTTTCTCCACTTTTTACTTTGATGGAAAATGTTTCTTAGCGCATAAAGTATTTTTTGTAACTTACGTTTACCGGCTGACATTGCAGCTTAGTGTGAATTTCGAATGCCCTTTGCATGTACTTGACGACTGTACTGAAGAACATCTTTTCCTCGGCATCGTTTTTCGCCTGGGGACAACTTTTTCCATTGGCTTTTTCTATTTCGTACTTCTCCAACAGTGATGTCGCCTGCTTCATCACATTTTCAAATGCTTTCTCCAACTCATCGTTCTCTTGCCTTTGAATTTCAAGTCCCTCAGAATAGGTGTCCTCTTTTTTCCCCATTAAGTAGCGATTCACCAGCGGGATTATCTCCTTTTTAAAACGGCAGTTTATGCTATCGAGCTGTGCGCAAATATCAATTTTTCAATTATTTCTTTCCTTTCTAGGCTAGAGTCCGCTTTTTAATGAATAAAAGAAAATTCGAATTTACGTTTATGAAAGTCTTAATTTTTTTAACTTAGAAAGTGCCATTTAATATTATTAACATAATATCTTTTAATTCGTTAAATTTTTATTAATTCTATTTTTATGTTTAAAACGAACAATTTGTAAAGCAAGATTTTTATCCATGTACTTTTATCTTATTAGTGTACACTTGCCTGATTCATTTGACTTTTTTCAAGCATTTTTAATTTTTCGTGTTTCTTCAGAAACTTATCGAAGGCGTTTACGAGGTACTTAACCTCGGTCCTGTGATTTTTTAGCTCCTCAAATAAAATGCAGCACGTGCTTGAATTGCCTTTAATCAAATTAAGAATTTTTTTTTTTCTTCTTTGCTTGGATTGAAGCACACCGTTGCGGTCCCATTGTTGTTATACTTTTTCACAAGCTTGTCTACCTGCAGTATTTGATTTTGCTACTCAATGAAATTTCATTACAAATTTAAAGGTTTACCTTCTCTATTTCTTTGTTCACTTTTCTAATAATTTTCTCAAGACGTTCGTTGCATTTTTTCGTGTTATTGCACATACTTTTCTTTCTTTGACAATAAATTTTTTCATAAAATAGTTAAAAAGAAATAACAATGGAATCTCCTTTTCAGCACACTTCAGTTTGTCACGGGACAACTTTATTTAATTCAATAATTTATTTTAAATAAGCATGTTGAGGACAAGTAAATGATGCTATGATTCATTTATTAAGGGAGTTTGAAAGTCAATTAAAAATTCAAGCAGACGAAAAAATAATTAATTTGATTGTAAAAAAGTGTATAAATGTAATTTTGAAAAATCACGATATTTGCCCTCCGTTAGGTAAGATTTATCATTTTACAAAGTTCCAAGTTAGGATAACGATTTGTGGGGTCTCGCCAGCAGATTGAACAACGCGCCACCACCAGCCAGCAACGGGAGTCAAACGAGTCGAGGAAGAGTCGCAGGAAGCAGCTGCTCCTGCTGTGACCTCTTTTCGCTATTACGTTATAATTTGAAGGGAAGCGATGGTGCAGGTATCGTTGCCCTTAGAGCCTATGGCTGTGTACTCCCTTGCACGCCTTCGGGATGAGGCACGAGGTCAGGATGAGTGAGCGCGACTTGTCCTGTAAAACTAATATACAGGGTGTCCAAAAAGTCTGGAAACACCCAAATAACTTATCAGGTGATTTATTTGTAAAACATGTCAAGGTTATATTCGATGTAATTTTCGACAAGGAATTCAACGGCGACCTTAGATTTGACCTTGAAGATGACCTTGATGGTTTTTTTAAGGTAAGGTCAATTTTTTTTAATGGGAAGTACCATTTTTGACATCAGCAATGGAAAGAGCGGGAAATTTTACATTCAAAACCATTGAGGTCAATAATTTTCCATTCATCTTAAAGGTCATTTGGAGGTTATTCAATTTTGAGGTCTCGCAGAAAAACTCGATTGAAGGAAATAGATCAAAGTTTACTTCAGCTGTTTTCTTCAATCACAAGTAGTGCTAACCTCAAACCTAACCTTGTTTGTATCCTTTAAGGTCAATCCAAGGTTAAAATTTGTTTCTTAAGTCCCCCTCATCTGATATCGGCAATTTAAAAAGGAGAAGTTTCCATAGCGTTACCTAGAAACAATTATCTATTATTACCATTTCAAGCTCTTCTATTGAATTCGTTCAAATAATTTTCCGCAGCAGCAGTGTACAATCTGAAAAAATATTTTACTGGTTTTTGAATTTTCATATTCTGATCAGCTTGCGTCTCTTGCAAAGAAAAGTGCAATGGACAAACTCACTGATAGAGAAAGAATAACGCTTCTCATGATGGGAAGTTGGGGTCCGGTGCTTCGATCTTATAGGGCTGTAAGGGATCTTTTCAATGCTACATTTAGGCCTAATAGGACTCTAATTTCATTTGCAACAGTTCAAAAAACTGTTAGAAGGTTTGAAAATACCGGCACTATTAGTGACCTGCCTAGATCAGGTAGACCAAAGTCAGCAAGTAATGAAGAGAAGTCATTAGATGTTTTGTTAACATTCACTGAAGATGCACATACATCCACTCGTAGAGCTGCTCAAGAGCACGAAGTTAGTACATCATCTGTTCATAACATACTGCATGAAGCGAATTTCCATCCCTACAAAGTAACACTGATACACAAACTGAACGAAGATGATTTTGACCGTCGTGTTGAATTTTGTGATGATATGATGGCTCGCATAGTTCAAAATCCTAACTTTCTATTTAACATAGTATTTTCAGATGAAGCTATATTTCAACTTAACGCAAGTTTGAATAGGCATAATTGTAGATATTGGGCAGCTGATAATCCTTATTGGGCACGAGAAGTTAAATCACAATATCCACAAAAATTAAATGTCTGGGTTGGAATACTAAATGATAAAATTATAGGACCATTTTTTATTGGTGGTAACTTGAATGCCCAAAATTATGAAGCTATGCTCCGCAATCAAATAGTTCCTGCAATAATGGAAATAACCAGAGAAAACTTCAATGGCACATGGTATCAACAGGATGGCGCAGCAGCTCATTATGCACGAACTGTTCGCTCTTACTTAGATGCGGTATTTGTTAATCGATGAATAGGACGAAGAGGCATTATTGAATGGCCAGCTAGATCACCCGATTTGACGCCTCTTCATTACTTCTATTGGGGGTATTTGAAAGATCGAGTGTACAAAACAAAACCCCAAAATTTGGATGAATTACAGCAAAGGATCATTGATGAATCAGCTCTCAATCCCGCTGAAATCATCAGAAATGCTGTTGGTGCTTTTTACCATCGATTAGGACAGTGTCAAGAAGTAAAATGGGAGCAGTTCGAGCATCTACAATAATCATAGTTGGAAATATTTATCCAATCACGTGAGAGACAAGGGGACTCACGATAATAAAGCACCCCAAAGGGAACAGAAATTACTACGTCCACGCCGTTGTTCCTAGGTAACGCTAAACGTAAAATCAAATGACCTTTAAGATCAATGGAAAATTATTGATCTCAATAATTTTGAATGTAAAATTTCTCGCTCTTTCCACTGCTGATGTGAAAAATGGTGCTTCCCATTAAAAAAAATTGACCTGACCTTAAAAAAACCGTCAAGGTCAAATCTGAGGACGCCGTTAAATTCCTTGTCAAAAATTACATCGAATATGACCTTGACATTTTTTACAAATAAATCACCTGAAAGTTATTTGGGTGTTTTAAGACTTTTTGGACAACCTGTATATTTGAACAGGTAAGTACAAGTTCCACACCGCCAGAGCTGTGGCTAGCTCTGGACAGAGGCGAAATCCGATCTGACTCTTCGCCGGGACTAGAAAATTTCTCTCGCTACAAGTGACTGTTTCCGAGGACGGCACTGTCTCGACTCGATAGGTAACGCAGGCTGCTGACGCACGATACGAGGCGCCATAGATGTGGGATTCGGTGTGCAAGGGCAGATAAATAAGTACGTCACTCGTTGTCTAGGGTATAGATATTTATGAAACCATACGACGCATGTCGGATCGAAGACGCCTCCGGACTGTCCGGAACGGCTAGTCCCTTTTATACTAGCGGGGTGGCAATCCCCACTGCTGGTCCTCTCGCTCCACCGTGAGGCCTGTTGGGCCGGGAGTTGCCCGGGACATAGACTCCAGACGTCTAGCCACGGAAAAACCTCGGCGCGGGCTTTTCCTGAGGGAAACCCAGCGTCGATTACCCATGCGTGCCCAGCCCCGCTCCTCTACAACAACTCGGCCTTTCCTGACCTGTTGGCGGCTCTCAACCGACGTTGCGCGCAATTTCTTGATTTTTTCTTGAGGTGGGAGGAATTTTGATGCTGGTTTGTAATATTGATATGTACGGGCAAACTCCCCAAATTCCTGCTGCGTAAATGCTGTTTCTCTGCCTGCGATCACTCTCCGTGGATAGCCGAAGTGCTGCGTTAATATTTATACTTTCTCAAGCGTCTCCTTCGCCCCCGTGGATTTGGTGGCAAATGTCCAAGTGAACTTGGTGAATCCGTCCACGACGACAAGCATGTGTATATTTCGTTTTGGTTGGTGTTTTGGAGGATCCACATAATTGATGTGCCGCGTGTGCAGCGAAGTGTCGAGCTTTAGGATAGGGTTCAGCAGGCCCTCTGCTTTGCCCTACTTCCTTGCTGCCAAGATGCATGTTAGGCAGCCGTTGACGCAGGTTTCTACCTTGGTCCTCACGTTCACTTTGGGAATGAAATACTGCTCCTGCAGTCGCTCTAGCATCTTCCTTACGCCAAAGTGCCCCATCTCGTGTGCAGGCTGTGCAGGCATTCCTGCTGCAGTTCCCTGGGTACGACGAGCTTTCCGTTTGCTCCTTCTCCCTTATACACGGTGTTCAAAACTGGCACGACTAGTATATTTGTATATATAACTATATTCTAAACACTTTTTTCCTTTTGGCATTTTTCAAAATTTTGGATAATTATCAAGTTATGATCAGTCAAAAACTTCGATAATTAGCCAATCAGCGCGCAGACGGGCGCTGGCGGGCGGGGCTTTCTCGAGCGGGGAGAGTGGCCTAGACGCTGCTCCGACGCTTGACCGTCCTCCCCCACTCCGCGGGCCCGTCGACGCACCGACAGGCACGTACACTTTCGCGGCAGCGCCGCTCACTTTTCCACGGTGATCTTTTTCCTCTAAATCCCCGAGAGAAAAGCAAGCCGATGCGCCCGCTTTTCCCCGTTCATCTCGGCAGCGGGGAAAAGTGGGCACATGGCTCGGTCCTCTGCAGGCAAAAAAAGCGGGCATTTTTTTTTCTGATGAGAGGGGGAAATGCTTTATGCACCATAAGGGAAGCATTCAGCTTCCATCGTGTGTGTGACTCTACCAGCCTGCACTGGTACTACACACTAAGACCCCCTCTCCTTGATCAAAAATACATGGTTTGTCAGCATTGAGAATTGTAATCCTAAAAAGGGCTGATTTAAAAACTAAAACAAAATTAAAGAAACTGCTCGACGTGCTGTCCATCACTTACGAGCATCAATTCGGCGCGCTTCCTCAGGTTATCAGTTGCTCGCCATATCATCTGATTGTCTGCCGCTACACATGCGAACGCTGCATCAATGCGACGGCGGCACTCTTCTCTATTCCGAACCGGGTTCCTGTAAACGATTTCATTAATATAACCCCACAGAAAGTAATCTAATGGGGTTAAATCGGGAGATCGTACAGGCGAGTTTATCGGTCTTTCGCGGCTAATCCACCGTCCAGGGTATTCAAGATCTAAATGAGCCCTTACAGCCCGAGTAAAATGTGGAGCAGCTCCATCTTGCTGGAACAGCATGTTCTGACGGAGCTGCAGCTCCAAATTCTGCAACAACCCTGGCAGCTGGTTCCTTAAAAAATCTAAATAGGCCGCACCATTCAACCGAAGGGGAAGATAAACTGGCCCGATCTAAACAAAAATATTATCAGAATAATAGAACATAAATATATTAAAATTCGGAATAGTTTTTGTTATTAAATAAAATACTTACAACTTGACCGTTGATAATTCCGGCCCAGACGTTAATACTCCATCGGTATTGAAAATTTACCACTCTCGTCAAACGAGGATTTTCGTCAGACCAGTAGTGGTAATTATGCTGAGTCATCATGCCAGACGTCGTAAAGGTGCATTCATCGGTAAAGAAAACATTTTCCAGGAAATGTTTATTTATTCGCAATTGCGCAAGCAATCCACCACAAAAATTGACTTGGTGTTGAAAATCTGCTGGTAACAAGTTCTGTACACATCGGTAGTGGTAAGGATGCCTACCAGCATCTCTCACCACACCATGCACCTTACTGTGGCACAAATCTAGTTCCCGAGCAACAGCGCAAGTACTGGTGCCGCATTCATAACTCCGTGAGGACGTCCAACACCTTCAAGAGTTGTCATCACATTCCCGGTCTCCGTAAAGCGATAGTAAGCGTTACGAATGGTATCCCGCAAAGGATGCCGATCCCGTGGCCAACGCTCAAGATAAAGTTGGACAGTGTGAGCGAGGACACCGTTGCACTCAATGTACACATGAATCATTTGTACATACTCATTACGAGTATACGGAAAACGCGCGCGATTCATAGTGCAAAGATACTGTCGTTTGCACACGCGAAACGAGCTTTTGTTAATAAACAAAAGCATCGCAGCGTCCAGCGAACAGCGTCCATTCGACGAAAAAAAACAAAAAACAATGAAATAAACGATCAAAAAACCACTTTTTGATTGTTTATTTCATTTCTCTTTCGTGGATCCTTTAATGAAAGGTCCGCGAGAGCGGATCAAGTCTTGTGTCCGCTTTTCCCCGTTCATCTCGGCAGCGGGGAAAACCGGGCGCACTTACGCGCGTTTCTCCCGTGGATCTTTCAACGAAAAGGTCCGCGAGAGAGGACCGAGCCGTGTGCCCACTTTTTCCCGTTCATCTCAGCAACGGGGAAAAGCGGGCGCATCGGCTTCTTTATCTCGGGAATTTTAGAGGAAAAAGATCCCCGCGGAAATGTGAGCGGCGGTGCCGCAAAATTGTGCGTGCCTGTCGGTGCGTCGACGGGCCCGCAAAGTGGGGGGAGGACGGTCAAGCGTCGGAGCAGCGTCTAGGCCACTCCCCCCGCTCGAGAAAGCCCCGCCCGCCAGCGCCCGTCTGCGCGCTGATTATAACTGATCATAACTCGATAATTATCCAAAATTTTGAAAAATGCCAAAAGGAAAAAAAGTGTTTAGAATGCCATTCTAAACACGGGTATACTAGTCGTGCCAATTCATTTTTGAACACCGCGTATAAAATTGTTCCTCTTAGCGAGTAGTCATTATACTCGCTATTATCTAGGGCCAATTGGATTGCCTCTAACTCCTCGTCCCGGCACTGCGCTCTGGTGATCAACTCAAATAGTGCTTCCCACTCTACTTAGCGCGTCTACATGTTGCATACACGCGCCCCAGCGCAATACCCGATGGTGAAGTTGTAGGCCCTGTTGAAAATATCCAGTTGGATTTCTGGGGAATGCAGGTGCAATTTATATCTTGATTTCAAATCAATCTAGGTGGATTTATTGGATATCAAGATGGAAATTCCAGATGGAAATTCCAGGTGGAAATGGCTAGCATCGCCTCCACATAGGTCAGCATTGACTCCCCATGTGTCTTCTTCTTCCCCGAGAGTACATTGTGGAGCTCTCGATCGTTGGTGCTGCCCTGGAAGTCGGCGTGCAGAGCTTCCTTCAGCTCGGCCCACGCCAGCAGGTACGCCCGATTTCCCATCCAAATCTTAGCGGGTTCGCCCACCGACTTCCTGGCAGCAATCAGCGTGACCAGTTAAGAACAGTCGAAAGCGTAAACGGCTGCCCGCCGGGCTGCAGTTCGCGCTTTCTGCTTCTGCCTCACCGTGCCCTTCACGGCTCTGGCCGGTTGTACTCGGGCGGTCGAATGCGCACCCCCCCCCCCCCTAGATCCGGAGGAGCGCGTCCCTGACGCGCGTTCTTCCTTCCCGGTCGCCGACCGCTGTGCTTGGCCTGGCTTGCGTCCCTGATATCCCTGCCGGCCACTTCGCGTCCCTCCGGGCGCTTTGCGACTCACCGGCCTGTTGTGTTCCCGGCACCAGCGACTACAGGCGACTCAATGGCGACACCAAGCCCGATCTTCTTTTAAGCGTCCATGGCCAAAGAGGATATTAAAAAAACAGCCGTCACGACACCTTTTGGTCTTTTTGAATTCTTAGGCCTGCCACTGGGTCTACGCAATGCCACGCCAACTTTTCAACGCTTTATGGACGCGCTGCAGAGTCAATTACCATTTGTGAGCTACTATATAGAAGACATCATCGTCATGTCAATAAATTATGACGAGCACATGCGACACTTGCGGATTATGGTTGAAAGACTTCGCCAGGCCGGACTCGCCATAAACCTGGCGAAGTGCAACCTGGGTCAGGGCAAAGTGACCTTCCTTGGATTCGAGGTCTCACAGTAGGGCAACCGTCCGCCAGCCAACAAGAGAAAAGATATTAAAATTTTTCCTAAGCCAAATACTCCAAAAAAGAAGTGGTCCAATCTCGAGATTACAGTACCTTATTCTTGTTTTTGGAGTCGCTGAATCCGAATCATGGATTAGTTTTACCTCATCACACCAGAATATAGGTCATTTCTAGGTCAAATTGGGAAAAACCATACGGGCAAAAAGAACCAATAAGCCTAATAGATTTTAAAGTCGCAAAATTTTCAAACTATAAAATGGTTGTAATTGTAAAAACTATTTGCTCCTACTTTCGCCTGTAACATTCTCTTTAATTTTCAAGGGATCTATGTAGTGGATTTCTAACCCTTTTTCAATTACTGCCATCTTCGATATCTCTCTTCAGTAGCCAACATTATTCGGCCATCTTGTTTATATCCCATTTTCCTTGCTACCTCCGTTCAACATTTATTAAATCTTGATAAAAACGCTCACCTTGTTCTTCTATGTAATCATCTGACTAAAAAATGGAGTTTGAGGATCAAGAAGTACGCCCATCGTTTATCACGCTCCTGCAAGACGTAATCAGCGTGCCAAAGTAGAGCGACACAACCGTGCTACCATTTCTTCTTTTACAGTCCCGCACAATCGCTTTGAGTATGTTGATTTGGACCTCATAACCTTGCTGCATGTAGGAAACCTGCACTACTGCTTGACAATGATGTACCGGCTCTCTAGGTGGTGAGTTGTCGTTTCACTGTGGCATAAAGGCCGACACTGTAACAGCAGCCTTCCTTGCTACTGAATCGTCTGGTTCGGGTCTCCTTTCACGATCAGTATAGGCCAGGGCACTCGAGTCAGTACTCTTTACCGCGCTGGCCATGGTAAAAAATAGGTTGCTATTGCAGCTAACAAGCTATTTGCGGCAGCCCTTTTTTGTTACCTAGAGACAGCAAGGATGAATTGCTGTCATAACCAATTAATTAATACTGTCACATCAACAAAATAAATTCACTGGACGAGCAATGATTATTCCTATATTTAACCATAGAAATCGTTACTACAGTCAACTGGTATAGCTACTACAAATAAATTTTCAGTCTAGCGGGACGAAACCATAACCTTTCACATCGGTGACCAATCAAAAAGATTACAATTTTGTCCTCGCTAGGCCGAAAAATAGTAAAAAATAGTAATAAAATACGCAACATGTGATGTAAAAAAAATGCCTCAATTCGTACGTTTGTCACCCTCGGTCATTAATGTGCGATCTAGAGCAATTCTTATTTTATTTCCCTTGTATAGATAGCAACAGCACATGACTAATGTAAATACGTAAAGTTGCCAAAACAGTAATGAACGTAAGTGAAATAACGCATACCTTTTGGTGTGAAAAACGTAATCGAATAGCAAATGCAAATTTACATTATAATAGGGATTTGTTTTGCTGAATGAAATAATTTTTCAATAGAAATTCAATAGTATTAAGGCAGCAATTATCGAATTGCTAGTTTTAACATAAAAGTTTCTAAAAAACAAAATATAATAATTGCAGCGAAGTTTTTGATCAAATATGCAAGCTCTTTTACTAAATTAATTTAGCAATTTATACCTTACTGTCCTGACTGTACTATTTTTTACCGTGTATGAATACCTAGAATAATATAAGGCGCCCGCCAAGGGTCTCAGCCACGTGCTAGCAAGATACTCCTGGGCGGATTAACCTCGTCAAGCAAATAATTTCAAATTCTACATCTGTTCAAATCAGAAGGTTCAAATCTGTAGGTTACGACAGATGGATTTTTTAAAGAGTTTAGAGGCTCCTATCTAGGATCATATTGTGAGCAATTAGATTTTATAAAAAAATTAGGTATAAATGTTCCTTAAGAAGTTATGCTCTCTCTTTTCTCTGGTTCCTCTGCTTCTCTTATAGAGTCGTCCCTGCCCTTGAATAGCTGGATTTTTCTGTGTCAGGTACTATAAACTCTTCGCTGACCCATGTACGACCGTAAAATTGAGCAGGTAAAACATAGTATTCTTTATAATATTTATTTCTTACAATAATAAAAAAAAAACAAGTATAGAAATAGATTTTTATTTAGATATAGATATTTATTATTATAAAAGGTATGTATTTCAAGTTACCAGACCATTTTGTTTTTTGTTCTAAATTATTTGAAATTTACTGCCTATTTTTTAATTTTCAATATATAAAATTTTAAAATTAAATCTTACGATTACTTACATTGTTTTTTATCTGCCAAGGGGCGCGGAGACCTGGAGTTCCCACAAGTCTAGTGAGATGGATAAGCCTTACCCTAGTTGGCAGAATCAGAAAGGCTCAATGGAGAAAGGCGTCGGGCGGTGGACGCCCAGCAAAGGAATGTCCTCAAGAAGGTGTGCTTTCACCGACGCATTCGTTGTTGACGAATTATTGAATAAATGACAGTAAATGACAGAGGAATTTATGTACAGACTTATGCTGCGAGAGAAGGATCATGTTGGCAATAAGCTAGCTTACAGGTAACTGTGACCTGATTTATTATAGGTTCAAGATAGGAAAAGACACCGGAAAGCTGTGCAAGCTCTTAGAGGAAACGAATGAGAGTCCCGTGTTCATTATGTAAAGCTGCCCTAGGCTCATCAATAATAGACAGAAAGTATTCGGGCACTTCACTTTTAATCCCAGTGATCTGAAAACGGTGACTGGATAGGAAAGGAAGCCGAGCTTAGCTTGTAGGTAAGATCACTTGGGAAGATAGTGGTATTCGAGCTTTAAACGAGTACGAGTCGACAAGTCCCCGAGCAGGGGCAGTGCGAATCCAACTTTGACCGACTATCGAGTATTGATTATATTTTCTCTTGAAAAAAAAACACTATCAAAATTCAATAAATAAGTGTCAATGAAATGTCACTTGATCACCACCAAATCATATGGGCGAATAGAGGGGAGAAATGAGCAAGGGCGACCGTTGGTAGACCCAATGTTTCAATGAGTACGACAGAGCGTTAACTGAATCATAGAAAGAAACGCGATCTTTCGAGCGGATCAAGAGGAGCACATGGGACACCAGGCATAGGCATCGAGGGACTGGTGAGTCTTTATTAAATCGGACCAAGGGCTCTTCATCACACCCGTGCTTATCTATACTTAACGCAACGAGAACAGGTCATACAGGGCGCCACTCCATTGCCTGTTCACGAGAAGTCATTCGACCCCGGAATCATCCGAGTCTTGAACGAGTCACGTCGGTTCTGCAAGACGAAGACACTCGAAGAGGATTTCGATTGTGTAGCGGGAACGCCTCCCACTTAGTCAGTAGTATTAAGTTTTAGTTTAAATATTTTATTCTGTTAATGTATTTATCAGCGAGTACGCACAATTCCACTGAATAAAATAAAGATTTTATAATTACCACAAGAAACTACCTCGTGGAAAGAAGAAAGGAATCCGATAAATTATTTATCAGGTTTTATGCAGTTATTGCACTATTTTATGAAGTTTTATAAAACCTTTTCACTTGCGTAACCTTAAAATGTAAAATATGCAGATAATCGTCTATTAACTTGCTAATAAAATATCATTTTATTCGTTTATATACAATGTTAAAGAAAGCGATTGAAAAAGTTAGTTTTTGGGCTGATGCGACAATGAAGTCAAAGCAGATTTATTATTGCTCTCCGACTCATCGGTGACTTGTATCTCGGACTTGATGGGTACTAGTTCTTGTATTTCTTTTTGGATATTTTTACTGGTGTAGTGGTTCCAGGGCTGCTCCACGGAGGTGCCCCAGATCAGATGCACCACGCTGCTCACGCTTAAATTTGCCGCGCAGATGAGGAAAACTAAACGCCACCGGTCTATCGTTTGCTGTAAAATACCAAGTAAAAAAGTGTAATTCGAAAATCATTTATTTAGAGTATTAATATCCCTATTGAAAATAATGGTACACTGAGAAAAAATCTAGTTGGAACAGAGGAAATTCTGTTGATTCAACAGACTCAGCGCCATGAATGGTGAACAGTGACATATACTGTTGTTTTAAAGGCACGACCGTTGCTTTGAAAGCGCGCCTGTCAATTCAACATTCATTCTAACGAAACACAAGATTTTTGTCAAAATGAAAGTATAATTCTTGGAATCACAAGAATTTGAGGAAATTAATTTGAAAGCTATTTTATTGTTAAATACATCAAATTGCAGAAAATAACTTTTAAATCAACACAATTTCTGAGTGAGAGAGATGAAACTACCTAGCCGGTATTCCTAATACATTTTACAATGGTTTTAGAATGTGATATGATGGATGCTTTACTAGACATGGGATTTCTAGTTAATGATTATTTTAAGTATGTGAGTTTGAGTTACAATATTATCTTATATCCTATACTAGATTCTTAATGCTTTAATTATTTTTTAAGAGAGGATAATTCGTCTATAAACCGCCAGATGGCGACTGCTTTTCTGTACCCACAAGTGATCAGCATTCATGCTGGTTAGTATATAAAAAAATAAACCAAACGTACATATGCAACTATTCGTTCGATTATACATATACATATACATATATATTAAATTTGACTCACATTGTCATTTGTAATTATCCCAACGACAAGTGCCGTGAGGAAGCCCGTGGGCGATGTGACGAGATTGCAAATACCAAAGAGGACGCTGGCGTAGTTAGGGCTGAGATCTACGAAAGTCGCTATAGTGCCAGAAGAGACAGCCCCGTTGACCGCAGTACCCGCCATCATGAAGAAGACGGCGAGGCCGGGTTCGCAGCCGCTGAAGCTCAAGCCTATTGCAAAGATGCATTGACCTCCCACACAAACGAAGTTCGCGAGTTTACGCACCCCCGTGCAAGAGAGTCGGCCGGTGCGCAACAGCCAGTCGCTCAGCATCGAGAACAAGTAGGAGAAGCCCATGCGAGCGATGTGAGGGGTACCGGAGAGCAGACCCGTCTGTAAATTTTTCCTCAATCGCATACACATGGACAATTTTGAGAATTAAATTTAGATAAGTGGTTTGAAAATAAAAAAAATGTCGTGTGACACTTGTTTTAATTTTGTTTCACATGGAGAAACAATACTTGCGGTTGTTCTCAGACTGTGGAAAACTATAAATGATGTCAATCCAAGATTTTTTTGACCTTTGGCATATTGCGTTCTGACGAATAATTATTGAGCTATTGTAAATTAAAAATCAGTCGAGTGCCAGTGGATGGAGCCTACTCGACTTACTAGATCTCGGCTGAGCGCTGATTGGACAATCATTGCAATTTTCGAATTACAATAGCTCGATAATTATACATCAGATCGCCAAATACCAGAAGGTAAAAAGTTCATAGAATTTGTCTCTCTATGTGTGTACACTGAGAAAAATGAAAATAGTACATTTTTATACGGGTGCGGAAGTGAATTATTTGCGTCGGGAGACGTTTGTAGGCCGAGCGAAGCGAGGCCGAAAAGTCTCCCGAGGCAAAGATTCACTTACGCACTAGTGTGAAACCGTATTTTTCTCCACGAGAGCCGCAAATCGCATGCAAACATGCGTATTTGAGGTTAGAGTGGAGAAAATAAAATTTCTAAGAATTTCTACGAACAATTACAAAAAAGTATTGTAGCGAAGCGACCTACTCGATTTTTAGTAAAAATTACAAATTACTTTAGTTAAAATTACAAAATTGCTTTTATCAAATCTTGTTAAATATTCTATGAATATATGTTACTTCATATTCAAATTTTTACTAAAACAATTAGTAAATTTGGTATGCAAAGAAATAATATTTAAATTCATTTGAATTCAAATTCAAAAGAAACATTTATCCTTAAACTTTTTCTTTTTTCTTCGGAGACGCTATCACAACTATTTAACTTTTACTTTTTAACTCACGGTTTTATTATTATAACCATCATCGCTTTTATTATTAAATATTACGTATTATTAAATCGCTCGCCCTATTACACTAGTTTAAACTTCTTATACTACCGTCGATAATATTGCATACATTATTAAACTTCTGAAAGTCAATCGCCCTTATATATCAACTGAACCGGTTGTTGTACAAGTGTACAGCAAGTGCACAAGTGCGAGTTACGAGACGCCACCTAGTCTTTTGAAAGATTTAAAGCAATGTAAGACTGCAGTGCGTCTCCAAATACTGACGATCTCTGTATAGGTTATGTACCGATACGTATTTTACATGCCGATTTATAAAACTTACTCATGTTTTTTGTAATATTTACTGATTAAATTTCAATTTTTATTAAATCTTTTATAATTTTACTAAATAATATATTAAAAATTCTACAATATTCGAGTTATTTTTACAAATAATAAGTTTTCTCAAAATTGTATATATATTACACTAAACTAATTAGTAAAATTTGACGAAGGGTTTGAAATATTTTTAAACGAAATAACAAAATTTAAAATATTTATATTAATTTTTCTTAAAGGTGCAATTTATACCTTGATTTCGAATCAATTTAGGTGGATTTCCAACTGGATATCCATTAAATCCACCTAGATTGATTCGAAATTAAGGTATAAATTGCACCTGCATTTCCCAGAAATCCAGCTGGAATTTCCAGGTGGAAATTTCAGCTGGAAAATCCACATGGAAAATCCAACTGGATTTCCAGCTGGATATTTTCAACAGGGTAAACAAAAGGTCGAGTAGGTCTCTCATTCCTTGGGAAAATAGTACTTTTTACTAAAGTTTTTTTCTCAGTGTATGACCGAAAATATTTTTTTCCACCATTATAGTAGATAATAATCTTAAATCGATCTTCCGAAACATTACATCACCGGATAGGGAGATAAATTTTAATAATTTTTACCTTTCGACATTTTGTCATATAATCGATAACTAATTGTAGATATTATCAATGGAAATTTTTGATAATCGAGTTACTGTGTATTGAAAATTACAATAATTTGCCAATCAGTGAGTCAGTCAAGGTCCGGTGAGCGGGGCCAGATACCAGAATGAACACTGCCACGCGCCTGCTGATTAAAGCCGAGAGCCCCTAACGGTCACTATTTGGCTAATTATAAACGTTTTCAATTGATAATATAACATATTAAATTGATAATAACTCGATAATTATCAATATCAATTTAATCGATTATATCACAAAATGCCAAAAGGTAAAAAGTTATTAAAATGTATCAATCTATCCGCTGATGTAGCTCTCTAGAAACATTTTTTGAACATCGTGTCCATTGAATGCGCATGGATTTGTTTCAAAGGCGCTGACTTTGAGTTAAGAGGGGTTTGGACTTATTGACTCTTGGTAATGTTAATAATTATATTTAAATATTACGAATTGTAAATGAGCCTATAGGAGGTCTATAAAGACATTTTTTGCTCTGCAACGCCTGTTTAAAAAAAGCCTTTGGCATGATCTACAGGTCGTATCGGTGTATGAATTTTAATGGGAGAGGATTTATATTGTTGACAATTCATGTTATTCTGGGTTAACAAGTTGTAATATTTAAAACTATTTGATCAAGTAGTTGAAAATTTTTAAAAATTACTTAAATCTTCATTTTTATGAAATTTCTTAAATCTATTTAGTTTTGGAACTTTTTCAACTACCTAATCAAACAATTACAAATCCTATCCAAAATCACATAAAATAGCAACAATGTAAGCCCTATGCCATTAAAATTTATGCACTGACGGGACCTGCATTGAAAATGAGGTTATAGAGCTGATACTTTTTGAAAAGTATTATCACAAACAATTTCAATGTTATTCTAAAATTTATTGATACATAATTAGTAATTAGGTCCTAATAAGAAAAATAAATCGCATTTATATGTTTTTTTTTACATTTTAAGATCTCTTCCTACTGGTTGTGAGTTTTTGACAGGGTGTGACAGGGACGAAATGGCCGTAAAAAGGTTTTTTACGTGAATGACGTGACCGTACGTGAGACGACTGTAGGGAGGTGTGTGAAAGTACTTGTGCCCTAATTGCGTCCACCGGGACTAAAGGACGGCTGCCCCCATCACCTGGTGAAAAATCTCCTTCGTTCTAGTAGTGCCGGATGGCGTCCGAGCAGGACTATGTTGGATCGTGAAGGGGGCACATCCGAGGCCACAGGATTCTTCCGGGGTGTATCTGCCGAAGAGCGGGGGGAGAGACTACAGACTCGCGCAGTTTCAATTCACGTGGACTGCCACAGCTCACTTGCACACTCACATTCTACCCAAATCCATTCATTTTATCAACAACAATGTCTCACATAAATAAGTAAAGCTTATAAAGAGTCCCCACAGGACCAGCGTTTTTTCGATCCGGGACCAGTGAGGAGGCTAAGGTTTTGCAGATGGAAGTCTCTGCACCGATTGAGGCGGGGTCCTACGGTCCTTCAAGCATCGGGAACTCGCTGACTTCGGGAGCGCAGACTGACTCTGCGAAGTAAAAAAGGAGAAAACCTACCGGTGCTGAACAGAAGAGGCGGTAAAGGATACGAGAACTGACGGTTTTTTTTGAAACGTGGAGCTTATCGATATCACTCGGAGGTGGAGGGTCTCGGAAAAGGACTCTATGTTCCACCATGATCAGATCCGCTTTGAGCTAGGAGTGATAATCAAAGAGCTTCAGCCATGGAGGCATCCTAGGAAGAAGAACTAGGATATTTACTGTAGACGTCTGGCTAAAAAACTCCCAGAAAATACAGGAATGGTTAAATCAAAAGAGTATATCCAATTGCATTTTGGCAGGATCCAAACTGCCATTGTTAGAGATTTGAGGATAGTTGTAGACCTACGATGCGCAGACTGCGTAGGAATACACTCTGGTAGAATCCAAGACTGAGAGCCTTGCGTAAAGAGGTCGGTCAACTCATCAATTGGTGGAAGAAGAAAGATGCTCGAGGAAACTGAGAAAGTTTACAAGGACATCAGGCGAAAGGACAAAAGAGCTCTCGAGGTCGCAAAAAGGGAATTCTGGACGTGATTTTGGCTAGATCGTCCGGTAGTGCACAGCATCAGCTTAGGGATCCTCAAGGAAACGGACATCAGACGATAAGGAGGCGCTTGTAATCTAAGCCTAGTAAACAGGCACATTTGAGCGTAAAGAACTTCAGGCCAATTAGTTTGACGCCGTTTGTGCATAAAACTTTGGAGAGCATGAAAACCCCATTGCATCTTTTGCGTCACTGCCCTAAGTTAATGGGTAAGAGAAGCGCGGGTATGAAGAGTAGCTTCTCCAACCTGAGGATGTTTGTTCTTTAGGGCTTAGTGTATTTCTCAGTTTGATAGGCTACACAAGCACGTTGATGGTAGACGAATGATTAGGAGACTAAGAGCAAAGGCCCAATAGGCGTTTCCGCTCTGACATCGAACATTGACTTAAATTTTGAATATTTTTTCCTAGAATATTTTTGTAAATTCATTATAATGTATACAATAAAAAAATTGATTTTTTAATTTTTTTAGATCTAAACCCTCCTTAAAGAATCCTTTCAATCAGTGTAAGGTATACACTGACAGCATTCAAGCTCTGGATCTTGGATTTCGTCCAAACATTCTGAAGTGTTTTTTTGCTTAAAAATGTGAAACATTTTCATAAATCTTAGGAAAATATGCATTTATAAAATTTTAATTATAAACTTAAAGTCATAAAAGCACGCATAAAAATGAAAATAAAATACAAGAAAAACAATTTGGGACTTATTAGATTAAAAAATTATATTAATTTGAAGGTTTCGTCCAAATAATTCATTCAAAGTGATTAAAGAATTTAATATGCCTAGGAGAAAGTAAACTGATGAATCTGGGATATTCATCAATGGAAGGCAAATACTTTGACCAATACTTTAACAATACATATTGTCACAATTGAACAGGGTTCATCAATGTTCGCTATCAACTGCTGATCTTTATAAAGGGCCTAGCCGGATAAAACGAAACAATGACAGAAATGTGGACTCATTTAAGGTTTAATAAAAGTCTTCTAGCTGAATTTCCCTAGGTAGTCATGGGTTACCTGTAGGTACGAAAAGAACATAAAAATTTAAAGCGAGATATCACGGCTTTCAAGAAAGTTACCGGAACGATAAAAATTCCTCTTCAAAAGATCTATTTACTTAAAATTTTTAGTATTTTTTAGAAATAAAAATCCACAATGGTTTTTTTTAACTGGGGTAAAATTCAATCAAAATGACAGAATTAATGGTTTACTTATAAGAAAAATTATTCATAATTTAGAGGTATTTTAACGTTTTATTAATAATATAACACAATAGTATATATTTCAAATAGTAACAATACAAAAAAAAATTTAATGACCCTACGTCTTTAATATGTTCAACTTTTCAAAATTCATTAATCACCGACAATAAGAAAAATTTAAGGAATTAAGTAGGTTCATTGATCAGTTACTTATGAATCGGTTATCCAAACTTCGCATGATTGCCCAACCTAAGGGAAATCACTGATGAACGCTTCAACCAGGGGTATATTACTTTTAATGACCTTCCTCTGGTATTATTAGAGTATTATTATAGTGCTTACATATAGCAAAGTGCTAAAAGGTTAATTATTATACGAAACTATTGAAGCAATAAAGATTTTTATTTTTATGCGCGCTTATAAGACCTCTAGTATTTGAGTAAAATCTGTTTGTGAAGAAAGTACAGTAAAATTAAATATATAAACTGTAAAAAGTACTACTTAAAGTAGTAGCAAGGTGATAAACTTCAGTGCATGTATACAATTAAAAAAGAAAATATAATTTATGTGCTTATACCGCGTTGATGTTCCAACCCTGTACGTAGTTGAAATATGAAGGAGCCTGAGTCATGAAGGTCATAAAACCCCAGATACCGCCCCAATGAGCAATGATAGTCACCCAGAAGGCCGAAGAAGTCATAATAGGTATCCAAGGTACTTCCTTGCTGAGTTTGCCGGAGTCTGCGCTGAACTCATTTGATGATTTTGTCAAACTGTTCATGATGTACTCTCGCTCCTTGTGAGAGATACGGGGATGCTGCATCGGCGAGTCATACACAAGGAACAGCCAGAAGACATACCTGCGAAATACCGAATCTTTAGACATATTTTCGCATCAGTTTTATATTATATCATTATAGGTCCGGGAACTGTCTCGTGCGTACGAGCTCTAAATTCTTAAATTAAGTGAACAGTTATTGAAACATAGGTTTTCTTTTTGCAGAGCAGCATTTCTAATTAAGATATCTGAGCGTCTGCAACGGTAATGTTGCCACATAAAGTTTTGGTTTTTACCTTAATAAAATAATTTACATAATAGGATTAAAAGATTGTCATAAGATAATCACGTGGGATTTTGCTGTAACAATGGATTGATAATTGTGCAAATTTCACACGATTCGCATGAGATTTTCATGTGCTCTTTATGTGATCGGTACATGACAATTACATGATAATCACGTGACATTTTATTTTGTACTGAAAATGCACGTGGTAGTTATTTTAAAGAAAGATTTTTTCTTGCTCGGTCGAGCCTCGGGATTAGGATGAATGAGGGAAATAACACTTCAAATTTTTTGAATCAACAATGGAGAAACGATCTCTTTTATTAGCTCCACCGCAAGTCCATTAGGCGATCGTGACTGGCGAGCCAGAGGACTGGCTGAGCTATAAAATCAGTCTGTTGACGAACGCGAGGAATGGTGTCGACGAAAAAAAAGAGAGTCCGGAAGGACGGAAAAAGAATAAATCACAAAGGCACACAAAGGCGACTAGCCGAACCTTAACACGTGTATATTGTGCGCATCTAGACGAGCTACTGACCTAGCCCGCGAAATGAGCTAGGCGGCGCGACCGATCCAACGGTCAAAGAAAGAAGGAGAGAAAAGGAAATTGCGTGTCGGCTCCGGCTTACAACCGTAGTCATATAATCTTCTTGTGATAATCACTAGATTATCACGAGACTTAAAATTGATCTTCATGTAATAATCTTGTGATTTGCTTCTGATAATTACAGTGGAAAAATCATATCATACCATATCATCTATATCATCCGTATGGTAATACTTGATATCAACGTCAAATACTTAAATAAAGCGTTTTTAATCATTTTTATTGTTATAATTTTCGATTCCAATTATCACATGAGCATCGCATGAATATCATATGAAGGTTATATGCGGATTACGTGAGTGTCACATAATTACCACTAGATTATTGCAGCAAAATCTCATACGATCATCACGTAATAATCATGTGACTTTTTTCAGTAGGGTCTGCCCTACCTCGTTTGTATTGTCGCTTCCCACTGTATCCTCCACATAGTTTTCCATTACACTTTACAAAAAAGAAAATAAAAGCTGTGGTATTATTTGATTAAAAAAATTTTGTTGATTCAAAAATCAAAGACCAATAAAGATTATGAATGAAAATTAGTAACTATACATAATTTTTAAGGGGGTAGCAGGGTCCCGACACTTTTGAAAATAACAATTTCGTTTTTTTTTCATTTTCTTATAGAAAAGCATCTTAGAAATAATGTCTCTTAATTTCAAAGCATTTGGAGAAAAATTAAGGAAGTAGTGGCGTTGTAAGTCTCCGCCCCTCAACGCATCATATTAGGCATAACGACCTGGGGTAGAGTGGTTCGCCGTCGTTAAGAAAAAGACTTATTTTGTGTCTTTCATACCTGAACAGCTGTTTTTATTTGTGTGTAGATAAACAAGGGTTTAAAGATCTACCGACCTAAAGGGCATCAGTTGCTCGTTGCCCGTTCAGCTAAGCAGTCGTGTTTTCATACTTTTTCAAATTTAAATTTACATTTAAAATGCCGAATGTAAGAAAAGTTTCGCGAGATGAGCGTGAAAACTCAAGCCGTCATTTGAGCAGATCAAGAAAAAGGCCAAATCCAAATAAGAAGTAGGAATCGCCCTTGGACCTAGTTGCCATGAATACGTAAAACTGTCTGACATTGAACGCTTTTACAAGGCCGACCGTCAAGCTGCAACGGAGTCAAAAGAGGCCAGAATTCATCGCAGGCAGGAACAACAAGACTTCCTGGACATTGCTTCTGCTGCAGGAACATTATTATATGGACCAGGAATCGATGATTTAATGTAAGTTTAAAAAAATTAGAATTTTATTCATTTTTTTGATGTTCAAAACTTCAAACGCGTTTTTCTCAAACCCAGATTTTAAAAGTCGGTGTGCACTCTCCTGCAAAAACTATTGAATCGATTCTTTTCAAATTTGGCACACATTTTTAACGTATATAAAAGCACGCCTTAGCGATTTTCTTTTTTCTATTTTCTTAGTTTTATTCTAGATCTACCCTCAAAATATCCAAATTTTTAAGCGAAAATCGGACTTTTTTCAATTTTAGTCTCCCCAAAAAAAAGAGGAACGTTGGGGCCGGGCAAATGTATTCTACTAACCAAAGAAAATTTATTTTTTGCTTTCAAATAACCCGTTTGGGCAGGATCGTGTACACGGAAAGACACCTTTTTCCAAAGGTGCCGCCGTCAATTCTCGGCCACCAGCACAATTTTTTAAAGTTTATGTTCAAAATTTTTTATAATGTTTTTAAATAGTTACCTGTTACGATGTCAGAATTATAAATAAATAACTCGTACCGTTGCGTTAAAAAAAAATTGCAAAAATGATATAATTTTTATTGCATACTAATCAATCTCAATCGATCGCTCTTATTTTTTTTTAACTTTTGTTTTATTGTATGTTATTTTAATTTCTGTACTTACAATTTTTTATTTTTTATTGCGTTTTATCTTGAAATGAAATAATTCTTTCGCTGGTAAATTAAAAAATAATTTTTTTACCAATGTCGGCTAAACTTACCAAATGATGCCAATGACGGAGGTAGCATGAAAGACAGTCTCCCAGCCAAAGGTGGCGACTATACCGGCGCACAGTGGGTAAGTTATAGCTGCACCTATAGAGCTACCTACGAAGAAAACTCAGCCATATTGAATTTTTTTATATTGGTCTTACGCGGTTAGGTGCATGTGGACACGTGGATCACGCATGAATTTCATGCACTTTACAAATCTGTATTATGGAACTTAATGAAAACCTCACGGGTACCACCTGCGAATCTTATGAGTACCATGTATGATATCCGAAGGTTTGCCATGTGGTTACGACGGTATGTACATGTCAACACGAAGAGAAATTATGCAGTAAATTTTAGCATTTTATAGTATACATTTTACTAAATAGTTGAGTAATTTGATCACAGGTTGTACTCATTAATTTTACAGTTCAATGCAGTAATATTTCTAATTGTACGATGGCGTTGCAGCACCTCTCCCACGCTACTTGGACTCTCTTTTTCTCTCTCAACCTCTCTCGTATTCCTGCGTTATATATTATCGGTTGTCCATCCTAAATGGTTTGTAAATCACAGCAGATGCTTGTAATTGGCAGCTTACGTCAAGTCTCCCCCCCAGTATTTTTTAGTAATAATTTCTATACACATAGTAATATTTGCAACTATATTTCTCTACGCGTACATAAAATAATACTATAAGCTAAAACGGTTAGAGTTAAATTTGACTCTACATGAATAGAGTGATTTAAATTCACTTTAAAGTAGAGTAAAATTCACTCTAAGCTAGAGTAGCATATTGCAAGTTAAGGTCCTATTTTGCGCTCTAGTTAAGAGTTAAAAAACCACTATATTTTACTCCATAAAGAGAGTTAATTTCAATATAATATTAGAGTAAAAATTTGCTTTCAATAGTGTGACGTGCCTGTCAGTGGAGCGCGTGAGAGCGAGAGAGAGAGAGGGGGGGGGGGGCTGTGGATGAGAGGCGCGCGTAAGCGCGGGACAGACGGAGGATAGAGAGCAGAAGGAGGTGTGTGTGTGCGATCGTGAAAGGAGAACAAGGCTGTTTGTGGCGAGCGTGAAGAGGGTGTGCGCGACCCGAGGCCGTAGAAGGAGGACTAGGGTGAAAGAGTTACAGCGCGGATCAGGGTTAGTGGTGTTCTAGGCGCTGAAAAGCGCCGCCCTTGAAACAAGGACATCGCGGTGAAGAGAAGCGAGTCGCGAAGTAGAGATTAGAGCCGTGAGTTTGTGCGAAATCCGGACCTCGGTCCCGGGGACTCGCGACCCGAGAGAAGGAGGTGGCCAGTGATTATAAAACGCGGATCCGAACGCGTAATTAGTTTTTTTGTAGTGCGGTGGCTGGTCGACGCTGAGAGAGCGAAGCGATAAGCTGCCGTATTATAAAATTGGCGCCCAACATGGGGCCCGTCTCGCCTGATAGACGCGCGTAAGCGAGGAGTTCACGGAAGAGAGGAGTCGGGAGGAAATTCCTTCGCGCCGGTCGCGACACGTAGAGACATGCGCGGTGGGAGAGGCTAGGCCGCGCTTGAGTGGGGAAGGCGCGGTGTTGCCGGTTGCCGCGAGCCTCGTACCAGCGGAGAGCGCTGAGCGAGAGAATTCGCGGAAGGACCGGCTCGCACCGCGAGACATGCCAGCCGAATAGGTGCGGCGAGGTGGGGGGAAGAGTACCGCGATCGAAGTACGCAAGAGAGGCGGGTGACCGAGGAGGTTGTGATAGAGAGCGAGTGAGATGGAGGAACATGAGGAGAAGATGCGGGTGCACCTCAGCTCCAGAGAGGGCCGCTCCCTGAAAGGGGAGGTAGCCCGGAGCAGCCTAGACGCGCTGCACCAGGAGTTAATAAATCGGGGAGCGTCGTGCGCAGGAGAGGAGGAGATGTTAAAAGAACGATTGCTGCGCGCCATCCTTCGCGAGGTCGAGCCTTCGGGCTCCCTCGTCCCGTGGTATGGGTGGGATGACGCCGGCTCCGGATCGATCCCGCCATGTCCGCGGGCTCGGTTTCGTCGAAAGCGGCAAAAAGGCCGCGAGGCCGACCGAGGAAGGCGAGGAACGAGGAGAGAGAGGTGGTAGAGTCAGAGGTAGGCGAGGTGAGCGACGTAGTATTGAGGGTCGGATTTAGTACCGGAAAGGAGTGAGTTGATGCGCCGCGAGGCGAAATTAGGCTTAGCGATCGAGAAAATGTACCGCAGAGACGCGACGAGGAGGTGATTTGCGTGGTGGCGCCGGCGACGTGCACCGTGACGTTTGTCACTACCACGGCCGTCCGCCGCAGTATGGGCAGAGGATTGATCACTCCCACGCGGCCGCGGTCACGTCGCGGGTGTTGACGCTCATCCAGCGACCGGGCGATTTCGAATATTAATTGGATACGAATGGTACGAGGGACGCGGCGCGCGCGACGCGGATAGTAGGATGGGGGTGTTCCTGGGGCAGACGCCCGCGCGTAGCCGAGTAAAGGAAGGATTTAGTATTAGGGCGATAAGCGGGGAAGCGCGACAAGCGCCGTTGCCTCAGAACGGCGGCGAGCGCGCGAGCGAGGAGAGTCTGAGCGGAGCGGAAACAGAGAGGGAAGCGAGTTCCTCGGGCAGCGAGACGGAAGTGAGCCAGCGATATTTCACTCCGTCCACCCAGCTAGTCGCCTGCGATGGCGAGGAAGGCCTCTGAAATTGAGGAAAGAGTTGGAGGCGCAAAGGAAAGGGTGGAGAGTGCCACGCAGCGGCGCCGCCAACGCGCCGTTGATCGTGCGCAGAAGGAGGTTGAGACGGTGTGGAGGAATGTGACAGCCGCTGGGAGGGCGGAGGCCAAGCCGACGCGACCTGCGCGCGAGCCGGCTGAAAAGCCAGCGAAGCCGGGATGCGGAGGAGATGTTGGAGTACCGCAGCGGAGCAGGACGTACGCGGAAGCGGTCGGTTCGAAAGAACCGCGAGTCTACAATTATGTGGAGCTCGGACGCCTTCGCGAGCCGTCGGGCACGCGCCTATCGTCAGTACACGACCGGCTGAACGAGGACCGAGGACAATAGAGAGACGCAGAGCTTGATAAGGGACGAGAATTGGAGAGCGTTAGGAAGGGGAGTCGCGAGCAGGCCGAGGAGGCTAGGCTTCGGGGAGAGGATAATTGAGAACGTTAGGGATCGAAGCGGTGAGTGGCCGCTGAGGCAGAGCGCCGCGGAGTCGCCGTGCTCAAAGGGGAGCAGCCGCTCGCACTGGAGCAGTGCTGGAGCGGTTAAGCTCCTCAAGAGTTGGGGCGTGCGATTATCCGGAGAGGAGAGAGACGAGGACCATGAAGAAGTATTGGAGCAGCTGAAAGATTGCTGCGAGGCGGGCGGCCTGACTGACGCGCAGTTGATCTGCGCGTTGCCCTGCGTGCTGAATAAGCGCGCGGTGCGTTGGTTCAGGCCTCTGAGGAAGGAGTTGAGATCAGGAGTGGGATTTCGAGGAGGCGTTTCGAGTGCAGTTCGTACCGGAGTACGACCGCGAAGATTTGATGGAAGATCTTCGCAGGCGCACGTAGGCGAAGGGAGAGAAGGTCGCGGCTTTCCTCTCCTGCGTGCGTTATATAGTGTCGCGGTTTAAGAGGCCGCCCGGAGAGGAGCTGTTGTTAGAGCCCACCTACCGAAATCTGCTGCCTGAATACAGAAGGGCGATGGCAGAGAAGGTGGTGGACTCCCTGGCAGACATTGAACGCCTCGGCAGGAGGTGGGAGCGGCAGTGCGAGCTAGACAGCCGGTACGCGCCGCCTCCTCCGGCCGAGAAAATCTGCATACCCGGAGCGGCGTACATCAGACCGGCCGCGCCGCACGTGGAAGCCGCGCCGGCTGAACCGGAGGCTGCAGAAGTGGAGCGAATTAGCGAACAAAAGGAAGGGAGTGGAGACGAAGGTGGTGCCAAGAGAGGTAAGAGACGTGGAAGGAAAGCGAAGAAGGATGGGGGAAGTGGAGACAATGAAGCAAGGGCGCCAAAGGCGCCCCGGCAGCAGGCACCGACGATTGCGTGCTTGTGCGCCGCTAGCACCCAAAGGTTGGCGCCTGCCGCATATCAGAGTAGAGTTGGAGTTACAGATCAAGGAGGGAAAGGATCGGTGGACGGTGGAGAGCAGCGGAGGAGTTTGTGGAGCGAGCGTACGCCGGGTCAGGGCTACAGCGTGGAGAAGTCGAGCGGCGGGGCGGCGGGAGCCGTCCCGCGCTCGCAGAGCGATCCGCAAGGCGCTCGCCGCCAAGATGGCGGGTGGCGGAGCGCGGCCCCTATCGGACCGTGTTTCACTTGCCATGTAATGGGGCACCGCCCCCGAGGCAGGAGATTTACTGCCAGGGGTGTGATGCGAAAGGAGTGACAGTTAGAGAGTGTGAGAGGTGCGGCCGTCTTTTCCAGTCGGAAAACTTGAGGGCCGGGCACATTCAGTAAGAGAATATCCCCGGGAGCCGAGTTTCAAGGAACGGGTGGCGCGCCAGGTGGAGTTGTGGCGACAAGAGATCGAGTTAGAGAGAGTGTTATTGAGACCATATCGGCCGAACGAGGCTGAAGGGAGTGAGCAGCGTGGGGTTGTGACGGAAAAGGATAGCAGAGCAAACAGTAGTGAGGTTAGCACTCCCCTTTTCGAGGTCGCGACTGCGCACGCTCCCGTACGCTACGGCCACTAGTTTCGCGCCGACTGAGTTTTCGTAAAGCGGTCGGGGTCCGGAGGCGCGCGCGCTTATGTAATACGCATAAACGGGGCGTGCCGTCCAGCGCTATGATGAAGTGGCGAATCGAGAGCATGTGGAGGAAGGAGGTTGAGTATAAAAGGCAATTGGAGAGCGTAGAAGGATCGAAGGCTGCGGGAGTCTCTAGCGATAATCGCTGCTTTACAACGTTAAGGCTCGCGGGCGAGACTTACGACGCGCTTTTGAACCCTGGTGCCACCTTGAGCCTGGCTGGTCCGAAAATCGTGGAACGTTTTAAGGATCGCCTCGCCGCAGCTGATATGGAGATCAAGACTGTAACGAGGAGCTCTGGGAGAGTGCTCAGAGTGCTTCGGCTGGCTTTGGAGGTGCAGGGGGAAGCTAGAGTTTTGCCCGTGCGCGTGGTCGAGCACTTAGTGCATGATCTCGTCCTGGGAATGGACATGTGCCTGGGGTTCAATTGCGACGTAAGGTTAGGTGCGAGAACGTGGAGAGTGAGGAGGAAGTAGTGGCGACCGTTTGAGGGAAAAGGGAGTTTGAGCGAGCCAATGGAGATTCACGCCGAGTGCGCTAGCATTTCTGTGATTAATGAAGAGTGTGGTAGGAGGAGTGATTGAGTGATGGAAGCGAGAGAGTGATGGAGTGGCGGTAACCGAAAGGTTATGTGTTTCAGAGATCGTAAGGAAAGAGAGAATGGAGAACGTGAAGGAGCAGCAGATTCCGACCCACCAGAGCCCACCGGACGGCAGCGAGGCCATCAAAGACGACCCCGTGGTCGTGCAGTCGGCCACCGACCTACTAGACTTAGTCTGGTCGGGTGGCGAGTCGCCGACCACCGGCGACAGCCTCGATGACTCAGAAGAGCCCAGAAGCTGGGCGAAGAGGGCCGCGGCCCCCAACGCAGAAGAGAGAAGAGAAGAGTCGACGGAGAAGAGGCCGAGTAAATGAAGATGGTCGAAGAGAGGATAATGGAGAACAGAGGCGAGGGAGATGTTGTAAAAAAAATAGAAATAAATAAATAAATAAAAAAAAATAGAAATAAATAAATAAATAAAAAAAATAGAAATAAATAAATAAAAAAATAGAAATAAATAAATAAATAAAAAAAATATATATAGATCAAGTAAGGAAGTAGTTGGATGATATCCAAGAGGGTACATCCAGCCTAGGGGGGGTGTGACGTGGCCGTCAGTGGAGCGCGTGAGAGTGAGAGAGAGGGGGGGGCAGTGGATGAGAGGCGCGCGTAAGCGCGGGAGAGACGGAGGAAAGAGAGCAGAAGGAGGGAGAAGGCGGCCGCGGCGGCCGAGCGGGCCGAGATGGCTCGCCGATCGTGCGGCCGCTGCGGCGGCTCTGGCGGGACCTGATTGGCTGCCGCCGCGCGCTGGGAGAACCGGAGAAGAGGGAATCGGCCACGCTCCGCGAGCCGGCAGTTCCGTTTTGCCCTTGGCCGAGGACAAGTCGAGAGTGAGACGCGAGCGATAGAGAAGAGACCTGAGATGCGAGAGAGTTGCTCCGCCAATCACCAGAGCCTAGAGATGAGAGGAAGAAGCCTCAGCAGTGCCTGCGCCCGATTATCTCGGAGCAGCGACAGTTGCAGCCGCTTGTCTACGGACACCTTCCGCGAGGAAGTCTGCGAGGCGCCGAGGAGAGTAGGTAGGTAACTCACCTTGCAATAAGAGTGAGAGAGAGAGAGAGAGAGGAAGAGAGGGAGAGATTGAGAGAGAGTAGCGAAGAGTACGAATGAAGCCGCGGCTCGAGCATCTCGCCGCCGGCCGAGGTTATCTCCGCCGCGCTGCGAGACCAGAGCGGAGAGGTTAAGAGTAGGAGGATGTTTGTGCGATCGTGAGAGGAGAACAAGGCTGTTTGTGGCGAGCGAGAAGAAGGTGTGCGCGACCCGAGGCCGTAGAAGGAGGACTAGGATGAAAGAGTTAGAGCGCGGATCAGGGTTAGTGGTGTTCTAGGCGCTGAAAAGCGCCGCCCTTGAAAGAAGGGCATCTTGTTGAAGAGAAGCGAGTCGCGAAGTAGAGATTAGAGCCGTGAGTTTGTGCGAGGTCCGGACCTCGGTCCCGGGGACTCGCGACCCGAGAGAAGGAGCTGGCCGGTGATTAAAATCGCGGATCCGAACGCGTAATTAATTGTTTTTTGTAGTGATGTGGCTGGTCGACGCTGAGAGAGCGAAACGATATGCTGCCGTGTTATAATAGAACTAATTTTTACTCTATTTCGCTCCAGCTGATTTAGCATGTATGTCTCTACGTGTAAATACAGTAATACATATGGCCTTCAACATGCAGAATCAACATCGGGTTCTTCGTGCTCTGTGTGGAATGAAGTGGGCACCGTGTGATTTTGATATAATATCCACAAGATTTTTATATGATTTTTGTGCAAGACTCACAATCTACAGACTCGCATAATCAATGAAATCGGTAAATATAAACAGGACAGTTTTTCCAGTCAGTGGCCTAACTGAAATCATGATCTTCTATCTCTCTCACTCTGATGCCAGATTTTGTATGACTGGGACACTTTACTCCGGTATATCACTTTGGCCGAACGTCGGCGACTCATATTGTTGAAAACAACTATAAACATGACCACCACGATAATTAAGATCTTATACCACTAGTATAAGGAATTTTTAACATTGTCAAGACGACAATTTAAAAAAAAAGGGATTTGATGTACTTTTTTGTAACCTGAATATGTTAATTGTCGAATAACGTGTCATTTATATGAGGAAATCCATGGAACTTTAACATTTTCGGTCTTTGCTAAAATTTTCGATTTTATCGCAATTTATTTTTTTTTATAAACCATCAGATTTATCAAACACGTAATAATGTACTTTCTCAAAATTGAGAACAGTAATATTTTATGATTTTTTTTATTATAATAAAGCATAAAAGCGAGAAAAAGTAGAAAAAATACTAATTAGAATGTCTTTTTTAATAATTCGTCTTTATATCACGCTACCAAATCAGGAGCATTGCTTCAAATGACTCAAAGCTTCATAAAGAATATTTTGGCATGATTTTTTGAACACATTAGTTTTGATGTGCTCTTTAGTCGAAAAAATGATGGTTATTTAATTCGGTGTTTCTTGTATGACTGAAATAGGTCACATATGTGATTTCGAAGGTCAGTAAATTAAAAAAAAAAATAAATGAATAATAAGAATTATCGCAGATCATGTGTAATCGTCGACCAAGGCGAAGCCGAGGTAAACGAACATGTGATCTGAGGCTTCTTTATTATACAAGGCTAGTATACTATTTTTGTGCTTGATGGTGCCAGAATGCGGTAACTTTGTTCCGCGCAGCACCCGCAAATTGCTGCTTTCCGGCCGAAGGGCAGTCATGTACTTTTAATAATTGTAAATTCAATAACTGGTCATTTGTGTTTAATTCCTCAAACAATAAATAATAAAAATTCATTACTTCTTATTTTATTGAATGTATTTATTAAAATTGTACGCCTGATTTTTTTATGTGAATGAAAATTGCTTCGGGCGCCAAGTTCATGCAGTGGCGGAACTTCAACTTTCAATGCAAGCTGTTGCTATTTACCAAATATATTATTCAATACAAATTTAATAAAAATAGAGTTAAATTTATTAAATTTTATACTAAAATATTTTGAGCGATTAAATTTAAAGATGTAGTAGGAATTTTGTTAAGTTTTCAATTTATTTTCAAGAAAAATCATCATTTGAATGGACTATATTATTAAATAGAATGTGCTATGAGTTGCAAGTGTTTTCAATCTTACTAAATATTAAAAATGAAATTTTGGAGCAGATTAATTAATGTGTTCTGAATTGTAAGTACTTATGTAAAATTAACATCGGTACATGAATTTTAATGGCACTTGTAGGTTACGTCAAAGGCCTTTTTCTACAGGCATAGCGGAGCATAAAATCACCATAAGGACTTCCTCCGCGGCTCATTTTGTAAATAATTGATAATATTTTAATAACATGCGTAACATACTTTATTTAATATTATGCTTTTATTTTTTAGGTAAAAATAAAAAATTCTATATATCCATCTATACATCAATGGCCTGGACCTTGATATCAAAAAGGCGTCAATCAGGACAGCATACAGAAAGTTAGTGAAAAGGATACGAGACTGGGCATATGACCATTCAAAAAGAAATTCTGACTGATGAAGTCTTTCAATTATCACAAGATCACACAAAGAAAAGCACCAATTTCGGCCAAAAGCATTTTCGATATATCTTTGATTTATAGACTTGGTAAGGAAGCTTTACCCAAAATTTTCTGGGAGTGTTCTCAAATTCAAAGATTTTAAATTTTAAGCTAAAAAAACGTTTATCTCGCAAGCCGTACATTTGAGTTAGTCTCTTTTTGAATCGGCATGCGAGACAGCCTCTTCTTGAAACGGCTTGCGAGATAGCCGGCTATTTCACCCAGGCGTCGAATTGTTCCTATGCAGGATAGATATGACAGTGGCGGAAAATCGCCGATAAGACGGCCAAAATACAATTTTCTGCATTCCGGGTGGAAAGAGCCAATTTTCTTGCGCTGCACAAACAAAGTTGCCACTTTTCGACACTATCGAGCAGAAAAATAGTTGACATACCTAAGCCTCAGATCACATGTTTTCGGCTTCGCTTTGATCGTAAATTACTTGTGATCTGAGACATTTCTCATTATACGGGGCTGATTATATGTAATATATTATATTTTTCATTCTTATTTTTTTAGTGCAATTATCATTTTCCTACAGTAGTTGGTTCTTGCAATGTTCCAGAATATTATCTTCAACTTCTCCTCTCTTTATCTGCCTACTTTTTCAAAATCATTTTATACTCTTTAGTTTTATACTCATTTTTCTTTGTCGATTCATACTTTATTAAAGCTTACCCTCACTGATTCTCCCTTCTTTCTTAGCTCTCGTGCTTTTTCTAACACCTATATATATATATATATATATATATATATATATATATATATATATATCCCTTTATTTTCTAATTTCTTCTTGCTTTTCATGATTTTGCCATTTTTTATCTCATTTGTGCATCTGAGCTAGCTATCACCTTTCTTTTTCCTTCTCCTACAACTTTTACCTCCACTATCTTCGCCGCTGTTTCAAACATTTATTTTATCAATTTTTCTAATTTTTCCCTATTTCATTCTCCTCTTAAACCTGTTATCAGAATATTATTCTTTATTGTTTGCATTTCCTACTCTTTTGTCAGTTTTTCTTGTCTTTCATATTTTTTATCCACGTGCTTTTTCTTTTGTGTCTTATTTTCTTCATTGCTATTTTTTATCGCTTTTCTTCATTCATCGAATTCCTTTTTCATTTCGTTCCATTTACTTTTTGACTTTTCATGTTTTTCTTCCACTCTAATTATTTCCTTTTCTTCTCTCCTTCTCTAAGTTTTGAAGTTTTATAGTTAATTATAGTCAATGATAGGAAAATGACGATTACACTGAAAAATTAAAAAATTGGATACACGTAGAGAAAAAACTTAATAAAAATTACTATTTTCTGATATACAGGGTGTCAATTAAGTCCCGGGACGGCTGAATATTTTCAGAGGTAAAGTAATTCTGATAAAGGTCAAGGTCATTTCTTAAGTAACTTTAACGAGGAATCTAATGGTGACGTTCACTTTGACCTTGGACTTGACCTTGAAGGTTATTTCAAGGTCAACTGTTTTTTTTTAAATAGGAACCCCATTTTTAAGACTGGTAATCGATAGAGCGGGAAATTTTACATTCAGATACGTAATTAAGTCAGAGCTAGTGTTTGAACTTGAGGGTTACTCCAAGGTTATTTACACTCCAGCAAGGTTCTTAGATACCTCTGAATATTTTTGCAAGCGGTAAAGCTATTCCTCGTGTAACTTTCAACGAGGAACTCAATGGTGACCTTATACTTGACCTTGGACATGACCTTCAAGGTTATTTCAAGGACCCCTATTGTTTTTAATGGAAATCTTCATTTTTTACACTGGCAATCGATAGAGTGGGAAATTTCATTTCGAAAATAGTATTTGACGTGATCTTTAGAAGGTCAAATCAAGGTCAATTTTGGATAAACTGTCAAAACATTGTCGTATTCAAACTTTAGAGGATTTATGAAAGACTAAATGTTTGAAAAAGTTGTGAAACCAACAACATTGACCACCTTGACTTTGAGATCAGCTTTGCACATTATTTGGAGGTTCAAGCACTTTTTAAATTAATAACCTTACTATCGCCCTTATTCTTACTTTTAGCGTTACCCAGAAACAATGACGTGGACGTAGTAACTTCTGTTTCCTTTGGGGTGCTTGATTAACGTGAGTCCCCTTGCCTCTCGCGATTGGGGTGCTTGATTAACGTGAGTCCCCTTGCCTCTCATGATTGGGGTGCTTGATTAACGTGAGTCCCCTGGCCTCTCACGATTGGTGTGCTAAAGTCTTTTGCGTTTTACTTAATGATTCAAAGTTTAACGGCGGTGCTCAAACTGAAAACCTTCAATTTCTTGACAAAAAGCTAGGCGATTGTAAAAATGAGTTACAGCATCACAAATCATCCCTCTATCGATTCTAGCAGCCTCTTGCATAATTCGATTGCGCAGTTCATCTAAATTGTCCGGTTTAGTGGCATAAACTTTACTCTTAAGGTAACCCCAGAGAAAGTAATCGAGTGGTGTCAGATCCGGAGATCTAGCAGGCCACTCGATTTCACCCCTTCTTCCAATCCATCTATGAGGAAACTGAGCATCCAAATATGCTTGAACATCTCTACCAAAATGAGGGGCTGCTCCATCCTGTTGAAACCACGTTTCATCGTAATCATCAACTGCTATCTCTCTAATTCGTGGTATAATTTGATTCCTAAGTAGCTGTTCGTATGAAGCGGCAGTAAGATTACCCTCGATAAAAAAGGGGCCTACAAGAGTATTGTTTAAGATGCCAGCCCAAACATTCAACTTGTGTGGATATTGTGTGTGATTGTCCAACATCCATGCAGGATTTGTGTCTGACCAATATCTACAATTGTGTCTGTTAACTTCACCCTTTAAAGTGAAAGTAGCCTCATCCGAGAAAACTATATTGTATAAAAATTGAGGATCTGCGTCTATTCTGTTCATCATCGCTTCGCAAAACTCGATCCGGCGATCAGGATCATCGTCATTAAGCTCCTGTACCAAATGGACTTTATAAGGATGAAAACTGATGCTTTTCAGAATTTTTCGTACAGTTTCATGAGAAACGTCATGCTCATGCCCAGCTCTACGTAAACTAAGATGTGGATTTTCAATAAATGCTTCAGCAATTTCGATCTGCTTATCCTCAGTTGCTACAGATTGTGGGCGACCAGTTCTCTGAAGATCATTGACAGTCCCAAATTCTGCGAATCGCCGTACAACCCTTTCGACTGTAGATTTTGAGATAGGTGTTTGTCCATCTTCATTACGAAAATGGTTATTAAACAACGTACGAACTTCGAGGTAAGATCGGACTCGATCTCTCCAACCACGCATCATCAATAAACTTATCCTTTCTCGCGTCGAAAGTTTAGCATACGCCATTGACTTTTATTTAGATATGAATAATACACGAGTCAGAATATTTATGTATTTCAATTTTTTACACTGGCAATCGATAGAGTGGGAAATTTCTTTTCGAAAATAGTATTTGACGTGATCTTTAGAAGGTCAAATCAAGGTCAATTTTGGATAAACTGTCAAAACATTGTCGTATTCAAACTTTAGAGGATTTATGAAACTAAATGTTTGAAAAAGTTTTGAAACCAACAACATCGACCACCTTGAATTTGAGATCAGCCGTTGAGTCGTTGTTTCTGGGTAACGCTAAAAGTAAGAATAAGGGCGATAGTAAGGTTATTAATTTAAAAAGTGCTTGAACCTCCAAATAATGTGCAAAGCTGATCTCAAAGTCAAGGTGGTCAATGTTGTTGGTTTCACAACTTTTTCAAACATTTAGTCTTTCATAAATCCTCTAAAGTTTGAATACGACAATGTTTTGACAGTTTATCCAAAATTGACCTTGATTTGACCTTCTAAAGATCACGTCAAATACTATTTTCGAAAAGAAATTTCCCACTCTATCGATTGCCAGTGTAAAAAATGAAGATTTCCATTAAAAACAATAGGTGTCCTTGAAATAACCTTGAAGGTCACGTCCAAGGTCAAGTATAAGGTCACCATTGAGTACCTCGTTTAAAGTTACACGAGGAATAGCTTTACCGCTTGCAAAAATATTCAGAGGTATCTAAGAACCTTGCTGGAGTGTAAATAACCTTGGAGTAACCCTCAAGTTCAAACACTAGCTCTGACTTAATTACGTATCTGAATGTAAAATTTCCCGCTCTATCGATTACCAGTCTTAAAAATGGGATTCCTATTTAAAAAAAAACAGTTGACCTTGAAATAACCTTCAAGGTCAAGTCCAAGGTCAAAGTGAATGTCACCATTAGATTCCTCGTTAAAGTTACTTAAGAAATGACCTTGACCTTTATCAGAATTACTTTACCTCTGAAAATATTCAGCCGTCCCGGGACTTAATTGACACCCTGTATAAGGACAAGTCGTAAGAGTTTTAACATTGTATGCGAGCGATGCGTTTAATGATAGATACTATGTAATAAAACATGCGTGCGGATATTATCTTTAGTACTAGATATTAGCTTTAGGTCTATGGCTTACGAAAGATTTAATTATTTAAGGTATCTGATAAAATAAAAATGTAATCCTCTACTTCCACAAAACTTCAGTGTATTTCAGATTCTTCAAAAGTTTCCATTCTGCGATAACGATACCCTATTGAAAAATCTTACGTAAGAACTTACGTAAGATCTTACGTAAGATTTTTCAATAGGGTATTACAAATAACCAAAAATATGAAATCGAGATTCTTTTTTTATTTATTTTCATCAGTAGCCTCTAGGTCATTAAATTAACATCGTATTTCTGTTGTTTCAACAACGTTTTAGTCCATTCAGTTAACTACTTTTAGTTCATTGAATGAACTTCTTGTATCTGTTGTTTCAACAATATTGCAGTCTGTTGAATTAACTGCCTCTAGTATGTTAAAATAATAAAAAAGATGGTTGTTGCTATTTATTGTCCTTGCGGTCATTGTTCCAACTAATTTTTTTTCTCGGTGTACTATTTTTTTTAGCAGTTATTGCTATTTATAAAAATTACTATGTTTCATAATAATTTTTAATACAGTACAAGACTGTCATTCTTTTCCTATATAAAATAGCAATTTTTACTATGAATTTTCACAATTTTTACTAGGTTTTTTCTCTCCGTGTATAAGCCGGTTAATCGACGTTTTAGCACTACTGAGGGTATGGGTCCAGCGGTAAAGTACTGTATAGGATCCACGCGCTATCAGCCTAACGTTTTTCAGTAGGGAGGCTACTGCTCGATCAACAACTACTTTTTCTCGCGTTTTTCTCAATGTCGTTCAAACGTCTCACCAAGATATGAGCTGACGAATCTACTGCGTTCGTTCGGTGGAATCCATTTTGCCGTCATATCATGCATCGATGGCCACACCACACCCTGTGTCAGTCATACAAAATGATTTTATTTTTTATTGAAATCCTCTAAATTAGGTAAAACTTAAGTTTGATTTCAGTATATGTGAGATTGAACCAGAACGGGACGGGATCTGGCCTGAAAATTTTTTGTAAGGGAGATACAGTAGAATTTTCTCTCTTCCCAAAAATTTTCAAAAAAAGACGGTTTCTCGAAAACGTCGAGAGCCTAAATTATCATAAAAAAGCAATTTATTTAATTAAAAATATTTTCGTCAAGAATAGTAAATCAATTCCATGTGCAATAATTTCTGAAAAGCATAATAATAAATTTGCTTTTTTCAATTTTTAATTGAATATAATTCGAATGACATGATTACTGGAAAACTAACTTTGATTTTTTTAAATTCTTAAATGAAAACTAAATTACCAAATTTATATTTTCAAAGCAAATTTTCTTTGAATTTAAATAATATAGTCACATAATCTAATATATTTTCATGTTGACGCTACTGCATAATTGATACATATCAAATATAGAATCGAAAATAGATTAATGAAAAGTTGTTTTCGATGTTTAAAAAAATACTACATGTATTATTCTACTCTATGGATATTGAAAATAAAACCAATATATTGAGACTTTGCCTACGAAAATAGACTCAAATTTTGCTTTCTCAAAAAAAAAAGCTTTGCGATGGTGAAAATTTCCATATCTAAATTTTTGATAAATTTCAATGTTTTCACTATAGTCTAGAGTCAAAATATACCATATTCAGAAATTGTAAGTATGTACGTGGTGGACAAAATTGGATCGCTACGTAATTCCCGAAACTGAATACATACACTGAGAAAAAAGATTCCTTACTGTTCGAAATGGCACTTTAATTTTTTGTAATTGCATATTTCTTAATAATTAGGAAATAAGCAGTTGAAGTAGGTTAAAGCGAAGTCATGAACGATACGTAAAATAAACAAATGAAATCTAGTTTCCTAATAGTTAAGAAATATGCATTAAGATTTAATACTATGTATTAACTATAACTGAATTGATTACTTTATAATAAGGAAATTGACCGACGCTTTGGCTGAGTGGTGGAGATGCACCTCGGGCGTTCGGGAAAGTTTAAGCAACTTTCGGCGTGGACACTACTTGGATGGGTGTCCGCGCTGGAAGTTGCGATGATTCCTCGATCTCTTATGTGTTTTTCTCTACATTCAACAAAGTGAGCGGGAGGTATGAGAATGACAAATTCGGTGCTCAGGCCTACGAAATGTGACTTGGGCATCTAATTTGATCATTCTCAATATACCGACCCACTGCGGAACGGGTTTTCCTAATTGACATTTACCCTACCCTGTTGAAAATATCCAGCTGGAAATCCAGGTGGAAAATTCAGCTGGAAATCCATGTGGAAAATCCAGCTGGAAATCCATGCATGGACTGGATTCCAGCTGGATTTCTGGGGAACCTTGGTTGAATTTATCCAGTTGGATTTCTGGGGAATGCAGGTGCAATTTATATCTTGATTTCGAATCAATCTAGGTGGATTTATTGGATATCCAGATGGATTTTCCAGGTGGAAATTCCAGATGGAAATTCCAGGTGGAAATTCCAGATGAAAATTCCAGATGGAAATTCCACGTGGAAATTCCAGATGGAAATTCCAGGGGGAAATTCCAGATTGATCCAAATTAGATTGACCGGTGTAAATATTTTTATCATCTGGACCCTTCGTATAAAGAAATCAACAAGGATAATCTTAATTTTGTATTCCGTACAAAAATTAGCAAATGATAAAAATATTGACACCGGTCAATATAATTTCTTTTTTTGAGTCTTGTATTCCCTTTTATAGCTTGTCAAGTGTTCCTGTTGATTTCTTTAGCCGATGGGCCCGTTAGAGAACATTTTTGAAAGTATAAATATCTGGAGAAAAGAAAGTCACATGCTAAGATGTAAAGGGGAATACAAGACTCAAAAAAAAGAAATTATATTGACCGGTGTCAATATTTTTATCATTTGCTAATTTTTGTACGGAATACAAAATTAAGATTATCCTTGTTGATTTCTTTATACGAAGGGTCCAGATGATAAAAATATTTACACCTGTCAATCCAATTTCTTTCTTTGGTTCTTGTATTCCCTTTTATAGTTTGTTGAGTGACTTTTTTTTACAAAATACTAATTGAACACTTTCTTGTTGATTACTTTATAGGATGGACCAATAGGAGAAAATCTTTGAACATATAAATGTCTGGAGAAAAGATAGTCAATAGACTAGTAATATAAGTGAATTCAAGACTAAGAGAAAATGTAATCTTCATTGACTCAAAATTTTAATTCGCTTACAATTATTTGTCTTGACCATAGACAATATTTACCCATCGAGTCTTGTATTCCTTTTTATAACTTGTCAAGTGACTTTCTATAGTCTATAAATACTTATATGTTCAAAATTTGTTGCCTATGGACCCTTCGTATAAAAAAATGAACAAGGAAAGTATTCAGTTGGTATTTTGTACAAAAAATCACTTGTCAAGAATAAAAATATATATACATATACATACATGTGTACACATCCACAGTATACTTAACACCTCATTTTAGATGGATGCTGATCAAATTTTGCATTTTATAATTTTATTTTCATTTTGGAAGCTGTACTAAAGTCGCAGTTAAATAGCAAATTCAATTCACGATTTTCTCTTCTTCTACGACTGATGAAATATTCAAATATTTTCCTTTTACTACTAATGATTTATTGGAGATTCTTGGTCGTCACTTGTACATCTTTCTTCATAATTACTATTGAAAATTTTTTATAGTATAGCAATAAGGTTAACAAGAACAAACAATGTACCTACATGCTTTTAACTAATAGTAAAGTGTTCCCAAAGAGTATAATAGGTAAAGAGTATTAAATATTAAGGGGATGCCGAACATAATTTCCGCGCTCTACTGTATCGAAAATTCTCTATATTCTCTGCTATAGCATCTAATGTAAATTTGATTTTTCAAATAATTTTAAAACGGCTTTATTATTGGCATTTCTGATTGCATCAAAATATTATTTATAATTCCTAGAATGTGCGTAGACTTCTTTTTTGGTTGATTTCATTTCCTATTGCTGAAAATACTGACTTATTTTTCATTTGGAATTGAAATAAGCCAAAAAAGAAGTCTACGCACATTCTACGAATTATAAATAATGTTTTGGTGCAATCAGAAATGGCATTAAGAAAGCCGTTTCAAAATTATTTGAAAAATCAAATTTGCCTTAGAGGTTAGTGTTCGCGATTTATAATTTAAACGTGCGCGCTCCGCTCAACTCATTTCGAGGGCCGCCAGGAGGCAGCACCTCTCGGGCGCTGGGCCCTGCCGACGAGCGCTTGCCGCATCGCTTGCGTCGGTACTAACCTCACCTCTGGCTCTCTTCTCGACCGAACGCCGCACCGATGACATCACAAGCCCGCTCGATCCAGCTTTTTTCCTGCTCATCGCATTTTATTCATACTCATCGCTTTTTGCTGTTCCTGCTCAACCCTGCTTATCAAAGCTCATCTACTACAGGCAACACCGCTCATCAGGATTTCTCTCCAGCATCACTCAGTCAAGTATCCCGCTCAGTCACAGCTCGTGCCACGTGGCACTTTAAGGTTACCTCAGGTACAAGCGGACTCTCTCGAGAGCTTTCTCATTGTATTCTCAAATAAACGCTCATTCAATTGATTCAATGTGTACCAGCTCAGTGTAATTTTCCATGATCCAAAATTCCATCCAAGCAATTTCTCAAACATTTGGTCCTTCGAGCCGGATCGGAAATTTACACTGAGCACATGTGTGCGAACCGAATTTAATTGAAGTGATTAACTCAGATCATTGCGCCCGCTCGTCGCTGCTTTGCTCATTGCTCCCGCTTCTCGCTGCTACTCATCGCTGCTTCGCTTTTCGCTGCCTCGCTGATCGCTGTTGCTCATCGCTGAATTTGTCAACTCATCCCATTCAAAATGGCCGAACAAGTTAAGGATACACTCAAAGTCTCAGACACCAAGAAGGTTAAGTCAGCGACCCACTCAGCCAACAGTTCACGCTCCGCGTCACCGATTCAGCAAGAAATTAGTCTCAGCGTAGACGAAGAAAAGCAGTCTACGTCAACTTACCCAGCAACAACACTGGCAAATCAAACGAGATCGCAGTCTCCAATTACTCGATCGCACGTGCCTCCTCGTGAATTAAATGTACGCTGTAACGCTCAATTGTTGCGAGTCACAGAACTTGAGGATATTGAAGAACTTCTGAAAGGAAATGAAGAGCTTTCTTATGCCGTGATAGAAGAATGCCTCAACCAAGTAGACGGTGTGCGTTCCAGAGCCATCAGTGATCAGGAAGTATTGGAGATCCTTTGGACATCAGCCGCAGCGGATATGCCTTATTTCCGCGACAATCTCTACTCGCGTTTGATCTTGCTCGCCAACAAGCTCAGGCGAGACTTAAAGCAGCTCCTTGCCAGACTGCCATCTCCTGCAGTTCAACCTACTCAATCGTCCGCTCAAAGGCTTTCAAAGCTCCCCGACATCAGGTTGCCGCACTTTAGTGGAGATTACTCTGACTGGCCGCATTTCCACGACATGTACATCAGCCTAATACACAGTAATCAAGATCTAGCACCCGTGGAAAAACTTCATTACTTGACCACCTGTCTGTCGGGAGAGCCAGCTCAGATAGTAGGAGTCTACGAAGTAGAGGCTGACTCCCTCGAGCCAGCACTCAAAGCACTCAGGGAGCGTTATGCTAATCCCCGGCTCATTGTCAACTCACTCATCGACAAGCTCTTATCAGGAGAAGGTCTCACCTCCGGAACATGGATTCCTTTGAAACTTTGCACACTGCTTTCCTGACTCTAAAAATGAAAAGAAGTACGATTAGTTTGATCCCATAGGCCTTATTTTCTTTTGCGATAGATTAAAAGTTTTTTTTCTACTTTGACGATGAAACAGACGAATGGAACGGAATAAATCATTAAAATGCAGCTAAATAATTTTAAATTCATTTCTCATCTATGTTTATGTCAAAGTATGTTCAAATTATGCAGAAATAATTTTGAAACTTAATATTTATGTCTTATAAGCAGCGAATATCAGTGAATAAAAGCATCGAACTTGAAGTCATGGGTCAATTCCAAAAGGTTCACCTACAGTACTAATGTTTTCTGTTCTTGCATACCAGAAAACAGTTTTTTATACATTTCCACTGATCCGTTAAAGGACTTCATGATTGTAAAGATCCTAGAGGCGAGGGATTTATAATAGTAAGTTAGTTAATGAGATTAAAACTAATATAATAAATTAAAGCATGATAACTTTGTTTTATAATCTATTTATTTAAAACTGCATATTTATTTAATATACAGGGTGTTCGAAATGTTCCGGACCCCCCACTTATAACATAAAGTAAGCATTTTGGAAAAAAATGTTAAATACAAAAGTTGTTAAGTTTTGAAGGTTGAACTAAATGATGACCTTGGATTTGTTATTGGTTATCATTTTCAAGGTCATTTAAAGGTCATCTTCAGTTTTTTAAATAGGGACCCCTATTTTTTATTTCAGATTCTGAAAGAGCACAAAATTTTACATCTGAATATGTATCCACGTTATGGCTCAAAATGACCTACGGAGGTCATTTAGTGGTTAAATGATTATTTAGTAGCAGAAAGCCAAGAAATCCCGATTATTAAGAACTTTGGGTGTATTTGACGAAAAGAAAAAAAAAATTTCGTACTTTAATACTAAAGTACATAATTTGATTTTCTAGGACGAACTTTATGGTCACTTTAAAATTGGCCTTCATTTTTAAGGTCATTTGAAAGTTATCTTCAGCTTATTAAAAAGGGACTCATTTTGTATTCCGGATTCTGGAGGAGCATTAAATTTTAGGTCTGGAGATATGTACAATATCCACGTCATGGCTCGAAATGATCTACATAGGACACTTGGGGGTTATTAATTTCAAAAGCAAAATAATCTAACTGTTTTACATGAACAGTTTTTATTGCAATAATTTTTTGCAAGGGTTACGAGTTTCTACGCATGATTCATAGCATTTTCAGGATCGTTACTTGTACCTTAGAAGATTTTGCTCACTATTCTTTTTAGGAATCAGTTCATTTATAATTGTTAATTAACAATTGTTTACTCCTATTTACTTTTCTGTTTTCAAGAGTTAAGTGAAGTTCTCTTACTTCGAAATTCAGATAATTGTATTAATTTTCAATAATTGTACTTTTAATCGTAGTGAAAAATGGCACATCTTACTGAACGAGAAAGAATATCTTTGTTGATGATGCGAGGGTGGGGTGATCAAGAGAGAGGTTACAAACAGGTACAGCGTTTATTCAATGAAACATTCAGAGTTGAAGAAAACAACCCTATTTCAAAAAGTACCGTAATTCGTACAATTAGACGTTTGAAGAGACAGGTGGTATTAAAGATCGTCCTAAATCAGGTAGATCCAAATCATCGTCTAATGATGAAAAGAGCTTAGACGTATTACAATCATTTATTGAGGACCCCCATTGCAGCATCAGACGTTGTGCACAACAGCATGAAATGGGAGCTGCATCTGTGCACAAAATTTTGAAACTCAACAAATGGCATCCTCTCAAATTAAAGTTGGTACAGGAATTATCTGAAGATGATTTTGATAGAAGGGTAGAGTTTTGTGATGTAATGATGCAAATGATATCTGATGATCCTTTGCTCCTCAATAACATTGTTTTCTCTGATGAAGCCACGTTTGAGTTAAGCGGAACAGTGAACAGACATAATTGTCGATACTGGAGTAACATCAATCCACATTGGATGAAAGCGGACCACACGCAACATCCTGGAAAAGTAAATGTTTGGGCTGGCATATTTAATGGGAGAGTACTTGGCCCTTTCTTTATTGAAGGTAATTTAAATGCTGCAATGTATGAAAACATGCTTCGAGACCAAATTATACCTGCTATACGGAATTTAACGGGTGGAAATCTGGACGAAATTTACTTCCAACAGGATGGTGCTCCTGCACACTACGGTATTCATGTTCGCCGATATTTAGATGCAACATTTCATGATAGATGGATTGGGCGGAGAGGTACAATTGAATGGCCACCTCGGTCCCCAGACCTAACGCCTCTTGATTACTTCCTTTGGGGATACTTGAAGGATAAAGTTTATGTTATAAAACCACGTGACTTGGATGAATTACGCCAAAGAATCACTGATGAAATAGACTTGATACCTCAGCAAATCTTGCGAAATGTTGTTGCAGCCTTTTACAATCGGTTAGCACATTGCCAAACTGTTAATGGGCAACAATTTGAACAGTTGTTGTAAAAAGTTCCTGTCAACGACATTTTAAAAAAATTCAGTTTGGGCGAATAGTCCACTGTCTTGATTTAGTTAGCTGGGCCGCCGATAGTCCTGCCTTAGCTGACTGGGCCGCTAGTGTTCTTGTCTTAGTAGGCTGGGCCGCCGATGGTCTTGCCTTAGTTGGCTGGATCACCCATGATGTTACCTTAATTAGTTGTACCTCCCGTGCCTGAGCAATAAGGCTCATTTTGATTAGACATTTTTTTATTTATCATTTTCTCCCCCGAGGTATGTAGTTGTTGGGCCTAAGGCTTATTTTGATTAGACATTTTTTTATTTATCATTTTCTCGCCCGAGTTATGTGGTTGTCTGGCCTAAGGCTTATTTTACGCCAGTGTCAATTACACCTTCTACAATCCTAATGCAGAATTTAGCGCTGGTGCAAAATGGAGAATTACAACTAGGAGGCTTAATTTGGAAAACTAAAGTTAACCTTCAAATGACCTTGAAAATCAAGGGCAATGTCAATTTAACGCCACCATAAAGTTTGTCTTGCAAAATCAAATTACTTTAGTATTGGTCAGATACGCTCAAAGTTCTTAATAATCGGGATTTCTTGGCTTTCTGCTACTAAATAATCATTTAACCACTAAATGACCTCTGTAGGTCATTTTGAGCCATAACGTGGGTACATATCCAGATGTAAAATTTTGTGCTCTTTCAGAATCTGAAATAAAAAATAGTGGTCCCTATTTAAAAAACTGAAGATGACCTTTAAATGACCTTGAAAATGATAACCAATAACAAATCCAAGGTCATCATTTAGTTTAACCTTCAAAACTTAACAACTTTTGTATTTAACATTTTTTTCCAAAATGCTTACTTTATGTTATAAGTGGGGGGTCCGGAACATTTCGAACACCCTGTATAAATCTAATACTTAATTTGAATAAATGCAGCACAAATCAGATGGATTTAATCGATGATTATTCTTGAATAGCATCAAGAGTAGCTCGCTCGATAAAGGTTCATTCACAGGTATTCCAAGAACCGCAAGAATGACTATTAATTCAAATAAGTTTTATATTTATATATTGCAGTTTTAAACAAATAGATTATAAAACAAAGTTATCATGCTTTAATTTATTATATTAGTTTTAATCTCATTAACTAACTTATTATTATAAATCCCTTGTCTCTAGGAACTTTACAGTCATGAAGTCCTTTAACGGATCAGTGGAAATGTATAGAAAACTGTTATCTGGTATGCAAGAACAGAAAATATTAGTACTGTAGGTGAACCTTTTGGAATTGACCCATGACTTCAAATTCGATGCTTTTATTCACTGATATTCGCTGCTTATAAGAGGTAAATATTAAGTTTCAAAATTATTTCTGCATTATTTGAACATACTTTGACATAAACATAGATGAGAAATGAATTTAAAATTATTTAGCTGCATTTAAATAATTTATTTCATTCCATTCATCTGTTTCATTGTCAAAGTAGAAAAAAAACTTTTTAATCTATCGCACAAGAAAATAAGGTCTATGGGATCAAACTATTCGTACTGCTTTTCATTTTTAGGCTCAGAAAAGCAGTGTGCAAAGTTTCGAAGGAATCCATGTTCCGGAGGTGAGACCTTCTCCTGGTTAGTTTAAATTAGATTTTGAATTAATCTCTTTTGGATACTATACAAATATTACAAAAGCGATTTTTTTTAATTTATATTTATAGTCCAATTGTGCCATAAATGTACAAAATCTACAACGTCATAAATTTCCTTCAAGTATTGTCTAATTGAGACTACATAATCATTATTTACTGCTTTAATCCTGTTTGAGAAAGCATTTTGCTAATTCAGTCGGCAGCGGTTTTTACAATGTTTTTTCGAACATTTTTTTTTCATCATCTCGTGCAGAAATTAGTCTTAATTCTGATTGGAATCAGGATAGTTTTCCCCACAACTCATCAAATTCTGACGAGTGTTTCTGATACGCCACTCGTAGGGTAGTGTAACACTTTTTTTAGAATGCTGATCAGTTTTTCTAATCAGTATTTACAAGTATATTCTATGCACACTCTTATAATTGATATTATTCTCTCTAAAATTTATTCAAATATTCACTGAAAATGTAGTGGAAATTCACTGCAAGTTTAACAAGCATTTTCACATATAACGCTCTCACTATAATTTATTTACTTAAATAAATTATTATACATATAGTAATATTTCTGAATTGAGCTTAAACCTAGGGAAATGCTAGTAAATTTCTGTTTGGGATACCGAAGCTTTTTTTTAGGAGGAAGCAAAGTTTGTCATTATAAAAATGCTAAAATATATTACTCAATAAATGAGTTTATAAGAAAATAAGAGGTTTCCACATTGTTATTCAATTTTCCACAGTGTATTGAAAAATAGGATCTACTGATCTATAATCGTTTAGTCAGTAGTCGTCTTAGATAAATCTCCGAACAGTGAATTAGGATATTGCATGAAAAATGTTTTGAATTTCATTTTATCCATCGAATAGAATGTTAAAAAATAATATGGATAAGTATTTTCCTTCCTTCAATTGAATTTTTATTAGCCAAGATGTGGGAACTATACATATTTGTAAATCTTCGTTAATTAAGTTTAAATTAAAAATAGAAGAATATATGATTTTTTTATGCAAAATCCCAATTTTTTTTTAATCAATTAATAAAAATTAGACATTCTTACGGAAATGAGACCCTGGAAGACACGAATGACGATAAGAGCGCTGAGACTGTAATGAGTTGCGACGGGAACGAGGAAGCCAAACAAAGCGACGAGCACATTACCCAATCCGAATACAATCTTAGTACCATACTTGCGAGCCAGTAAGCCGCCGGGTAATTGCGAAATCCAGTGCAGCCAATAGTATGCTCCAAGTGCCAGGCTCTGCTGATATTCGTTCCAGTGGTACCGGTTCTCTTCACCCTTAAATTTAATACTGAATTATTGCCACTGTTTCATAGAATCCACGACTTTTAAAAAGGCGAACAAAAAAATTATCTAAAAACTAAAAATTTGCTAATTAGTAGTATTAAATAACTATTTATGAAGTTTTTCTTCCCATGAGAATAACATGTGCATCACTCCCAAGTTGCATATAAAATTTTTCATTATTCAGCGTTATTCAAGAAGATAAATATAGTGTGGTGTGAGTTTTTGTTTCTCATATTTTCACATTCTTCCACTTGAGACTTGCGCTATTTTGCATATATGGATCGTACACGGAGAGAAAAAACCTAGTAAAAATTGTGAAAATTTATAGTAAAAATTGCTATTTTATATAGGAAAAGAATGACAGTCTTGTACTGTATTAAAAATTATTATGAAACTTAGTAATTTTTATAAATAGCAATAACTGCTAAAAAAATAGTAATTTTTGCTAAATATGTAATAATTTTTAGAATTTTTAATAAGAAATATTTAAATTATGGCATAACATTTTTTGGAATATATCTAATGTAATTTTTAATATTCAAAGTAATAATTTTTAGTATTGAAAGTACTAATTTTTAGTATTAAAAGTAGTAATTTTTAATATTTAAGAAAGTAATTTTTAGAACGTAGAATTTGCAAATTTTGCAAAATATTTTTTTTTGTCACTGAAATTATTCTCATCTTGACTTGGAGACTCTTGTATATATTACTTATTCGAATTAACTTAACACTCAAACACTTTTCTATCGCTAAACAGTATTGCTTAAATTTAACGCATTCGCTTCAATTACAAATATACGCATGACCTATTATTAGACCTAACCTAACATACATAAATCTACTTCTACGTTTTCGCACGTAATGTACCATGACAGAAACTTATTTTTCTTATATACTAACCAATATGGTTTCCAACCACTTGCGGGTGACGATTTTTTCTCCGCGCCACCTAGATATAGCATTTTAAGTATTTTATTTGAATCTTAGAACTTGTGGCGAAATATTAAAAGCTGATAAGCAATAAAATTGATTGAAAAAGTAAAAAGTAGACTTTATTTCAATTTTGCATTTTTATTGTTTCTTTTATTATTAAATTACATCCAATTTTTACATATGCGTGATCCAGGCGCACCCGACGCGAGCTCAGGCACGACCGGCGCGAGCTCAGGCACGATCGGCGTGAGCTCAGACGCATGCGCATACGCTTCCGACCACAAGCTTTACAATAGAAAATAGTAATTTTTGTAACAAAAGTAATCAAATGTTGTCAATATTTATAGTAAAATTTAATACTATTTCTAGTACAATTTATTATTACAACTTTTACTATAAAAAATAGCAATTTTTGTAACAAAATTTATTAAATTTTATAATATTAATAGTAAATTTTAGCATTTTAATAACAAAATTTACTATATCAATATCAAAATTCCTCATTATTCAAGACTGTCACTTCTTTCCTATGAGAAAATAGTAATTTTTATTAAGTTTTTTCTCTCCGTGTAGGTATTCAGATATGAATACGGTATTCAAAGTATAACTTTCCGTTTCCGAAATGTTATATCACCAGATAGTAGAGTGGAACAATTTTTACCTTTTAGCATTTTGTGGTATAATCGATAATTTTTGAGTTATTATGAATTTGAAAAATTTTTAAATTTGCCAATTAATGACATGACAGCTAGGAACTGTCTGCTCCAATGACTGTGATAAAATATTATCATAATCTATTGTATTTTTGTAGTATAAGACTCTACTGTAACTGTTACGTATTTTATATTCTATATTCTATAAATAGATAGATATCTATCTATCTATCTACTCCAATCAGCAGTCGCGCGGCATTGTTTACTCTAGGAAGCCCCGCCCGGTTGAAAATAGAAACGTTGAAAAGAAGGTTTCTAATCAACTTTCCGAAAGGTTGATTATCAACGTTTCAAAACCTTGAAAAAACGTTGATTTACCTTGATTTTCAATCTTTTTTTCAACGTTTCCTGGATGAGCGATATAAACGTTGATTTTCAACCTTTTTGTCAACGTTTCGAAGGTGAACGATGTAAACGTTGATTAGTTAATGATAAGGGTAATATAAATTTCAAAAATTTTCAAAAAAAAGTTGAAAATCAACCTTTATATCGCTCATCTAGGAAACTTTGAAAAAAAGGTTGAAAATCAACATTGACATCGCTCACCGTTTTGGAACTCGACCTTTAATTGGTAAGAGATATGAAAAATAGATTTTTTTAGATTATTAGTGTGAAAATTAATATAGACTGTGTATTAAATAGTTTAAATACATACATTGAGTAGTTTAAGTAATGTAATTTTATTATAGGAAACTAGCAAGTAAGAGAGAAAAAACATTGCTTTGAAATTGGCTATATCGGTCTTACTAGGATAAATAGGAGTCGTAGCCAAAATTAACGTATAAAATTTCAGGAATAAGAGAGAGTAGGGTCCTGAAACTCCCCATAGTTCATCGTTGAGGTATTAAGAGTCAACACAATCAATTTGAGGTAAATCCATCACCTGGATCTGACGGCCTCTCTTTGTGAGAAAAAAATTAGTCGGATCAAAAGATTCGTATCCAATCTTTGATTTTGAATTGAACAGTCGCGTTCTATTAAATTAAAATCTTATGCCGTTGATTCAGCGCCTCATACCGTAGATTCAGTATCTTGTAATTGTAGTTTAGAATATTATTTCACTTAAAATAACCATTCTGTACATATAATTCAACTGAATTTCTGAATCTTGATAAAAAGAAATTAGCTATTAGGCAGTCTATATGTAAAGTAACCAAAGAGTTTACTATATCTTTTAAAAGTCTTTCAAGATACTGCAAAACGCTCAGTATTGAGCAGTCTAATAAAACCGAAAACAGTTAAAAAAAAGTTCACTTAGATAAAGGAAAATATTGTTTTCAGTATACTTATTTATATATTTACTATTGTTACAAAGTTATAATCTGAATTTTATATTTAGATATTTATAGATTAATATGAAAAATCAATTGAAGACTACTTAAAAAAGATATGAGACATATATTTTGTATTATCAACAAAAGATGTTCGATAGTTATCTTACGAGTATGCTCAATCATTAAAGCTAAATTTACCCGGGTAGAAAATAAAATAGCCAGTCGTAACTGACTAAGTGGATTTTTGAAACACCATTCTAGTCTTTCTGTTCGATCTCCGGAGGCTACCAGCTTAGCAAGAGCTTCTTCATTTAATGAAAACAATGTCAATGTTTTTTTTTAGTAATTTAAAAGGCATATTAAAGAGTCATAATTTTATACCTGCAGAAGTATAGAACACAGATAAAACTGGTGTCGCCACAGTGCAAAAGCCAAATCGAGTAAAATTTTTTTTCGCGTTGGCACTAATGGGTTAACATTACTAGTGGCTTTTAAAAAAACAGGAATTAGCCCGTTTTGTCCAGAAATTTTTTAAGCTCGTGGTTTTATGCCAGCTATTATTACAGATCACTCTCTTGTTACCGAACTTGAAAATAATATAGCTCGCAGGAAATTACACCATCCCCTTCATCTGCCTTCTTGTTACAAAAAATAAACCCCTACTGAAAGTAACAACAGAACCAAAAAGAAAATAAGCAGAAGAGGTAAAACAAGTATACTAACTGATTCCCCAATTAGGAATGAAATAGCAAAACAGAAAATTCAGATACAAGAACAAAATCTGTTGAAATAAAACATCCAATTCTTGAAGAAAATTCTATTTCTGAAAACAATACAGAAACACAGAAAACTAATAATAAACAAACGAAAAGAAAAAAATAACAAGAGGTACTAAAAGAAAAAACAACCTTGCAACCAAAGAAACTGAAAATGAAATGAGTAAAAAAAGCAAACTCGATTCTACGACAAATAAAAATTTAGATGTTGAATGACTATCCCTAATTTGTTACGAGCTTTTTTTCGAAGATGACTCGAAAGGAGACTGGTTCTAGTGCATTTCGTGTAAAAATTGGGCACATGAAAAATGTACCTTTAAAAAAAATACTTTATTTGTTACAATTATGAAAATCATTAATTTCAAAATGTTCAATCTGATTAAAAATTATTATTGTTGCAATTTGTTTATTATATGTTCGTTCAATTATTTATTTATTATTTACATATTTGTAGTACATATATTATCTAAAATATATTTTTAATTTAGGTTAGAAACCCGTTAAAATGCAATAAAAAGACGTACACTTTGTAAATATACATATATTAATTATCACAAAAATAAACACATGTTAATGTACCACTAGTACGAGGCTAAATGATAAAAAAGTGTTGATAAAAAATGTTTTAATACAATATACATTATAAGTAAATTATGGATAGTAAAAAAAATTGTCAATGATATTATACTCTAATGCTTTCAAATGTAATGAAAAACATTTGCTTTAACTATTATTATAAATAGAAAAAAAAACAAAAATTAAAAATCGTGTCACCTAGCCCCGGTTTACCCTAATAGCGCGTATATCAACGAAAAAACTAAGAGATGCGATTTTGCGTTTCTTATCTAACGAACGAATTTTGTCTAAATTCTAAATCAAATATACTCAGTCACAAACGGAGAATTAGAGTCTATCCACCAATCTGAATATTGAATCTTGAGAAACGCCATTAATTATTAATGGAGTAGATGTGTCTGACATTTATTATATAATTACCGGGTCTACAGTACTGGACATTGTAGTAATCGTTGTAGTACTTGTTGTACTATTCCAATCGAATGGTTGGATGAGGCTCGAATCTCCAGTGGTTTGGTTTAATACGCACTCGGAGGAAGCTGCAGACGACTTCCTGGGCACCACCATCGCCACAATCGCCAGATTTAGGTTATTCCTCAGCATGTAATTAACAGCAAAGCCCCAGAACACCAGGATCCAGAGGACGTCCCTGCAGGATATGCATTGACAAATCGAGCTTTCTTTCTTCTTCATCGCAGCCGTATCAGTCACGGGCCCTGTCGTGAGCTCCTCTTAAAAAAAAGAATCCATCATAATAATTTAGCTTCAACTAACAACATTTATCAACGAAAATTTTTCAACCTAGTCACTACAGTTTGCTGAATAATAAGTCGCTTGACAGCGACGATAAAGGCGCATCGTAAATTACACTGCAAGCCTACCATTTTTGCAAAGAAAAAAATTCAATGATCGCGCATTCAGATAAAGAAGCGTGATGACATTCTAAGCGGAATCCCGCTTTTTCCGTATTCTCATTGGCCGCTACTTATTAGAATGTCATAAACATGTTAAATGATTATATACTGCTATTTCTTTTGCACCACACTTTAAGCTTCTTTTTTTATCACTTCTACGACTCGAAAATATAAGATATATATTTTAAAGAACATGACTAATAATCACGGACCGTTTATTGTAATTAATACGTAGTTCATAACTCTAACATGAATTTAATATTTATTTTTGAACTGTGTGTTAAAAAATTCGATGTTACAAGAAATGATTTGGAAGCCTTTCAAGGTGGACTGTGTTCTGTCACTAGTGAATTTTAATTGTTTATATACTGCTACGGAAGTTTGTTTTCTTACTACCCTGGCCGAAAATTTGCCGTTCCTCCCTGCGCATATAAACCGAAACGCGAAGATTCGTCCACTTTTGCGCGCCATCTATTCGTGCGGGAGGAAGCTTCCAACTCGAATTTAAATGCCAGTATTGTCAGTACACTCTGTAAAAGCAGTAACCTCAAAAACATGGACACGTGCTCGCTTTTAGATTTTCAATCTTGTACAAAAAAATTAATACTGTAATGTTATTGTTAAAAAATTAATAATCTGGGAGTAATGAATTAATGTTAGTTAATTTTTGAAAAAGGGTGTTTGTTTTAGCTCAGGGCTTTTAAACATCCGCTAACCAACAACCCTCGCTTCGCTCGGGTTGTAAATGTTAGCGGATGTTAAGTCCCCTCGCTCATTATTAATTACTTAACTTATCAGACAGAGACGTTATACACACATTATAGGAGGGAGGAAAATTTTATCTGTATACCACAGTAGTTTTGTACAGAGATGGCGCTGCATGTTAAGCATGGTCATCGATCTCGAAGCAGACTGATACCGCTCGTGTGCACATTTTGTGTTAAATATTGTTAATTAATCACAAATTTTCGGCCGGATAGTAAGAAAAATAGTATACTTCACACGGGACGAAAGTCGATAATCATGCCCGGCGAATTAGGCCCCTCGGCTTCGCCTCGGGGCCCAATCACTGCGCCGGGCCGAATGATCGTCGTTCGTCCCTTGTAAAGTAATGTACTATTTATTTTTGTTCTGCTTAATTTACAATGAAACTTGAAATTAAATGAATTTTGACTGAAAAAAAGTTGTTTGATTCAAAATAAAAGAATTTATTTGTTTGTAAATAAATTTAGTAGTTTTAAAAAATAATGTTTTGACTCAATAAAATCTTGAATAAGTACTATTGAAATAAATGTTGGCATAAAATGAATAAATTTTTCTCTCAGCGTACGTTAGCGAAAAGTTAGGCCGCTGTCAAGGGCACTGGGCAACGGCATCAATGATATCATTGTTTCAATTAAATGCTTGGCTGGTAGGTCATCATCTATCTCTTGACGCTTGCCGGCGAACAATTGATATGAAGCACTTGAGTCCGGCCATACAGTTGTGCCAGCTCATTTACCATCGGTTGCTCTCGCTTAATTCCTCTGACAGAGGTGCGAACTGCTTACTGCCTTTATTAAAAGCTTTCATACCGATTCAGTTCAATAAACGTCTAATGCATCAACAAACCTCAACGCTGCCGACCAATTCATTCGGTCAAATTTATTTTACTAAAAGCTCTACTAATCATTTTTTATTTATATCTTCATTAATTCAATAAATTAATTTATTACCCTAAATGTAAGTTTCTTTTGCGTTTGACTTTTTCTGTCATATTTTCAAGTTATATTCAATTTTTTTTTTAATTACTATAATTTAAAGTAATTCCCAATTCTACCCTATTTTATTTTAAATTATTAATAATTTACGAAATCGCTTATAAACTAAATTCACTAGCTGAAAAAAATTGGAAATTCTGAAAAAATTGAAAAGGCAATATTCACTCAGAATTAGTGAGTTGACCTCTAAATCTGTATAAGAAAAAATGTGTACTCATTACTCGAAAAATGCTTGCTATTACAAAGATTTATTTGTTGTGGTTAAGTGACTTATGCAATAAGGTTAGGTTTAATAATTCAGTCAACCTGTATACAAAAAAAATGTTGGCATTTATTAAATTTAATGAACAAATATTGGCAATACTGATACTGATAATTAACTTGCCAGTGGTTTTTACATTTATTTTAGGACATAATTGTTTCGCGAAAACTCTGAAAAAATGTAATTAATTTAGATGTTTCAAAAAAAATAGTGAAAAATTAGCGTTAGATTTTTTTAGTGAATAGTAGCAAATTTTCCTGGCAAAATTGAAAATTTCTAAGGAATTTATTTATTAAATTTAATGACCAAATATGGCCATACTGCTACTGTGACTTATTAACTTGCCAGTCGGACGTTTCGTCTTGTAATTCATTTAGATAGCGTTAGATTTGTTTTCAAATTTTCTTTCTCTTTATGTATACTGCATTTATATCATTATTTAAAAAAAACATATAGACTTATACAATTAACTTTTATTAGAATCTTTTCAAGACTTTTAAGGAAGTTTCAAAGAAGTAAACTTCAGACCATGTAAGATATAACTTAATGATACGTGTCTGCACGATGGAGAATGATAGAAGTCAAGAATAAAGAATAGAACGACAAAGTATTAAAATATTTTTCCATTAATAATAGGCGTATAAACGCTCAAATTTACAATTTTTTACCAATGAAAAAAGCGAAATTTAGAAAAATTGTTATCTTCCACTTCTAGTAAACTGATTGCTTTACTTCAAAATTTTGTCTTGCTTATACAAAAATGGTTTGTTTAGCTTATAAAAAAATTAAATGTTTAGATTCCAATAAAAAAATCATTGATTCTTAAAAATATTAAAAAATATTGTATGCTGCAAGACAGAATAGTGCACATTAATATCAATCAAGATAAATTCCAATTTAGAAGAAAAATACTCTATCCTACAGTGAAGTACTACCACTACGACGCGGCGCTGTAGTATTATTTTAATAATCAGTCGGTTGTAGCAGGAGAAATCACGGTTGATAAAAAAAAATTGCAGTAGATTTCAAGTTGCATCGAATAGTTTTGAATTTAGAAGCACCCAATTTAGCGTCCAAGCAAGCGTCCTAACAGAGAGACAAACCAATCCTAGGGTATCCTTGGTAACGCTCTGGTGGCACCAGGCGCAGTAAATTATATATCGTTCTTAACTTTTTCCTCACTCTAATCTCATTTTCAGTGTAGGCTATTGGTATTCGCAAAGCATTTCACAACTTATAAATTTATAACAGTTCCATCTGTTTAAATTGTTGGTAATTTATGCGATACTGGTCTCAAGAGTTGTAGCATTTAAATTGATTTAATTAAATAGTTGAGAAGCTTAAAAAACTAAATTAATTTGTGAAAATGAACAATTTTAAGTAATTTTTAAACCTTTTCAACTACTTAAACGAATAATCCCACGTTCTACAACTTTTTAAACAGAAATTACGTGAATTATAAACAATTTAAGCTTAGTCACATCAAAATTGATGCAGCGATAGAACCTGTAGGTTACAGCAGACGTATTTTTTAAAACTAAACTTAGCATAATATTATTAAAGCGTTTTTACTCAACCAATCGTTGGATATAAAGCACATTTTTTTATTTCAGAATTTAGTGATTAAAATTTATTAAAAATGTTACAGGAATTAAGCATTTCTAGTTTGTCTTACCATGTTACCAAAATTACCTTTTTAAAAAAAAAATAATTTTCACCGTACAATCAGTGATTATCTATGGTTTATTATAATATCAAAAGCCACATTTCTAGACAATGAATTTTTAATAATTTCAATATTTCGGAATTGAAAAGTTGGGTTCCCTCTAAATCACTGAAATGTTCACTATTTCAATTTAAGTCAGTAATGAAGAAATTTAAAAAAGATTGCCTGTGTCTTGTAAAAATATTTAAAAGCGTACCTATTTTCACTGCGTCAATGATATTTACACTCCTCTTTAACAAGTATTGACTTTAATTAATTTAAATATTAATAAATTTTTAATAATTAATTTGTTGAATTAATTTTTCTAAGCCCCGAGACCGGCCTAGGCTGTAGACTATAAAGAGTAAACTGAAGAAAGTAATGGTCAAACTTTTAATTAAAAAGGAGAAGAGTTAAACAAGTCAAAATACCAGATATTAAAGAATATAATCTAGACATCAGAGTAACACTATACTCTTCATAAAGTCATTTTAATCTTACTAAATATTTAAAATTAACGAATAGTAGGCGTGGGTATTCACCTTGACATGTCTTCCACGTACATTAAGAGAATATTACTTATGACTTAAACAAAAATAACTTATTAAACAAGTAAATGCATCAAAATTTTCTATATTTATTTAACTAAATAAATTATAAACGGTCATTTTATTTTTCTAACATCATTATTGAGTGACAGCATATTTGTTTATCTAAATCATTATATCTGAATCTATCGAAGTTTGCTTAGGTGTCAAAATAATATTTTCACTTTTTTTATACTCAAAGAGCTGTAATTATTTGAAAATATTGTTATTTACAAATAAAATAAACTATTATTTTATTTTATACGAGAGATTTAAGAGAAATTTATTTATATACATTAGAGTTAAAGCGAGAAAAATAGAAGTAAAGATAAATTACTATTTTTCTAGTAAGAGAGCAAGCTACTTGTTTTTCCGAAATTCGTAGTCATTTTTACTAAACATTTTGTAATATTTCATATGAATATACCAATAATTAAGAAAAACGTAGAGTATTTTGCAATGACACAAGAATATTTTTTAAAAACGATAGGAATTTTTTTTAAGATACTGAAGTTACATTTTTAGGCAAAAAATGGTGACTGCGAAAAAAGCGGAAAAACTTGGCTCACTCGAATTTAGTGAGATAAAAAGATACAGAATGACTCACGCTTAGCCATTTGCTGAAAGGAAAGAATCGGCTTTGGCTTCTCGAAGCGAAGTGGCCGCACGGTCCTTATCTAGCGAAACTGTCGCATAACAGGCGACGCTCGCTGAAGACTCGTCTTGAAAAAAAAAGAAAAACCTTCGCTTAAAGACAGATGATAGCGGAAAAGAGGGGAAGAACGGGCGCGTTGTGAGGAGTGCGAGCGGTTAGACGAAGCTGAACGAACGGCGCGCGAGAGTCAGGTGAGTGTCGTTGCTACGAGGAGGCTGCTGCGAATAAGCGTCCGCTGAAAAAATTGTCGCCAAACTGATCTAGCGCTACTCTTGCCTCGTAATGCAGGCCCCAACTAGCTCTTCCGGCCAGAGTTCACCAAAGTTTTTCTTACGCGGAAAAAAAGTTTCTAGTCAATTTTACAAGATGCCATTGTCTTTTTTCAGACACCCTTTAAAACTTCTTAAAGTCAGGCTGACTTTAAGAAGCTATGTCAGCCAATAGAATTCGCGATGAGAAAGTTATTACACTTGATATATCATTAGATATATATAAAAGAAAGACTTGGTTCAATTTTCAACATTTAGCAAACATTGCATTTGTTCACTTTTACACAGTCTCTTATGGAGATTAGACATTTTCATCTCATCGAATTTTTTATAATATCAAAAAAATATGTAAAGTACGTTTTTTTATTTTAATAATATCGATTGATTAACTGTTAATTGATTACAAGAAATAGTTTTAGTATCTAGTATCTAGTAAATATGGGTATCATCGGGTTCGATGTAATTACCGTGGAAAGTGGGAAATTGAATGGTTATTTTAATACTGCTGTAAATAATTATATTTAAAAAATCGTACAATATTTTTAAACGTCTATCTATGTAATTATTAAGATAAAGTTAAACATACAATAAATAGGGGGAATTTTTTATTTCATAAAATAAAAAAGTTAAATATTAATCGCATACCATTTCAATTAATATTTAATTGTTTTTATTTATTAATTTGCACTATATTATATCCAACCATATTTCACGTGACTATGGTAATACCGTGGTGTTTTGTAGCCGGAACTAACCTCAAAATACACTGACTTTTTGGTTTGACTAGGTATATTCCATCACCACGGTAATTGCGATTACCACGGTATTACCAAAAAGGTGATTGCGATTTCCGTGGTATATCACCCCCAGTTGAAAATTGAAATTAACGTTGAAAGTCGACATTGATTCAACGTTAATCATCATTGATCGTCATTAAAACATTATTTATAATTCGTAGAATGTGCGTTTTTTTCAATTGGAATTAAAATCAGCCAAAGAAGAAGTCTACGCACATTCTGCGAATTATAAATAATGTTTTGATGTAATCAGAAATGCCACTAAGAAAGCTGTTTCAAAATTGAATATAGAGAATTGTCGGTACAGTACGGAAATTAAGATAGGCATCCCCTCAACTCGCTCATTCGTCGAAGTAGCGTTTGCGAGTAGCTTTCGTCTCTCCGCCTCCATACTAGTCGAAGCAGCTTCATCAATTAGCATAAAAAGCGTAAAGAAGAAAAAGATGTGTTTTGAAGTGAAAAACATAAATTTAAAGTGAAATAAGGTTTCTGAAAAATATTTTTTTTTCAGTTTTTATGGACTTCAAAAAATTAATATTTATTATTCTGGGGAACGAATATTTTAATTGCGTTGAATAATCATAATAGAAACTATTTCGTAGACTTCTTTGGCTGATTTCAATTCCAATTGAAAAAAACGCACATTCTACGAATTATAAATCATGTTTTGATGCAATCAGAAATCAGAAATGCCATTAAAAAAACCGTTTCAAAATTATTTGAAAAATGGAATTTACCTCATATGATAGCAGAGAATATAGAGAATTGTCGGTACAGTAGAGCACGGAAATTAAGATAGGCATCCCCTTAAGGTTGCTCGGTTGCAGGATATAAGGAAGAGAGAGAGAGATAGATAGCCTTTTATTCTTCTTAGTTGGCAAAATTACTTGAATATACATATTTTTCCTTTGTTAGTATACGCTTTACAATATCACAGTCGGTGAAATTAAATTTACAAATAAATAAATAAATAATAATAAATAAATAAATAAATAAATAAATAAATAAATAAATAAATAAATAAATAAATAAATAAATAAATAATAAATAAATAAATAAATAAATAAATAAATAAATAAATAAATAAATAAATAAATAAATAAATACATAAATACTATAATACACTTTTCACAAAAATTTAGGGAACAAAAAAATTTTAGAAATTTTTTGGCGATTTTCAACAGGTTGTATCTCAGTGAAAAATGGTCGTACACGAATCAAAGCTTTTGAAGCTTAAAAACTCTAGTTTTCAGATTTTGAACTTAAAAATTTTTCGGAGCACTGGTAGTTCTGCAATCCTTAGATAAAGCACAAAAAAAATTGCCAAATTTTTTGCATTTTATTTCTTGCTGTACCGACATGAAAAAATTTTTTCGAGCTAGACCAAAGCATAGGTCACATACGACCATTTGTCTTTGAGATATCGAATTTTGAGTACAAAAAGATCCTTTTTCATTCAACTGCCGATATCTTAGAAACTGCTGGTCGCCCAGCATTCGGACAGAGAGTTTCGTTGTATTTAGAAAATTTCCTATAAAAACCAGTTATGGTTAATTGAAAAAAAAATGTTTTTCCACCTGTAACGTTAATGTGAATAAAGAGCAAAAAAATGCCATTTTTCCGCTTTTTGGTTAATCGACTGCATCTTTGTCAATATTGGGCGGAAAGCTTAGGTCGTAGAAAAATTCTTTAGCCTAATGTATCCCGAAGAACCCCCTAAACTTTTAGATCGATCGGTTCAACGGTTTTTTTGGATCGATCGATTGAAATTTCGAAAAAATTAAGGGAACAGGGTTTTTGTTCCTTAAACTAAGCTTAATTTTTTTAACAATCAATAATTTCTTTTTTTTTTAATTGTTACTCAATTTTATCTTTTTAAAGATTAATTAACAACGAAAAAAGTCTAGTCAAAATTTTTTAAAAATTTCCAAAATTTGAAAAAAAAAAAAAATTATTTAATTTAAAAAAAAAATTGAAAAAAAGTTAAGAGGCCATATCTGACTTACCTACCCAATTTTCCCTAACAAAATTCTTGTATATGTAAATTTAAAGTTGATACCTGTAAGGTGCACACTGTACTCGTTTTGCGAAATTGTGAGAAACAAATTTCTTACGTTTTCTGCAGAGTCATCACGTGTTAAAAAACAGTTTTTTTTTTAAACTTTTCAACTTTTTTGGTAAAAAAAAAACAACCAACATTTTTTTTCAAAATAAGCCTTTTTTGGTAAATTAAAAAAAATATTACTGGCAGCAGCTTTTCAAATTCAATTTATACCATAATGCCCCCCAGGCGACATTTATCTGCCTCAGAAGTCGCTCAGCTAGTGACTCTTATTCAGGAGTGGTACAGATATCTCGCGCCTATAACCGATTTCTACAAACAATTGCATACGAAAGACGTGCTGGTCAAGGCCGACATAGAGCAACGACTTAACGAGACGACCGAGCAATCATTCGACAAGCTCTTCAATATCCTTTCGTTCCAGCAATCGACATCGCTCAAAATTTTTCAAACCGTCGACAACAAAGCCCGCAAAGCATGCAAGGTTCTTGGAAGATTTTTGGAAGCTTCTATGGAAGTTTGTAATCTTTCTTAAAGCTTCCACTGTAATCATTTTGGAAGGATATAATGTCCGCACATAGAACTGTTAAAAAGCTTCCGTTAAAGGTTACTAGAAACTTTTTCGAAAGCTTGTAGAAAAATTCCATGCAAGATTGCAAAAATATTACTCTGGTATTTATGAACTATGTCAATTAATTCACAAAATATAAATTCTCATTGTTTCTTATTAGTTTTGAATAATCATTTCATTTAATTAATTACAGCAAATAGTAAGAAAAAAATCGGCCGACAGGTTGGATTCGAACCCGGGTGCATGAGGATACTGAGCATCCATCTAGACCACTTACCCAACGACATCATTGTGATGATGATATCGAATGTTACATATGATCATCGCCTCACTCCAGGAGATAATTTATTTATTTATGTTTTATTTGATTTTAAACATATTTAGAGTATATAAAGGTTTAAGTTGAACGTACATGAATATTACACTTATGTTTTATATAAGAGCGACTGAACTTAATCGAATAAACATATAACATTCAATTAATCTTGGAGAGCTTCCGGTAAGCTTGTACACAAGAATCCAAATTAAGACATTTTCAATCTTACGATGTAATCATGAAAGTTTTCTAAAACGCCAGCAAATCTTTCGGTATGCTTGCATGTAAGAATGAAAATGAAATCAAAGCGAATGTTTATAAAAACTTTCAGAATTGCTTCAGAATTCCTTCACGAAAGTTTCTTGGAAGGTCATAGTAGATCTTCCCTGTAAGCTTTAGCAAAACTCTCTGTAAGCTTAAATTTAACAATAAAAATTGAGTCATTGCGAATGTTTACAGAAACTTTCAGAAATGCTTCCAGAATTCTTTCATGAAATTTTCTTGGAAGGTCATAGTAGATCTTCCATGAAAGCTTTAGTCATGTTTGTCATAAACTTACATATAATAATTACAATTAAACTGATTTGAAACTAACTTTGTAATATTCTCTTAATCTTTCAGGAAGTTTTCAATGTAATATTCAATTAGAACTTTTCTGAATCCTTTTTAAATCTTTTAAGAAGCTTCCTAATATCTTACATTGGAACATTAATTGTAACTTACATTGGGAAGCTTGGGGAATCTTCCATGCTATGTGGGAGAGAACAAAGACAACAATAACAAAGACAACGACAACAAAGACAACAACAACAACAACAACAACGACGACGATGACACCCGCGAAACATTTCCCGGTCGACGGTAATAAATAATCTTTACGTTTCTGGACTGCGTGCTAGAACTGCTGTTGCTGTTGACCGATGTTGCCCGTTGCACATCGTAGAGCTCGTCTACAGTATGCTCGCGACCATACAAACTGGTCAATGAGAAATTGGAACAATGTTTTTTTCACTGACGAGTCTCGGTTTTGCCTGTATGGTAACGACCGAAGACCTCGAGCTTGGCGTCGAACAGATCAAAGTTATGAATAACGTTTTATTTATTTCATAAGTGCTTACGGTGGAGGATCGGTGATGGTTTGGGCTGCAGTTTCACGGACATTCTTGAACTCCTTTAGTAATTGTTCGAGACACTCTCAATGGTAGGCTTTATATTAACCAAATCTTGCGACCTCATGTGTTACTTTTAAAAAGAAACAGAAGATTTATTTTTATGCAGGATAATGCTAGGCCACATACAGCGAATGCAACCCTCCAAATCTTTCAGAGAAACAACATTAGATTGTTGAGGCATCCTGCAATGAGTCCTGATTTGAATCCCATAGAGCACGTCTGGGATATATTGGGCCGCCGATTGCGTCAAAATTATCCAAATTTAAACAATTTATCTGCATTACAGAATGCTTTAATAAGAGTTTGGCGTCAGATCCCTCAACGTATGATCCGAAATTGCATTTCGAATATGCAAGGACGATTGCAAGCTGTAATTAGGAGTAGAGGAGGGACCACTTAATACTGAACACGACACACGCACGCGCACACACATATGCTTACCCACTTTAGAAAATGAGTTTGGAGTCATAAAATACTGTGAAGCCGAAGAATCACAAGGTCTCAATTGTTGTGGAGCATTATTAACACACGTGCATAAGTACAATAGAAGCATAAATCCGACGGTGCAACTTCCACGTGGTATGCTTTGGATAACGCTAATGCCGGCGGTAATTCGGTAATCAATCAAAATTTTTTTCAGAAACTTAACTTTTCCTAAAAACGAATAAAAAATTATTTTTCAGTTTTGTTCAATTTCTTTTAAATTAAATTTTTTTTTTCAAATTTTGGAAATTTTTAAAAAATTTTGACTAGACTTTTTTGTTGTTAATTAATCTTTAAAAAGATAAAAAAATTAAGCTTAGTTTAAGGAACAAAAACCCTGTTCCCTTAATTTTTTCGAAATTACAATAATTAGCATTTACCCTGGTTATAGGTTTGGCCGCAGGTTCTCCCCGTTCCACAGGCATAAGCCTGGGCGAATGCGGAGTGGGATTAGTGTCGTAGGGCGGAATGAGAGATCTGCCGGCTGAGAAGGTCGAGGGAAAAACGCTGTGCTACAGGGTGGGTGAGGTAGAGCCGTGTCCTCCCATCACACCTAAGCGGGGAGGGGGGTCAGAGCAGTGTCCTCCCCCCGCTCGGTAGTAGGCAATAACAAAAAAAGTCGGCAGGTAGTACTAGGCCCAAAGGCTGTACGAGATTCTCAAATATAAAAAAAAAATAAAAAATTTTCTAGTAATGAATCTTTCATAAATTTAAATAAGACACAACATGGTTTTAATGTATCCAACTTTTTACAAAATGAATCGAATGTATGTGGCATTGAAATTGAAATAGATAAAAATATGTCTCAATGTTACGGATTTTCTATACACGTGAAATCCTTTATATGTTCGTGGGGGTTCATTGGTGTTGCTCCAAAAGTACCGAAATACGCGAGATGTTTGAGGATGGGACTAAGGCTATTGAATAAATACTTATGGATACGTGGATACTTTGCTTGTTTATTGACTTATGGTCGCCTCGAGAGAGAGATAGCTTTCGTGGTTGTCGGGCAGCGTGACGTCGTGGAATCGTTGCAAATGTCAGCGCGACGTGCGGAGAGAGAGAGAGGGAGAGAGTGAGAGAGAGAGGAACAATAAATTATGGAATCATGTATATAAGCAGCGGGAGTAATTGTTAGTTATTAGATTACTGCGATTCAGATTATGCTGGTGGTCGCAGTCAACATTGTTTTTTCTAATGGGAACCCCTATTTTTGACAACGGAAATCGAAAGAGCAGAAAATTTTCGTCCAAACGTGTGCTCAAGTCATGGGCCAAGAAGGACCTTGATGGTCAAACAAGGTCATTTAACGTCAAAGAAGGTCTGAAAACCTCTTGGCATAGGAAATTCTCGATTTTTGTACCACAGAAGCTATTTCCTTTGTCAAGGTGCATGCAACGGTGACGCTCTGCACGGCATTGACGATGCCCTTCAAGGACATTTTACTTTGAATTTTCTTATTTACTTTTAGCATTACCCAGGAACAACGACGTGGACGTAGTAAAATCTGTTCTCTTCGGGGTGCTTGATTAGCGTGAGTCCCCTTGCCTCTCACAAATGCGCTGCCTGATTAACGTGAGTCCCCTTGCCTCTCATATTTGACAATTAATATTGATAAGCACATTATCTGTAATTTAACCTGTAGAGGGCCAGAAATCGAGTATACATACTGGAGCAACAGATGATTGAAACTGTGTACTCGGTCATTCCATAATATTAGACACCTTTTATACCAATTTTCTAACAATAAAGCTGAAGTGCTCATTGAATTCCCGGTTTTTTTAGTTTAAATGCACCAATTGAACACCATTTACTTCTTGGCAGTAAGCTAACCGATTGTAAATACGGTTGATGAGCAACATGCAAATCTTGAATTCATAAAAACTTAATAAAAAAGTAAATAAAAATCATTCTTTTTTTTAAATTTAATTAAAATTGATAAAATGAAACTTTATAATTTTGAACGTGATTTTGAACTGGAACTTAAACACGTATTGAATTTAGAGTTTATTTTACATACAAAATATTTCTATTAATTTAAAATTCCATCAATAAGCAAATAAGAAGTAGAGCTTCAAAATAAATTACTATTTTAATTTTTTCTAAAACATTTTTCTCCGTTCAGTTTGCGCTCTTCACTGTGATAACATGATCAGATAGTTTTTATACTTGATCGTATTAAAATTGATTCTTAAAATCTTGATCACTGTAAGCGGCGTTTGGGTAAGGTTTAATTTGTTAGATTAGTCAAAATGAATCGACTTATTGAAAGAGAACGAATATCACTTCTTATGATGAGAGGTTGGGGCGAAATTGTACGATCTGTTAGGAAAGTAATAAATTTTTTCAATACTTTTAGACTTGTACTTTTAGACTCTAACTTTTAGAGTTGCTAGAAGTCCAATATGATTTTCAACGATATCAAGAAACATTACAAGATATACGTAGACCAGGCATACCAAATTCAGCATCAAATGAAGAGACTTTATTAAACGTTATGCTATCAATCATTGAGGATCTACATAATTCTATTCGTAGGGTTAGACAAGAATATGACGTTAGTAAATCGTCAGTACATAACATATTAAAAAGAGCCAAATTCCATCTATTTAAAGTTAATTTGGTTCATAAGTTGAATGAAGATGATTTCGATTGTCGTGTTGAATTTTGTGAAGATATGATGGAACGCATAATTGAAACTCCTGAATTTTCATAGAATATAGCGATCTCAGATGAGATGACTTTTCAACTTGATGGAACCTTAAATAGGCATAACTGCAGTTATTGGTCAGATAATAATCCTCATTGGACGAGAGAAGACACTGGAATTCTCAACAACAGAATCATACGACCTTTTTTTATTGATGGTAACTTAAATGCACAAAACTATAAAGATAGGCTACGAAACCAAATAGTTCCTGTAATTAGAGAAAAAGCTGGGGCCAACTTTGTGAATACATGGTTTCAACAGGATGGTGTGGGGCCCCATTATGCATGACACGTTCGTAATTTCCTAGATGAAGTTTTTTTCAATCGATGGATAGGGCCGAGAGGTACTATAGAATGGCCAGCTAGATCACCTGACTTAACACCTCTTAATTATTTTTTTTGCGGTTGCTTAAAAGATAGGGTACACAAAACAAAATCTCAACATTTACACGAAATACGGCAAAGAATTATTGATGAATCAGCGCTTATTCCTACGGAAATAATCCAAAATGCAGTTGATGCTTTTTACCACCGGTTAGCTTACTGTCAAGAAGTAAATTGGGGTCAATTTGAACAGTTAAAGTTATAAATTGCAGTCCATAATGCTTATGATCAAATGTGAGAGGCAAGGGGACTCACGCTAATCAAGCACCCCGAAGAGAACAGATTTTACTACGTCCACGTCGTTGTTCCTGGGTAATGCTAAAAGTAAATAAGAAAATTCAAAGTAAAATGTCCTTGAAGGGCATCGTCAATGCCGTGCAGAGCGTCACCGTTGCATGCACCTTGACAAAGGAAATAGCTTCTGTGGTACAAAAATCGAGAATTTCCTATGCCAAGAGGTTTTCAGACCTTCTTTGACGTTAAATGACCTTGTTTGACCATCAAGGTCCTTCTTGGCCCATGACTTGAGCACACGTTTGGACGAAAATTTTCTGCTCTTTCGATTTCCGTTGTCAAAAATAGGGGTCCCCATGTGAAAAAACAAAGTTGATTGAAATAACCTTGAAAATCAAACCCAAGGTCCAATCCAAGGTCACTATTAAATTCCTTGACAAAAGTTACCTTTAGATTAATTTTGACCTTGTCCAAAATCTGTTTACCTGGAAAATTATTAAGGTGTTCCGGGACTTTTTGGACACTCTGTATGTCTCAGCCACTGCAGCTACGAGAGAGCTTGTATGGCTCCAAAAACTGTTTATTGACACTGTATTTCCGTGTATGAATCAGTGCTAAACATTGATAACCAAAGTACCATTTAATTAATCAATATTTCTTTATTTCATGGACGCACTAAGCACACTCAAATTCCATATCACTTTATAAGAGAAAAACATGAGTGGCGTGGTAAAAGTAAAATTTGTTCCGAGCGATCTACAGCTCGCTATATCAATATCGCAATATCCAATATATTGCCCATACATTGCCCATTGTTTCGATTTTTACGCGGGTAATCAGAACAACCACTATTTTTAGTAACTACCATCTGAGAGCGGCCCTGTAAATAAGATTTGATCCACAGGAGAGCCATTCTGAAGATCGTGTTGTTATGATCAATGAGACTCGTGGCGGGGAATTAAATAATGGGCAAATATTAATAAATCGGTAACGGGTAAGCAAATAAATTAAACGACGACTTTGCGATTAATAACTAGTTTGCAAAATTTATTCTAACATCCAAGATCAAATAAAACTAACGCATCGCGGTAGGCCTTCCGCACATGCACTCACACATTCACCCATACGGTGCGCTCTTCACCCTGCTCGGGCGGTGATCCTTGGATCCGGGTCGCTTGGAAGATCCTAGGAAGGCGATATCCCGTATCGGCGAACGGATTGGCGTCTAGGCAGGCCGTCGTGGCGCGGCGGGGAAGCTGTTAGCGGTCGTGACGTAAGCGGCTGCTAACGGAGGGGCTTCCCTGAATACGTCCTCGGCTGGTTAGCGGGTTCGTCAACTCTCAGTATAACGATCCAGGGGAATAGGGGTCGGTCTCGATTGCGCTTCGATTCGGTCGGTACCTTCAAAAGATTATTTGCGAGAGAGAGCTCTTTCGCAAATCCGCAATATTTATAATTGATCGACTTCTCCCCTCCCGGTTACCGAGTTCCATATCTCCTTCTGCCTCACTTGGGACTCCTCCTACATCGACCACTACAAGATTCCCCTTTTCCCTTTGAGGATCTGCATTTCTTTTTCTTAAAGGAAAATCGCCTCAAGACGACCATGTATCGCCTTATTCCCTTCTGCATCCCAATCTTCTTCTTTCTTCCCGTTCTCATCCTCACACACACTCACATAACCCCTAGCGCGTTTCCGTAGAATTCAGACCAATATCTATGCATCATCGCATGCAGCGCTACTTGCACGTGGTCGCACAATATATCTAAAATATAAATAGTTAAATAAATAGAACAAATATGAAATAGACGCATGGTACATTAAAATCAAAACTATATTAAATAAATAAAATAAAATGAACATGGATAAACGCAATACATCCACTACTTTTTTACAGACATCTTGAGATTCCCTTAGACCATGGGTTTGTTATGAACTTAATCGGGGCTATGATAAATCCGCAAATCCGCTCGGTTATACCGTCCCACGCATTTCCCCGGGTCCTCTTTTTCCACCAGCTCTTATGCATTCTTATTGAATGAGCGACTCACGCGATACGGTCCATAATATAAGTGGAAGAACTTGGCTATCTTTTTCTCAAGGAAATTTGACTGGGCACACGCAAAAGAACTAGGTCTCCAAAATTAACGGGAGTCTTACTAGTAACCGCTTGCCGCTCTTTTTGACGCTTATGTCGCTCATCCGTCCTCCGGTTGGCGAGCTCTACCCTGAACTCGCAAGTTACGGCGCTCCCTGCGTATCACATCGCTTCATCACACTTTTCACCAGCTTCCCAATTCCGCGGAACCAAAAGAACTTTTTTATCTCCTCTACAGTTTTATATACGCCCCCGTGGCCAATGCGCGCGTGCGACTCTTGCACTAGTTTCTCTTTCATCGCGGCGGGAATCACGACTCGTCACCCTTGTTCGCCTCCCCCGCGCCGAAATATTAAGCCCTCATGATCGATATATCCTATCTCATCCCATGCCCGAATCGCGTTCTTTATCGAGCCCAATAATTATCTTGTTCCTGTAGCGCACTTAAATTCCTTAACTCGGGAAACTAAATGTCGGGAATAAGGGCCGCTGCTCCATTACTTATAGTAACGAAGCGATCGTAATCGGGAAGAGAACGACTGAAGTAGTCGGCGATAACATTGTCACTGCCTTTGCAGTGCTCTACGTCATAGCAATATTGTTGCGACACTAGTGTCCATCGCATCAAGCGCGAAGTGTGAAACGAAGTCTTCAGTAAGAAGGTGAGGGCCTTATGATCCGTTATGATCTTAAAACGCTTTCCGAGCGAATAATATTTAAGTTTGACCACCGCGTATACTATAGCGAGTAGTTCCATCTCGCACGTCGAGTAGTTTGCCTCATATGCCGACAAGCACCGACTGACAAGGGCAATGATCCGCAACTCGTTGTCGTCGCCTATTTGATATAACACGGCACTAATACCCTGCCGATTTACGTCCGTCTGCAGACAAAAAGTTTTGTCAATCTCATAAAGGTTCAGCAGCACGTGGTTTGCGAATTGTTTCTTTAACTCGTTAAAAGCAGCGCGGTGTTTGTTTTGCCACATGAATTTTCTTTTATCGCTCAACAATTCCCTAAATTGCTCGATATACGTCGCGTAGCGAAGGGCGAAAATGCGGTACTAATTGCATATACCAATGCAGCTGTATAATTCCTTTTTAGTATTCGGTTCTGGCATTAGCATGATCGCCTTTACGCGTTCGGGATCTGGACTAACTCTTTCCGAACTTAATATGAATCCCAGAAACAGAACCCTTTCGCAACTAAACAATGTCTTTTCTATTTTAAACGTACATCCGGCCTCCCTTAGTTTTGTTAAAAAATAGCGCAAGTGAACCATATGATTATGAAACGTGCGCGACCGAATGAATGCATCATCCACGTAAAGCGTTAAAAACTCCCGATCCTCGAGTGGAAAAAGCCTGTTTAAAGCGCGTACAAATGCCGATCCCGCGGTGCATAGTCCGAATGGGACCACGCAATGCACGTAAGTCTTCCCCTCATATACGAACGCGGTATATTTTCGCGATTCTTTTGCTAGAGTTATTTGGTAATATCCTTCGGGTATGTCGGTCGTGGTAAAAAATTTTCTCCCCTCGTTATCTTGGATGATTTCATCCGAACGCGGGGGACTTTCGACGTTGGGTTCTATATACGAATTTAATTGCCGCGCGTCTAGGCAAATACGGACTCTCCCGTTGTTTTTCTTCACAATACGCAGCAGATTTCTATAAGGGATTGACCCGGCCTCGATGATGCCTTCAGCGAGCATGCGTTCAATCTCCGCTGCAACCGTGTTTTTATACGCTAGCGGTACCGCGTACGATCTGTTAATTTTAAAATTTTTTCCTTCACTTTTATTTCATATTCATAATTGTTAACGCGGCCGGTTTATCGGAAAAAACATCTTCGAACTCAATTATTAACGCTTTTAACATTTTCTTTGTCCCCCAAGATATTATCAATATCCCTGACAATCCGGTCAATCGAGCTCTCAAAACTTTCCGGTTGAGGTAAAAAGCATCCGCTATTCCCCGCCTCAAGAAAAAAATGGTCTCTTTCATTTTTTTCTTGATCCAAGTCGTAGCGGTTCCCCCCCGAAATTGCCGAGGACTCGATCGATTGCTTCACGCATGTATGTTGATACGCGGATGGAACGTCCGGCGTAAAACTTACACATGATTTATCCAGCTCGTTTTCGCCTATTCGGATTGCTTGCTTATCGCCGTCGATAATCACTTTGTGTTTTACAATCCAATCGATTCCTAAAATTACATCGTATAACGACTTAGCAACGACTAGTAATATTAACTCGAAGCGCCCGTTGTTCACGCTCACCGCTCACTAGGTCTTGCAACTCGACGTTACAACTCTCGACCGGGCCTATTCGTCTCAAGTTGTCATCTCGTTTCCCGACTCGGGATAATCTACCTCATTGATTTCGAGTGGAGTCTCTTGTTGTTCGCCCTCCTCCGTTTCGTTTTGTACGTCTAGGCAGAATACGCCGTTCCTTTTTCCGTTAAACGACGCATTATTTTCCCGGCTTCTATTTATTCTCTCGGGATATTCGCACCGATTTTCGTTTGGCGTATATCTGATATTTGCGCGATTTTGATAATTAGTCCGATCGATCGGGTTTGTATTATTTTGGTCACGCGAGTATCTTTTATAACCGTCGCGTGGCTCATCTGCCTGTTTTCTCTGGGTGTTTACGTAGCCACCGTGATTCACACCGGTGTTATTGTTGCGAATCGTTTCGGCCGTCTTTAGCGCGTTTGCCTCTTCGGCTCGGTTCAAGGACTTCGTCACTTCGCGCGAGTTTGCTAGATCAATTCCAATCATCGCAATTTGGATTTCGCGGGGCAATTGCGAAATGATTAACCTATTTCTTTGATACTCCGGAAACGGCGGGTTGAAACGGTTTGCTTCCCCGACTCTTATATAAAAATACTCCGTGAGGCTACCGCCCCTGTATCTTTCAGCCTTCCAATGTTCTTTTACGCGTTCTTGGAGTTCATCCGACATAAACTCCTGATGAAAATGTTGGATAAAATCCCTGAAATGGTTTAATTTCATCCGTATGACCTCGAACCATATTAGCGCTCGCCTTCGCCATGATTTTTGAATGAGCTTGGCTTGGAAGGGCTCCGGAATACGTTTTACAACTAAATAACGCTCTAAGTCTATCAGAAATTCACTTGCGTTCTCATAGGGTTCCCCGGAAAAATTTGGTAATGATATTTCATTCACCATCTGTCGCGTCCAATCATGGTCATGGTTTCTTTCATAATTATGGTTTATTTCCTGTATTTGCCGCGACATTGCTTTGAGTTGGAACTCCAGACCATCGACTTTAAATTGCAGTCGATTCAGTTCATATTCAAGCCCATGTTCTGGTGGTACTCCCCAGACTTCTGGGAGAGAACCAGGGCGTGGTCTCTGCATATTAACTGGGTAGAATTATGGTACAAATTACGCAAATAGATAAATAAGGTCTATTACACTTAAAATAACGAATAATTTTTTAATTCTCTTACAGGTAAAAATTACGCAAATAAATAAATAAGGTCTATTACACTTAAAATAACGAATAATTTTCTAATTCTCTTACAGGTAAAAATTACGTAAATAAATAAATAAGGTCTATTACACTTAAAATAATGAATAATTTTCTAATCCTCTTACTTTTTTTTTTTTTTTCGTCTCGTCTAATTTATCGCGCGTTCTAGCCCGTAGTTGGGACGCCAATTGTTATGAACAATGAGACTCGTGGTGGAAAATTAAATAATGGGCAAATAATAATAATTCGGTAACGGGTAAGCAAATAAATTAAACGACGACTTTGCGATTAATAACTAGTTTGTAAAGTTTATTCTAACATCCAAGATCAAATAAAACTAACGCATCGCGGTAGGCCTTCCGCACATGCACTCACACATTCACCCATACGGTGCGCTCTTCACCCTGCTCGGGCGGTGATCCTTGGATCCGGGTCGCTTGGAAGATCCCAGGAAGGCGATATCCCGTATCGGCGAACGGATTGGCGTCTAGGCAGGCCGTCGTGGCGCGGCGGGGAAGCTGTTAGCGGTCGTGGCGTAAGCGGCTGCTAACGGAGGGCCTTCCCTGAATACGTCCTCGGCTGGTTAGCGGGTTCGTCAACCCTCAGTATAACGATCCAGGGCAATAGCGGTCGGTCTCGATTGCGCTTTGATTCGGTCGGTACCTTCAAAAGATTATTTGCGAGAGAGAGCTCTTTCGCAAATCCGCAATATTTATAATTGACCGACTTCTCCCCTCCCGGTCACCGAGTCCCAGTTCTCCTTCTGCGACACTTGGGACTCCTCCCACATCGACCACTACAGTGTCAAATGGCTTGCTACAATCGAAGAGAAGTATTTTTTCTCAACGGCGATACGAATGTCATTCGTCAACTTTAACAACACTGCCAGTTTAGACTGAGTCTAGCACTTTATTATCTGTAATATACTTCGTGATTACCGGCGCTTTGGCGGAACGGTGGAGATGTCCCTCGGGCAATCAGGAAAGTTAAGCAACTATCGGCGCAGTCATTACTTGAATGGGTGAGAGTTGACGCTTTTCTAATCTCTTAGGTGTTTTCTCCAACGTTCAACAAAGAGAGTGGGAGATACGAAATGTAAACCGGACATCTAATTCTCAATATTTCGACCCACTCCGGAACGGGTTTTCCTAATCGGCATTTATCCCGTATGGGTTCCACAGGCGAAACCCTGGGCAAATACGGAGTATGAGTTAGGGAAGTAGGGGGATAGGTTGCAGGGTATTGAGGCAAGCGCAAAAAGCACGAGAGTGTTGTGCTGGGAGAAAAATCTAAACAGATGTAAAAAATCTATACATGGAAACAAAAACAAATTTACTTGGTGATTTGATAAAAAACAAAGAATGACTATTGGTCTAAAATCAGAAACAGAATTTGAAGCTGCATTCTTTTGAAGGGCAATTATTTGCGCCTTCTTCCAGATTCGTTAAAAGATACCCAACGCTAAAGAGGAGTTGAAGATGTTAACAACGTGCTCGTGAATGGTTGGCAGAGCCTTGATTATAACTGATTGAAATATTCCATTTTCTCCTCTCGCTCGAGAAGAGGAAACAGTCCTAAAATACTCATTCAACTCGATTCACAAACGCTCGGTGAACATTTGTGCACTAACTCCTCTTTGCGTTTAGGAAGGAGGCCAACGCATCTCTTTCCAGATATTCTTGTTCTCAGCAAGAGAAAGAAAGCAAGACGATGTTGCATGAAAGAATCCCGATGAGAAGCAAGGCGAGCTTTGACATCCTCAGTGAGTCTAAAGTACTTGTTAAGAAATTCAAGAGAGCGAGAAAGAGAGAGAGAGAGAGAGAAAGAAGTGCACGATGGAGAGCGAATTATTGGGAAGAGGTTAGACACGCGAAGGAGACCAGTGAAGATCGAAACACCGATCAGGGAGCCGCCGGTCTTAGGGAATGCGCCGCAGTCCTGGTGGCATCCTCGATACCGATCTTTCGCGGCACCGGAAACATATGGCCTGATATTCGGGGAGAATGAGCGAGGGGAGCTGGGGCCAGGAAGGCGTATGCGTACGTCGAGTTTTCTTTTGGAGAATCGCGATTAGCGAAATTTAGTGTGGTTGTCGTTCCGCGTGTAGGGCTTACACCAACACTTGTAAATATGCACACGCTTAATAAAGCGCTGTTTTATCTAACTATCAATCGTGGTTATTTCGAGTCTTATCTATTCATATTGTCTGTTCGTTCTGTCGACGCTTCTCCATTGCGTCAGATACCCAAGGGCCGTTTAGCGTCCATATATGCCTACCACAGAGCAGCCAAGGAGCCGAGGTGCAGGAAATGAACTTTCCCACCAGATTGGCAGTGAATGCCTGGTACCTGACGACGCCGCAAAGTATACGTAAGAATGTACGTCATTCAAATAAATATAGTCTATGGGGAAAGTCGCTTTGTTGACAGGGCTTTGGGGAACCGGAGGAGACATCCGTGGGTTTTCATAGTCACAATACTCAATGAATAATCACAATTTAAAGAGTGAAAATTTTAAATCAAATTAATAAATAAATAAAATTAGCGAATATTCACTATATAGACAGCAAACAAGTATTTTATTCAACATTTTCACAGTGGATATTGACCATTGTAAATAGTTAAGATATACGGGCTTATACATTCAGAGTGCGAAGTGTAAGTAGATGTGTACCTGAGTGACATTCATTCGGGTCTGAAGAGTTGTAGGATTTGAAATTATTTGATTAAGTACTTAAAAAAAAGTAAGTAGTTCAAAAAACTGTTTTCAACTACTTAGTGAATTAATTTAAAATCTTATAACTTCAGTCAAGCCAAGACTAAAATGACATAAATTATTATCAATAATTTAAGCCCCGTCTCACTAAAATCCATGGTCCAATGGCAGCTGCAGAATACGTTAAATATTTTCATATTTTCTATAAACAATCAGAACACATTAATAACTTGCTCCAAAATTTGTTTTTTAATATTTAGCAAGATTAAGAGTACTTGCAATTAACAACAGATCCCGAGTATTTAAATGATGATTTTTTTTTGGAAATAAATTGAAAACATAACAAAATTCCTATTCCATCTTAAAATCTAATTAATCGGGAATATTCTCAGTATCAGATTTAATAAGTTTAACTCTATTTTTGTTGAATTTATAATGTATAAAATACTCTGCAAATAACAGCAACTTGCATTGAAAATGAGGTTAGAGTGACTTAAAAATAAATAGCAATATACATTTAGAATTATTTTGCCCCTTTATATTAAAATTAAATTATAAGTATTACTTATATTTCGACAGTATTATTATAAACAATTTTAATGTTATTCTAAAATTTAGAGATACATTATTTGTAATTATGTCCTAAAAAAACAAATTTATTTGTTTCTTTTTAAAATATTGAAATCTATCTTCTTAAAATTTTAATTTTTTTGCCCGAAATATTTTTTCGTGAATTCAAAATGATGATATATACAATAAAAAATACAAAAAAATTGATTTTTTAAAAAATTTTAAACCCAAACGCCCCTGAAAGTACTATATAAAAGTAGACATTACATTAACATTGATATAAATCAAGTCTTAATAAATTAGAGAAATTTTAGAATTCAATTTTTTGCTGCTTTTATTTTCAAATTTATGTTTGTAACGTGGATATTACAACGTTACCGCCTCTAGCACAATAGAGCGCCGGAGACGCTGCGCACGTCCTAAAGCCGCGTCAGATTAGGTTAGGCGCGAGAGAGGAGCGCGGCGCGACACCGAGGCTAGCGAGCCGACAACGCGGTCTCCCCCCCGCGAACACGGAAAGTGGGGGAAAACTAGTGTCTCTTTAAAAGGAGCACGCGGGAGAGGACCGATCTCTCTCTCGCCCGAAAATCAACGGTGGCCTACGCACGTGCCACCTGACCCAACCGAGACCCGCGCCGACGACGACGACTTCTAAACGACGCGATCCTCGTCGGCCAACACCATCGAGGCGACCAACTCGCCCCGCAGACGAGCAGCAGGACTGCGTCCGCAGCACGCTAGCGGCTTGGACCGGAGCCGGGGACAGGCGCCCGTAAGCAGCCCAACGATAGCGACACGCCAACCTCCAACAGGACGACGAGAGCCGCAACACACGAGCGAAGACTCCCCCGCGATTCCGATAAGTATCGTTTGCGTTCCCTCTCTCGACCGCGGTACGTTCGGCGAGCGCGCCGCAGAGCATAGGTGCGATACTGGCTTACAGCCGCGATTTACAGACGATGTACGCTTAGTCGATTAAATAAACTTCTTTTAATATTACTCCTACGCTTGTTATTCGAGTCTGCCCCGATACACTCACGACCCGTTCCCCTGAGTTAGCTCGGACCGCGGATACCCGTGGATTTGTGCATCGCTAGTTCGGCGCAGGGAGACTCAGGGGCAGTAAGGAGTGCAACTCCTAAATAATTAGAGTCGCGAATTCCGAGTCGTTCTACACATGTCACATGTTTTTTTTAAACTGCTTTATTGAGCTTATCTTCTCTTAAAAAAATGATGACCGGATGTTGTGAAGCCTCGAAAAAGTGAACTTGATTGGTTCGTACGTATATTCCGGAATGGCGCTGAAATTCAAAATTTCTAACCTCAAAAATGAACCCAGTTGATCGCTCAAAATGCCTAATTTTGCTCATATCTTAAAAAATTAATGGTTTTTGTTTTGAAATATTTAAGTCATTCATGAATATAATTGGTCGAAAAATTTAGGAACGCATTTTCTTTTGACGTCAAAGTTCAATTCTTAATGATTTGAGTTCTCAATTAAAGAATTTAATGAAATAAATATATTGTATTAAACCTTTTTAACTGTAGTTTTTATTAACTAAATTTGTTGAAAAATTAACTAAAATTTAACTAAAAAACACTGAGCGCGCGAAGCACGTTTGATTTTACTAGTAGGGTAAAATATTTAGATTCAAAAATTATTTATAAAGATTTGCCATATTCAAAATAAATGTAAAAGTATCTTTTGTTAGTCGAAATACCAATGAGAAAATTATTGAACTGTACCCAAGTGGAATTTTATCTTTTTGTTAATTGGTATAGCTATTAAAATAAAATGCAAATGGATTCCGTTAACTAGCTTGAAACCATGATAAAAAGCGATTAAAAGATATCATTTTTACATACTACACTGAGAAAAATAATATCATAAAAATTATAATATTAGTAAAAATTACTACGTAACCTTGCAATGCTATACTTGATTTTAAAGAAAAATTGCTATGTCACTAAGTAAATTTTATTTTAATAAATTTTATTAAGTCACATAGTAATTTTTAATTGATGTATAATAAATATAAAAATTATATTCCTTACAGATGTGTCCGCATGTCGCCGACCATATCCTGCGTATTTAATATGAATTCTTATGTTTCTTACGAAAAACCTCATATACGTCGGAGATTCGAACCTGAGTCTATACTTGTGGCAGCTTTGTTCTAGTAGCCTAACATTAACATTATATTAAAATTAATAATTGATTTAAAAAAATTAATTATTATTTCTGTATATTATTAATATTAATATTTCTATACATTATAAAGATAAAGAAAATTTGACAGGGAAAGCGTTTATGATCTATTGGAACTCCCAGTGCATTAGAAACGATAGTGCGCTATTCTAACCTACACTGAGAAAAATTGTTTGTAAAATTTATTAGAATTATAGTAAAAATTACTATAAATTATTGCAATGCGGCGACATAGTAGAGCTTGATAAATTTTATCGTTTTTTTTTTAATAATTTGCAAAAATTTAACAATTTTTAAATTAAATTATTATAAAAATTATAACTCCCATAATAAAAATTACTATGTAATATAGCAAATATGACTAATTATAGAATTTAAAAGAATTTATATTAAATTTTATCCCACACGTTACTATTTTTCCTATTAAATATATAAGTATTTACTATTGGATAGCAATTTTTGCTACATGATATTGTAAATTTACGCTAAGTTCTACAAAAATGTGGATGCGGCGCCACCGTAGCTCGTCAAAAGCTGGACATCCGCGCGATATGGCAACGCCGCTTTAACATTAGCCGAGTGACAAAACTCGCTCTGTGTTACTCGGCCACGTTTTTACTGTTTCGGGGAATGCATCGATTTTAGTTAATCATTAACTTATTAACGAAAAGTAACTATACGTTTATCAATATTTTAAAAAATAAAAGTTAAATGAATATTTGAATGATTGAGTAATGTATGCTATTGTATTGTATTCTCAGTGTAATAATTCATATGCTTATTTCAAATATGCCGCCAAGTTATATCCAAAAAGTACAAGTATACATGTAGGTGGCGATCACTGATTTTTCTAACTCGCAAGCGGACAGGCATCTCTCCGGTTAGTATATAAGAGCAAATGCTCTGAAACACCGTAAGCGAAATAATATGTACATGCGAGCGTGATCATAAATCGAGCGAATTATTATAATGCAGCAGTAGTTATAGGCCCACTATGGAGCGTCACAACAAACCCCCACTCCTCCTCCCAGAGAGGCAATGACCGGAGGAGGAGTGGGGGGGGGGGGGTAGACGCCCCACAGTGGTCCCAAGCTACTGAGTCATACTGCAGAGAGTGTTCGAAACTGCTGACAGCACTTTATTGTGCTTGACACCGTCAGCTTTTTTTGAATTATTTAAAAAATATATATATATTTTAATAAAAAATTATTTTATAAGAAATTAAGACATTTTTCGGGATGAGGTAATGGATAAAAGGTTAAGAAATATCCAACAAGAAGAATTAAGAATACAATAATATTTATTTATTTTGAATTAGTGTCATTTATGTAATCATCGTACATTAATTGAATATTAAGACTATTGACTATTTCGTCTAAATGGAACGCTATAAGTTCGTGTAATATAACAATAACATCATCGTTACAGAAAGATACATCGGCTGGTAATACATTGTAATTTCTCAGTTTTTCCGCAAGAAGGTCCACTATACTATTTTTTAGTCGTTCATTCATATTTTGCAAAATATTTTTCGTATAACATGTTACTTGCGCGTTGTAATATAATTCAGCTTTGTTCGTTATCAATCGAGAATATTCTAAGATTAAAGTACTTACAAAGTTATTGAAAGCATTTAAATATTCAAATCGATCATTCACACATTTAACAGCAGACACTAAACACTCAAAAACTTCCTCCCTCAACTTTACATGGTGACGACGCTTTGAAGATGAACGCTCTTCAACAAGTTCTATAAACTTTATCGACGCTTCTTTTCTGCTCGCCTTTCGGAATATAGCACGCCAGCCGTCTCCGTAATTTTTTTCATTTACTAACAAACCAGAATCGTCGGTAAAAAATCTTGAAAATTCACCAAATGCTGCTGTCAGTTCGCCCCATTGTTCAAACGTGAAGGGGATGCCGTCAAAATCCGCCGATGTTAACCGGACCACAGGCTTGTATGATGTCGGAGTGAGGATGTTATCGTATTCTAACCCGATAACAATTCGCTTGGTATAACTTTTGTTTAAAGCGAATAAGGTACTGACTAAAGGTCGTGACCGCTTCGGTGAGTACGACATGATTGAATAATGTCTGACGGTAAACTGTTCCACATCTGCAATGAAGCTCTCAGATTTTAGAAGAAAAGAATAAGCGGTAGGGGATGGTGGGGGTATTCAACTCACCTACGGTGGGGAGTGCCATATAAGCGACATATTAGATCTGCAATATTGCAAAACAGCTAACTCTGCAAACCCCTTCCACCGATCCCACCACCTCCACGGAGCTCTTGTCCATTGGTCAAAACTCCTACGGTGGAACTACAATGTTGTAAACAGGTAACTCTGCAATCCCCTCCACCGACACTACCACCTCCACGGAACTCGTATCCATCGGAAAGATCGTATTGCACAAAATTTCTGACTACGTTATCGTTTTTCTCCAAATCATCAGAAAAGTTCTCGAGGAATCTTGCGAAGCCCAACCCGCGACTCATGTAATATAAAAACATTATGCAGAACTGCCCGCAAACATCAGACACCGCACTTTGTAACATTGTAGTATTCCAGCGAAAAGTTTTACAATTTTTTCGAAGTCGATGAATATGATCGGGTACATAGGGTGGTACACCATAGCTATCAAAGTACAACGCTTCCCCCGACGTGTTAACGTAAATGCTAACCCAGTGCATTCCTGCCTTAGTATGACCATCAGTGTTTACCACAAAGGCCGTCGGTTTCGTCCACTTCCGAGGGATCTGGTCGGCTGGGAACACTCCCACAGTATGAGATGGAATGTGGGATAAAATTTTCATAATTTCCAGGCTGTTCATCGCAAAGATTTAACGGCGGCTGAAAAGTGTAATCGGATTCAACTCGGTTATACTTTTCACGCTTAGTAGATAGCTAAGATTTTAATCGATGAGCATTATTTAATGCACAAATGTATTGTAAGTGTGGTGATTTTACAGCGTGTTGGAGACAAAAGTTATCACTCCACGGTAATTTATCAAATGACGGACATTCTGGATCGTATTCTAAATTTATCACTTCACGAGCTGTAACTTTATTTAAAATCTGCCATTTTTCTTTACCTCTAACGTAGATTTTCCCAGCGCGCTTGGTGAGATCACGAAGACTTTTATATAATGACTTTTTCTCTGTTTCGCCGTCAAAGTAATCTAGACAGTGATGATTTTTCGCCAGCCAATTATTTTCCTTTCTTGCTGGTATGCTTAAATTGTTGGTTTTATTTTTCGGAGATATCACCCAATGCGCTATAAAATTCTCATCTAATGCTACGATAGCGACTTCTTTCGGAGTCACAATATTATTGATGTCTTTCAAACACTGAATATACACGACTAAATCCATTATGTTATATTACACTAGCTGTCGTATTACTTCTTGACACAAACGCCAAAGACATACTGATGTGCGCACAATTCTAGAGATTGCACAAAAAAAAAAAAAAAAAAAAAAAAACAGCACCCTCTATTGTTCAACTCTCAAAAATTCTTATCCGCCGTAGTCGACAATTACTTGACGAGAGGCATCAATTTCTAGAATATTATCGTATTCAGCGTACACTATACAGTTCACAGTTTCTGTCAAAGCTGAATCAAATCTTACATCTAATCTAATGCTACCGTGTTGTTGTTATTCGCTACAAATGCGAATAAACAAAAACCATCTGGGTAATTCTCGCGTGTTATTTGATTTCCCTCATTAAGAAAATGAATCCCTGTTCCTGAAAATAGTGTATGATACGAATCAACGTACAACCTTTTATTTGTAAAATCTGGTTGCAGAGTTTTAGAAGGTACTTGCACACCATCGACAAATAAAGTCAAAGAATTTATATTGAAATGCTGAAAGTTGAAGGGGTTATGTTTTCGGTCACCGTTATAAGCTTGATTTTTGACAAACCCAATAATAATTCTTTTAGGCACCTGTCCTAGAATAATATTATCTAATGTCTGGCTAAGAACTCGATTATTAAGTGATATAGCTTTAACTTCAACACGCGTGAGTGGATATTTGGCTGTTGTTTTAGAAAGCATTTTAGCATGAGCTAATAATATGCCAGGATTTATTTTAACGCGTCTAACTAAAAGATTAGCCTCATCTATATGTATAGAAAAACATTCAAAAGTGTCCATGAGAGAAAAGGTATCGCGTGATCTCACCAAACGCAATCTTACTTCTACACCGTTTAGTAAAAGTTTTTCTTGATTAAAAACATCAGAGTGAAGATGACCAATCAGATCAATAGTCTTACTAACACCTAAGCACTTACGACGTTTGTTCAATCCGTCATTTTCTTCCTTTGTATCGTCCATTTTACCAGGCGTATCATCATACCACAGCACACTTGTCAAATGTGATTTCTTAGCAGCTGGACCGTAATTGAGCAAAGTCTCGATGTATGCTCTATATGCGTATGCGTTGTTAGGTGGAGACACAGGTTTTTGATTAAAAAAAATATCCAATTGACTGAACATGGAATGCATAAAGTTGTTTACGGGTCCAATATTTTTGTCAACTATTTCTTGAGTAACACCTTCGGGGTAATTCTTCGGCTCAACATTAGACTTCAAGGTGACACGGACATTCAGTAAGCTATGCGTCAAATCAAGATAGTCATCACCATTTCCAGGAATCACAAATTCTATCGGTGAATCATTAGTTAATGAAGATATAGGTTTATACTGAACCCAATTGGAACCTTCTATCGTAGTTTGCGTTGGTGGTATATCAAATAACGACAATTCAGATTTCATACATTCGCACGATTGTGTATGTAAGAAAGCCATTTTATTTTATCCAAAGATGTCTCTAGTGGTACGAGGATTCTTCTTCTTCTTCTTCTTCTTTTTGCTGATTACTCGATTTTTTCGTTTTTCACCTCTAGTACTTTTATTCGGTCTGGTGGTCTTACGGCTTATCCTCTTCTTCTTCTTCCTCGTCTTTATAGCACCACTTATACCATCAGACTGAGCCAGAGAGAGATACCTCGTTTTTTTATATCCCGACCCCTCCATCAATTTATCTAATTTCTGCTCAGCCTTCCTTTTTAGATTTTCACCCGATTCTCTGACACGATTTTTAAACGATTCTCTGATTGGTGTATTTTGAGTAGTAACGTCCGACACTATATTCATTCCGGTTCGTAGAGCCTCCTTTCCCACAGCTTTTGCACCACGACTAAAGAGAGGGAGAACTTTGCGGAACAGTCCAGCGAGGAAGCTCCCTATACCGCCATGTCCTCTCTGGTGGGGGGAACCTACAAAAATTGGACCAATACCACCACGGTGAACACCACCCCCGCTACCACCAATCTGAGAGACAAAATATGCTTCGTAATAGTCCATTTCTTTCCTTGCTTCAATCGATGCGTTTAAAGTGAAGCGTTACTGTTAACGTTCCAAAATCAAATGGTATAGATTTACCAAACTGATCTCTTATATCTATTTCAATAGTCTGAAAAGCATTGAATAACAAAGGTATATACATAGGCGGTGAAAAATTCTTCATTTTAACACTGTTGTATGCGTAATCCTCCATGTTTAAAGTAACAGCCCTCAATAATCGTGCTTGTACATCACCCACAACATATGGTTCACAAATATCAGCATAAATCATCAATATTGATGGCAACCCGTTGGCTAAATTTGCGGGGTGATTTCCGACTATTACGCCTCCTCCTTTTTCACTATTACTCACACGTAAGCAATTATCTTTCATTTCAAACCCTAGAATTTTACTTACTTTGTCCGGTAATTGCAGGTAGTGATCCAGACCCTGACAAGATTGTAAAGTACATACACATTTCACTGAAATATAACCACTACGCTCAAGGACAAAATTAAGATGCCCCTTAACACCTTGTAAATTATTAATATTGTCTAAGACACTTTCTAAATTTTTGTAAACACCTGGGTTTAAATGAGAAGTCGATGAGGCTGCTACCCGCTGTTCTCACTTCGTTGCTCTCAACAATAGTACGAGGTACTCGTTTCACAATGACTTCTCTCTCCTGAAGACTGGCTGATATATGTTGAAAAGTTATTGGTATTTGAATTTCTGTGACGGCAACACTCCACACTCCTTGAAGACGTATTGCTGTGGTAGTTGTGTAATAAAATGTGTTGTCGTATTTTCTGGAAAAAACTGTGAGCTGCTGTTGCTAGGCAGCACCACATAAAAATCATCCTTCATTGTAATTTGGATATTTGGTTTGCATGCACCCAAGAATTAAATTTATCTGTATAGCCTTTCCATTTAACGAGATATTGTTTCTTTGCACCAACTCCGCTGCTTTTTACGATTTTTTCCACCTCGAATACATCGATATTCAAATCTTTTCTCACTTTACTCAATTCTTCTTCATAAAAAAAACCCTTCGATATCCTCATCATCTAGATCTCTTAAATAGTAGACTACAGGTGGTCTTGTTAGCGAGATACGTGAAATTTTAAATAACTCTAAAGTCCAGCCCCCTTCATATCCTTTCGCGAAAACGTTCTTTGCACGACTGACTCTAACCAAATCACCGACACTATATTTAGGCTTTTTGATTTTTTCAGATTGCATGTACCGACGATACAAATTTTTTCGAGCAACATTAGCATTATAAATGGTGACAGCTGCTGGTTCCATTTTAATACTCGAATGCTTACTATGGTTGTAAGCTTCGGCAATTTTTTGCAAAATATCAATGTAACGTCGAGTATTTTTATGCGTGAAATATCGCCATATTCGTTCTTTAATAGTTCGGATGAGTCTTTCTGCTACCGATGCTTTTGTATCAGGACTACGAACAACTCTAAATGTGATATTTTTTCTTTTTAAACATTCTTGCAGTTCTTTACCAATAAACTCTTTACCTTTGTCCGTTTGAAAACACACAGGTTGACGCTTTTCACTACGCGACAAAACACGTTCAAACGCTTTTGTAACATTTTTAGATGTCTTGTCCTTTACAGGTTCTAACCAGGCAAATTTACTTAATACATCGATAACTACAAGTATGTAGGTGTAACCACTGTTGTAAGATTTGATCGATCTGACATCCATTAAATCTCCCTCCCACACATCATCTATATTTTTAACATTGTAATGTCGTCGAGGAAATCTTCGTCTAACATATCTGTGTCGATTAAAAGCATCCTGACTCTCCAACCACGCAGTCACATCTCCTGGGGGATATTTTTTACGAGTACTTTTTAAGATATTAGTAGCACCCGCGTAAGCCTCGGGTCGTTCTGTATCGTAGTATAGCTGTGCTAGCACGGTATTCATTTTTTCAATTTTTTAACAATCTTATTCTTTTTTCGTTTATCACTTTTTCTTATTGCTTTTTTAATACGAGTAAAAAATTTCTTAAATGTGATTTTACTGACCATACAGCATGCTGTCATCATTGCTACTGTGCGTTCATCGGGTGGTATTTCCACGACTAGCGTACGAGAAAAATGCTTGTTCAGCAAGTCTACGATCGGCTTCACGACGATTTGTATTTTTGTCACTGTAA